>WNGS01165339.1:16743315-16783116 GCA_020271785.1 Procambarus virginalis | reverse complement strand
AGCTATCGCACGGCAGCGACGTTCCTCTCCGACAGCTTGATTTTGTTTTGGTTTCTTGGCATTTTTCACGTGTTACAGAGGAGTTCTGTTTAGCACCTCATTAGGCTCCTAGGTTTGGTGGTGGTACTCCTCTGTTGCCCCCGAGGCTTTATAGCCACTCCCTGTGGGTTGGTTTGCCTGCATCAATAGTGTTTACTTGCTTAACTGGCCCCAGTACCTGGGCTTCCTGTAGGGCTCATTCACTCTAAAGGGCCCTGGAAAACCTGTGGGCTCGGTCGTATCATGGATACTTCTTCTGGGCCCACTCTTGTCTTGAGCGAATTCGAGGGTTGTTCGTCGCCCTTGCGTCTGGTGATGATCATCCATTCTGCCTCTGCCATGCTGCCTGTTGGATCGGGGACACTACGACCCAGAGTCTTATGGGACTTGCTCCACACTTATGCTCCAATTCACTCATCCCTTACCTGATATTCTGAGGGATCAGGCAGCTGCCGTGTTGCATAAACAGTTCTCTATATTGCAACAGGCCAGGTTGGCTGCCCCATTGGAAGCCTTGGAGCTATCCTGCTTGGGTTTTAGGGACTTGGATTTGGGGAGTTGGTCGCTTCGGCCTTGATTCAGTTTTTCAAGATCCTCTTTCTTTTCAGGTGGGCATGGTTTGCCCTGCTCCTTCTCCCTATGCTTCTGACTCCCAAACGTCTGAGGATTTCAGAGTCGGGGCAAGGTTTAGCTTGGGATGAGGCTTGAGTGACTTCGAAGGCTGCCCCTTCCGATACAGGCTTGGAGGTTGTTGAGCCTTTCCTTCCCACCATGGCTTCTAAGTCGACCCAGCTGACTCCCTTCTTCGAAACCTTTCCCCTGGACTCCGCTTTTCCTTCCAGCAGTGGGTGGGGATGAGGGCTCTGCCTTGGAGCCTGTGACGTTGGCTTCCGGGGCTCTGGAGAGTCTGAGTGGGGCTCTTGGGTTCCATTTGACCTCGCTTGGGCCCTTGTGCCCTCTGCACAGGGTCTCCTTCATCAGGGTAGGGAATTTTCACACCCCTCCTTCCCTTTATGAGTTTGAGTTGAGTTGGGCTAACAACCTCCACCCCCCTTGATTCGTTTCCAGATACCTTTGGGTTCCTCGGATTTGTCTTTCTGGAGGTTTTCGTCCTCTCGGATTTCCCCTGTAGTGGTTCGGGAGGCTATTGGTGCTTACCTCCTGCAAGATCCGGTTTACGCCTCGATGAGGGATCCAGCTTCCTTTGAGCTCACCTTCTCTCCCGTATTGGATGTGTTACATGGTTCCAGAGTTTTCCTTGCTGGCAGACTGTCCCTTCTTTTCTCTTGGGGCATGGCATGACTTTTGTCGTACCTGCACGCTTGAGTGGCAGGAAGTTACCACTGTGTTGCAGGTGTTCTTGGGTGGCTCTCTAAGAGTTTCTCAATGAGTGCCTCTTTGCCTACTGATGTTGGTCTGGTGCAGCTTTAAGCTCAGGTCCCCATTCTTTCGGCTGCTTTGGTTGACGATAACTGGCAGACTTGCAGTCACTTGGCCTCTGTCTTGCAATTCTTCGGTCTTCTAGAGCTGTCTACGGATTGGCTTTCTGAAGATGCAGGGTCACAGGGCCTTGGTCGCTTCGGCCTTGGTTCAGTCTGTGCCGCCTCTTTCTTCCAAGGTGGGCATGATTCGCCCTGCTCATTCCCTTCCCTCCTGCTTCTGGCTCTCAAACGTCTGAGGATTTTGGAAGCTGTTTGCACCGATCCTCCTCGAGGTGGTTTCCATGTTTTTCACCTTCCGTCTCGCACGTCAAGTTGTCCTGGCTCTCTTGTTAGATACAGCTTGGGCCCTGGCTCTTCAGTCAATTTCACTGTTTTGTCCTCTTTTGTTTCAATAGGACTGTGTCTCAGATTCTCTCAGTGCCTTCAGTTAGTTGCTGGCCTATTTTGGATTTGTTGGTTCTCAGGGGTGGGGGGTGTCCTGGCCCTCCCAGAAGGGTCGTGCCAGAGCTCAGGCTTTGTTTGATCGGAGTAGGCCTATGATGCAAGTTTCTGAGTCTGTGGTTACCCCGGTGCCTTCATCTGATCGGTGCGGTGTTTAGTCTGCAAGGAAGTCGAGCTCTTGGGATTCGTGTTGGGCCCTTTTACGGGTCGCCCCTTTCACGAAACATAGGGGGAGGCTGGCTCTTTTGGCCCACGCCTGGTCTTATGATTCGTGGGCTTTTTGGGTTGTTTCTTGCAGCCTTTGAAGGCATTGGGCTGACTCCTCTCTTTGAGGGGCCATGTCTTGGGAAGGGGGGAGGGCAAGCCTCTTCCTCATCCATCCTTCGGGTCATCTCGGAGTGGGTTCACTTGTCTTGACCTTGTCTCTCAGGTGGATGTCCTGCCTGTTTCCATTTCCGAAATGGGACTGTGCAGATCTCTGGTACATTCTGGACTTGTGTCATCTGAACCGGTTGATCTCTTGCCTTTCATTTTGGATGACTACTTTGTCCCAGGTCCAGCTCATTTTCAATTTGGACTCTTGGATGATTGCACTGGACCTCAGGGAACCCCTATCTGTCTGGGGTTCAGGGACTGGTAAGGTTTTGTGGCGGGTCCCGCTGTCACCAGGTTTTGGCTCGTGGTGCCCGGTAGGCAAAAAGATCTCGGCAACTGATGGCACTTAATCAGTGATGATTGCTTAAGGGAGCATCCAGGGCTCACCCAGAAACTAGCGTTTCATTACATTATTTTTTCAACGCTGGTTTTTTTACTTGTGATCTTTCCTGGGGGTCGGGAGGGACTTTTGCCCAGCAGGACACTGGGGACCACTTCCTAACTACGGCTTGCTGAGGTTAGCAATCCATGGCCAAACTTGGCTATCCTTCTTAGCCTCCAGTGAACTGGGTTGGCCTACTCATACCCATTCCAGTGTCCAAACTATTCTATTACCTTCATCTTTTGTTACATTGAGACTTCTCTCTTGATATTAAGGGGACCTGTTCCAATAGTAAACCAGGGTTCCGGTGTAGTGATTAATGTGCCTGGACTTTCCTGCAGGGCCATTGCTTGCAGGGCCTGGAAAACCCAGGGGTTTTTCCAGGCCCTGCAAGAAATGGCCCTTTTTTTCCAGGTTCCAGTGGTTCATTGGATATTCCAACTGAACTAGCTCTCGCCATGTGCGAGTTAGGCTGACATTTACTCCATGCTAATGCATGGATAATTGTTAGGCAATTCTCAGTCATTTAAACAGGAGATAGTCTATCTGACTGAGAATGCCTGCACTCCTCCCTATGCCTGCTATACAACAGCAATGGCAGGGTAAAATAAGTGAAGGAATAAGTATAAGAATCATGTAGCCAACAGCTGTGGATGGCAAACGTCAAGGAAAAACAACACAACTGGTCTACTACTGACACTAATTGCTCCAACAATTACATGTGAAATTACCTTACTCTATTAGAACTTTGAGAGTAAAGAGGATTAGCTCTTTATGAGAGTAATCGCAGTACTGCTGACTGGGCCAGTGTGGGTTATAGAATGACACAAGTGGGTCATTCGGACATTTTGTTTGATTTATATATATCTAGCGAATTGAGACACTCACGGTTGTGGATTTGGGAGGCTGTTTAGTTGGACGAGTGTTGTTATAATGGGTGTTTGTGTAACGGGGGACCTCTTGTATAGGTGTGTGTGTGTTCATTCATATTCTAGGTTTGTGTTTAAGGTCAGCTAATTGTTTTATTTGAATATATACTGGTATGGTTTGCATTAATTATAATTATATGGGCATTTACAAAGTCTATTTTATTAATGTATTGATATATTCCTTTCTACATCAGAATGTGAGTGACTCCTTACAGTCTAGTCGCACCATTGCTGTCCTGGAAGGATTTCAGAGCTCAGATGAAGAAAACATTATGGGCCTTTTAGGTATTCATCAAGTAATTTTTTGTATTCTCAAGTTGATTCTGGCAACACTTTATTTAAAACGTAACTTTACATGTAATGAATCTTGGTAGCTGGGCAAGCTCTCTCACCTTTAGGTTTTATTTGTGGACTAGTAATCTTCCTTATACAGTATTTAAATTAAATTTGCTTCTAATATCTCATCCCAACCTCATACTTACAGCCTTTCACATATTAATGCACTTCATAAACTTTTTTACCATACTTTCTTTATCACACCATCTATATACTCATTCCTTTATTTTCTTGATAATCTCCTCCCCCCCCAATAGCTTTCCTACCTAAAGGGGCGAAGATTAATTTTCTGGGAGGAACCCCTTGGTGGCTCCCTGAAACTATCTTACAGAGATGACTCTTAACTACTGGGTCACATAAGTCGCAGGAGGCCTGTTAAAGCTACTAAGAACCAGAGCCAGAACCTGGCCACCTTCACAGATGCAGAGAGCAGGAGACTATTGTCACCACCCTCACTGGGAAAGCATAGTGAAAGTCAGCGAACATTTACAGACAGCGGCAAGATTCATAGAAAACAAAGCACTTAAATGGTCAATGACTACGCAGACTATTTGGGCGCAATAAGCGATTCACTCTTAATAGCATGAACCCATTAGTATCAATAGCCACCAACAGGTGGCCCAGAGCCCCACCCCATAGCTACTGGTCCATTGGTCTGTCCTATTGTTGATGCGGTTGTATAAACACTGTGTAGCAGTGCCGTCTGGATCATCATCTGTTGCTGCGATTCAAACTGCTGCTCAGCTAAGTGCCAGCTATCCTTCGGCCTTTGTCCTATTGGGCCATTTACTTGTGTATTTATTCTTTATTTTAGTTTTTGCTTCATATGAGTGTTTTCTTCCCAGCTTGGTTGTGTGGACTTGGCTTGTTTTGCACTTGGAGATGCCTGTGCACATGGTTCTCTTCCCTCACACTGACAGAATTACCTAATTGTGCTTAAGGGGGTTCAGCTTTGACTCTTTGGTCCTGCCTCTCAACTGTCAATCAGGTTCTTCAGCCTATTGGGCTCTATCATATATATGTGGAGTCTGCATTCACCACATCCTAAAGACATTCCATTTGTTAAGTATTGTGACACTGACAAAAAAATTATAATGTCTCTGTAGCTTATTTTGACACTCAGTCTCCACTTGTATCTCCTTGTGTGAGTACCACCCAGGCTAAATAATCTCTCATCTACCCTATCAATTCCCACAAGAATTTTGTATGTGGTAATCATGTCTCCCCTAACTCTTACCTGGATCGTACCTTACTTAAAGAGGGTCTCAGAAGTTCTACTACCTGAGCCCGGCCTGACCCCAGGCTCGACTTGTGATAACGTGATACAACAGGCTGTTGCTTGCAGCTGCCCGTAGGCCCACATATCCACTACAGCCCGGATGGTCCAGTACTTCTTGCAAGAACTTATCTAATTGGTTCTTGAAGAAGTCCATCTTTGTTCTGGCAATATTTCCAATGCTTGCTGGGTGAGTATTGAACAGGAAATGACCAAATCCCTCTTCATTTCATGTTCTGTCTGCACTTGGCTTCTGAGTCGGGGGCATGGTTAAGCTCAGGGTATAGCTTGGCCTTCTCTGGGGTGGTTGCATCCACTTCGACAGCAAAACCAGTTGAGCTGTCTTTTCCTCCAGTGATGCATAGCCTTCGCCTTCACAACCCTCAGTCCTCTTCCTTTAGAAGACACCTTTCTGCCCCTGGCATTGGATGAAGGATATGGCTTTGCTTGGGGCCATTGTGGCTTTCTTCAGGGGCTGACGGGTAGCCGGTCGGCCGAGCGGACAGCACACTGGACTTGTGATCCTTTGGTCCCGGGTTCGATCTTGGGCGCCGGCGAGAAACAATGGGCAGAGTTTCTTTTACCCTATGCCCCTGTTACCTAGCAGTAAAATTGGTACCTGGGTGTTAGTCAGCTGTCACGGGCTGCTTCCTAGGGGTGGAGGCCTGGTCGAGGACCGGGCCGCGGGACACTAAAGCCCCGAAATCATCTCAAGATAGCCATAGGAGGGTCCATGGATGCCCTTCAGTCATTCTTGGATGTTGGTTCCTTTTCTGGAGGGTATTTTGCTTCAAGGGGACAGGTTTTCATTGTCCCCTTTGCTGTATGAGTGTTTGCTTGGCAGCTTACCCTATGGTTTGATACCTTGTGCTGTTTGGTGCCTCAGATTGGTCCTATTTCTGGAGGTTTCCATTGTCCTACATTTTGCCCTGTGTGGTGTGAAAAGAATCGTCTCTTTTTCCTTTGGAGCTTGGTATAAGTTCTGTTTGACCGAACGCTTGAATGGTGCAAAGTGAATTTCATCTTTCACAAGTACTTGGGCAGCAATCCTTATTCTGTGTTTTTGACTGCCTGTTTGCTCTGGATTCCCCAAAAATGTGGACAAATGAGGACATGGATTCACTTGGTTCAGGCCCGGGTGTGGATGCCTTGAAGCCTGCAGTGCCAGCTTTGGCTCAACCTTATCTTTCAGGAACGGAAGGGGAATTATCAGGAGAAAGAGAGTGCCAAGCCATTATGACTATATAGCACTTGAAAGGATAAGGATTTGGGATGGGATAGGGGTAAGGAATGGTGCTTATAACTTGAACGGTCAGGTATTGANCACACATTATATATAAGTATCTACATTTGTAATTACCTAAGTGTAATTACCTAAGTGTAGTTACAGGATGAGAGCTACGCTCGTGGTGTCCCGTCTTCCCAGCACTCTTTGTCATATAACGCTTTGAAACTACTGACGGTCTTGGCCTCCACCACCTTCTCCCCAACTTGTTCCAACCGTCTACCACTCTGTTTGCGAAAGTGAATTTTCTTATATTTCTTCGGCATCTGTGTTTAGCCAGTTTATATCTATGACCTCTTGTTCTTGAAGTTCCAGGTCTCAGGAAATCTTTCCTGTCGATTTTATCAATTCCTGTTACTATTTTGTATGTAGTGATCATATCACCTCTTTTTCTTCTGTCTTCTAGTTTTGGCATATTTAATGCTTCTAACCTTTCCTCGTAGCTCTTACCCTTCAGTTCTGGGAGCCACTTAGTAGCATGTCTTTGCACCTTTTCCAGTTTGTTGATGTGCTTCTTAAGATATGGGCACCAAACACACAGCTGCATATTCTAGCTTTGGCCTAACAAAAGTCATGAACAATTTCTTTAGTATATCCCCATCCATGTATTTAAAAGCAATTCTGAAGTTAGAAAGCATAGCATAGGCTCCTTGCACAATATTCTTTATGTGGTCTTCAGGTGATAGTTTTCTATCTAGAACCACCCCTAGATCTCTTTCTTTATCAGAGTTCTTTAAAGATTTCTCACATAATATATAGGTTGTGTGGGGTCTATGTTCTCCTATTCCACATTCCATAACATGACATTTATTAACATTAAATTCCATTTGCCAAGTGGTGCTCCATATACTTATTTTATCCAGGTCTTCTTGAAGGGCATGACAATCATCTAAATTTCTTATCCTTCCTATTATCTTAGCATCATCAGCAAACATGTTTCATATAATTCTGTATACCAACTGGTAGATCATTTATGTAGACAATAAACATCACTGGTGCAAGAACTGAACCCTGTGGTACTCCACTTGTGACATTTCTCCAGTCCGATACATTGCCTCTGATTACAGCCCTCATTTTTCTATCAGTCAGAAAGTTTTTCATCCATGTTAGAAGCGTACCTGTCACTCCTCCAATATTTTCCAGTTTCCAGAACAACCTCTTATGTGGAACTCTGTCGAAGCCTTTTTTAGGTCCAGATAGATGCAGTCAGCCCAACCATCTCTTTCCTGTAATATCTCTGTTGCTCGATCATAAAAACTGAGTAAATTCGATACACAGGATCTACCAGATCGAAAACCATACTGTCTGTCTGATATTATATCATTCTCTCCAGGTGTGCTACCCATTTAGTTTTAATTATTTTTTCCAATATTTTGACTATTACACTTGTCAATGATACCGGTCTATAATTAAGGGGGTCTTCCCTGCTTCCACTCTTGTAAATTGGAACTATGTTAGCCTTTTTCCACACATCAGCTACAACTCCTGTAAACAGGGATGCCTGAAAGATCAGTTGAAGAGGGATGCTGAGCTCAGGTGCACATTCTCTCAGAACCCATGGTGAAACTCCATTTGTGTTCACATAGAGAACCACTGAGCTAGTATGGTGAATGCAGACAATAACAGGTGCCCACACAGTCAGTAAACGACACTATCTCCCTCCCTCCCTCCCTCCCACAGCATTACTACTCCACACAGCGCTGATTATCACAACAGTCCTGCTATTATCACAATCCTGGTCATTTTTATGACAGTCAGGAGTCATCTGTAATATTGTCCATCGCTAAATAATAGCAGTTACATATTTATTTTGACATTTTTAGGCGATGCTGTGGTCACAAGCTGAACAGCAGTGTTGTTAGCTCATGCTGCATGCACCAGCCTTGGTTGCTCCAACAGTACTGTGTCTCTCACATTGGAGAATATTGCCCACAATTTTTTTAAATATGCATGTTTACAAGAGCCCTGAGGAAGCTGATGTGAACCCCGTGTAGCCGCGGGCCATTTGAATCGTGTCTATACTCATGGAGTATATATATATATGTATATATGCCATGCGCAGTTTAAGCCCAGTAGTTACCTTTATTGTTTAATCTGTGATGTATGCTAGAATTAGTTAAATAGGTAATTGTCTGGCTATTTATGAACGGCATAGATGTTATTACCCACCCTTCCACTATCAAGCCTTCTACTTAATATTTTTTTTTTCCACAGCAACCTATTAGGTTCTATCTTCAAGGCAGAGTATGATCATTGTAATTGTGTGGTAGTGTGCAGAGTATAATGAAATACCTCATCTCTCTGATGGTTTCTGATGTGCCTGCAGCTGTCAAAACTTCCTACCAATATTTTTCATTATTGTACTGCTATTGCCAGCAGGTAAGTTGTTGAGACATAATTTGATTAATTCTTTAATTGCACTAGGCAATAGTGGTTGACTTGAGAAAAAAGGCATAAACATGCCATTATCAATCGCCATCATGCACTTTTAAAACTACTGTATTGTAATATTCAACAAACCCCTAGACCAAGTAAATGCTGCCATCAGTTGACAGCATTATCAAATGTCACTCCAGGCTCTAGTGCCAAAATTTTTAAATCACGTTTCATTCAGATAATCACACTCACAACTAACAGTAATTTCTATAATATTTTTGTTACATATTTAAGGAAAACTATGATATTTTGTATATTTTAACATGATATATACAAGTTATATAAAGTAATTCATACTTAATAGCCAGACTAACACTAATTGGCCTGGTATGCAAGGTCAATTTTACCTAACAGTCAGAGCAATTTTGCTTATTTTCAATTTTGTTGTTTGTTTACCCATAATAATCATAACATGTTAGCAACATAAATTTATGTATTAGGTAACATTGAAAAATAACCTGTATATAGGTATGTTCATGTATATATGTATGTTGTTTTGACTCAATTTAAAAAAAAATCATATGTACATTATTATGTAAAACAATTAATTTCATCAGATACAATTTTTTTTTAATTTATTAAAAAAAAAGAATTTTTTATTAACCTTTTAACTGCACATAGTTACCAGGGTCATTTCATAGGTGGAGCACACAGTGACAAGCATTGCTTTCAGATCAAGCCCTAGATTTAAAATTCCCAAGATTACGTGGGGCACACATACACTTCTTTAGTTCTCCAGTAAACGGATGCCTTCTAGAAAAAAAAATTGTGGGCACCCCTCCTGGGTGCAGCAGTCTTCACTTTCATGTTCTGGGCTGGTGGGGGGTGCCTGGAGGGTTTTGGCAGTCTAGCAGGGTCTTGGAGGCACTGTATTTGATTAATGTTCCTGGGCTCTCATCATGCCTGTGTGTCCTAGGGTCATCTACCTCATCCATTTGCCTTGTCTTCATCTTGAATACCTGCAGTCTCTCCTCCTCCCTGGCAAGTCCCTAGTGTTTCCTCTCTGTGGGTAGTTAGCCTCAGGGAGTTCGCTAGAAAACTAGCATTAAATATAATGAAATGCATTTTCCTGGATGAGCCCTGGTGGTTCCCTGATGCCCTCTCCCTTTTTGGTTTGTCAGTTGGTATGTGTGATTTCTTCACATTTGCTCCAGAACTGGCATGGAATGTGGGGGAGAGACCTAGATCTCTGCCCCCCCCCCCTCCCTTCTGGTCAGGAGTTGGTGCTAACGATCTCTCACTAGTTTCAAGACTAGTGAGAGATAATAGTCATTGTTTCTTTACATTGGGGAGTTTGTTTGTTAGTTTTGAGGCATCAGTCTCTTTGAACTTGACAGTGGTATGTATTGATTTGCTAACTTTCTGGATGCTTTTCCAGTAGGGTGACAGTGTGACCCATTCTCTGCACTGCACTTCTGTGAGCGGGCCAAGTTCTTGCTCTGGTCCCCGGTAGCCCAAAAAGAACTCAATGATGTGACCTAGTAGTTGGGAGCCATCTCGGCTAGATAGCCTTGGGGAGCCACCAGGGCTCATAAAGAAAGAGGTACAGGGTATTTCATTACATTTGTGACAGGTTGTGGTATTGCAGCTATACTGAACCAAGAAGGTATGGCTCTCCATCACACAAATAAACAAAAAATGTTACTATTGGCTTTGCAGTGTGTAAGTTGCAGGTGGAAACAAATGAAAATCATCAAATAAATAATTAAAACAATTTACTGAAATATTAATGAACAAAATGGCACCTGAGAACACTTGGCGATCATATAGTGAAAAGGTGGACAAGATAATATGAAAATTAATACAAAAATAACTAAGAAATTAGATGAATACAATGCATGAAGATATACTGGTGTAGTGAAGACAGCTGTCATACCACCAATGCATCAGACACATGGCGTAGGCTGAAGGCAGACGATGGCTGAGAGAGACCAAGGTGATCCAAGAGCACTAAGAGAGAGACTGCCTCTTCAGGGAGGCAGCGCCCTTTATATAGTCCGGCGGTGATGACTCATCCAGTGTCAACGCAAGGTGGACATCTGGTCAACTAGCAAACTACTAGTTTGTGGCTGGGGGTGCCTTTGTGTTGAACTGCACCACTGCTAGTTGAAGGAGGCTAACTGCTTGTTTGTGAAGGCAAACTACCGGTTAGCTGAGGCGCTCGGCTTGCCTCTAAATCGAACCAGGACGTGCCAGACCTTGGGGGATGTGGAGAGGTGGCAGGACTGATGACTCATCTGGGCTGGTGTAGAGATGGACTTCCAGTGGTATAAAGGCATTGAAGGTGAAGGGAAAAGGCAGTTCCACTGCTATCAAGGGATTCACATGACACATTCAACACTGGTTTGTTGTCTTCTCTTTTTTCCTTCTTACACTGTTGAACCATGCTCCAGATGCTCGATGCAAACTGAGAACCGTCACTGCACACGCTGTGGCATCTCGGGTCCGGTGCACGAGGCGAACTTGCATCATGAGTTTGCAGTTCTTCTTTCATCCACTTCCTTTTTTTGAGAGATACGAACTGATCCATTGTTTCTTTGCATTTCTGTGTTATCAGTTCCATCATTACAATTTGCTTTGAATGTAATGAAACACCTTTTTTGGGGGGGTTTAAGGTGACTCCCTGGACCCATTCTTTTTTCCCTTCTAGGTGAGTCCGTTTTTTCTTTTTGGTGGCTCTTGACTGAGGTGGCTCATTGACTGATCCATAAACTCTTGGTGTTATCACCCAGTGGTGGGCAGTTGGAATTAGAAGGTGACCTGCTTAACAATTGGGCCAATCGTTTCCAGAGTTGTTGACTTGCCTTGCAAGTTTCTCTTTTGTCTTACCCTGCTTTTCTGGTGGGGCTGCTACCCTGATTTCCTGCTCTCTGCAACTATTTGGGGAAAGAGGGGGCAGGTTTTAACGTCTGGTCTCCGGTAAACTTTTTGTGCCTCAAGGGCCTAGTGTGACTATTGGTAAGGAGCTAACTAGAGCGGGTAGCTTCACAGAACCACCGAACCAACCGGGCTGGTTGGTCTCGACCAGCCGGACCAACCGGCTGTTTTTTATTATTATTATTATTATTATTATTATTATTATTATTATTATTATTATTATTATTTTCTACCACAGATGTGGCCACACATTGACAATGCTAACCAGCATATATACATTTTCTTCTGTCCTCCATGGACAGGGTTAGATGTGTTAAACATATAGTTCAGGGGTTTATTGAACAATCAACCACAGGTGATTCGGTGCTTTTAAAATGCTAAGCTAACCTACATACGTAAATACATAGATACCGGGCTGTGGTGGATAAGTGGGCCTGGGGGCTGTTCCAAGCAACAGTCTGTTGGACCAAGCTCTCATAAGTCAAGCCTGGCGCGGGCCTGGCTTCGGGAGTAGAAAAACTCCCAGAACCTCATCAAGCAGGTATCATCAATCTACCTCCAAAAAGAGGCATTTCATTACATTCAACATTTCTTTTTCACAGGCAGAGTGGATTCTTTTATGATAGCTGCACTCAAAGGGTTCATTATCAGCCAGTATATTTTGGTGAAATATAATTCTCATGTTCTGTCTCATAAAGGCAGAGTTTTAAACATATACAAGTGAGGTAAATGTAACCTGGAAGAATTCCTTCCAATTGAAACGTAACAGGGCCTCATTCGGCTCGTAAAGATCTGTTTACCAAGAAAATATTGGTCATGGAGATTTTCTTCATTTATTTTTTCTTTTTTTACAGGGGAGTGCTCAGTGCAGGCAGATTTATAACTTGGTGGTTTCTCAAGTCTCCTCAGTTTTCTCTTGGGACCATCAGACTTGAGAAGCGACGGTGTCTCCAGTGCAGGCTCAAGACTTCGGATCCTCTACACTCTGTAATAGCAACATTGATTTATAGCTTGTGATATGTGTCCTCATCAAACTACAGGTAAAACACTTAAAGATTTTGATGGACTTAACAATGGATGTTGGTCTGTGTTGTGCAACTTGATTGATAGATTATCATAATTCTTAAACTGTCATTCAAATTATTAAATTTATATCTAAAAGATCTTAAGATTTGCTAAGTTTNTATTAGAATTATTAACTGCTAAAATTAAATGATTACTTATATTAGTGGTTATCTCATTCTAAGAATAAAGGTTAAAATATTTTATAAATATACTTAGTACTGTATAATGACTTGTCAAAGTACATTTTCTAATTTAATATACTGTAGATTACTATATTAATACCTGCATTGTTAAAATGTATGTTCTTTTTTATCTTAACCTGTCAGTTTTTTTCACAGGAAAATAGCCAGAAACAGTAACAATGATGCTCTGTGTGTAAAGCTGTCTATTTGGGACTGAAAATTTACTGACACATACCTGCGAACAAAAGATAAGGAAAATTTGTGATCAATCAATGGAGCCCTTGCTCAACACTCTAGTACAGCAGTCTCGAGAAGCTTGCAGCTGGGCTGTCAATTACTTTTCAAGTGAAGATGAGGAATGCACATTGCGCCGCTTTTGCTCGAGTGCCCAAACAAAATGAATCCGAGGACAGTTCAGGTTAATATTCAGCGTATATGAATTATTGGATCTCGCATAGATACAGTACTTCTTTAATGACATTAAAACTTTGTTATATTTGAGTTTGATTTAGTCTGATAACTATTTCTAGCACATAGTGTAGGTATCTATTTAAATATTTCCAATACTTGTGTCCATATGTTTTTTCAAATTATATGGCTGTAATGAAGTACTGTGTATCATGCCAAAAATCATCATTTGAACACATTATTAAAGGAACTGCAAAGACTTATTGACCATCTAAGGCATTCATGTAGAAAATAAGTATAATAACATGACTGGTAAATTAGACATCCATCCCACAAATACCAATGGGTGGGGTGTCCTGAAACCTTATCAAGTTGTCACTTTCTATGTTTCAGATTGTGAGCGGGGTGTTTAAACACTCATTCACCCACTCATACATACATAGATTTCTTCATCATTTGTATGTACAGTATGTATGTGTAATTACCTAAGTGTAGTACAGGTGAGAGCTACGCTCGTGGTGTCCGTCTTCCCAGCACTCTTTGTCATATAACGCTTTGAAACTACTGACGGTTTTGGCCTCCACCACCTTCTCACTTAACTTGTTCCAACCGTCTACCACTCTATTTGCGAAGGTGAATTTTCTTACGTTTCTTCGGCATCTGTGTTTAGCTAGTTTAAATCTATGACCTCTTGTTCTTGAAGTTCCAGGTCTCAGGAAATCTTCCCTGTCGATTTTATCAATTCCTGTTACTATTTTGTACGTAGTGATCATATCGCCTCTTTTTCTTCTATCTTCTAGTTTTTGCATATTTAATGCCTCTAACCTCTCCTCATAGCTCTTGTCCTTCATTTCTGGGAGCCACTTAGTGGCATGTCGTTGCACCTTTTCCAGTTTGTTGATGTGCTTCTTAAGATAAGGGCACCATACAACCGCTGCATATTCCAGCTTTGGTCTAATAAAAGTCGTGAACAATTTCTTTAGTATTTCTCCATCCATGTATTTAAAAGCAATTCTTAGGTTAGAAAGTGTAGCATAGGCTCCTCGCACAATGTTCTTGATGTGGTCCTCAGGTGACAGTTTTCTATCTAAAACCACCCCTAGATCCCTTTCTTTATCAGAATTCTTTAAAGATTTCTCACATAATTTATAGGTTGTGTGGGGTCTATGTTCACCAATTCCACATTCCATAACATGGCATTTATTCACATTAAATTCCATTTGCCAAGTGTTGCTCCAAATACTTATTTTGTCCAGGTCTTCTTGAAGGGCATGACAATCATCTAGGTTTCTTATCTTCCCTATTATCTTAGCATCATCAGCAAACATGTTCATGTAATTCTGTAATCCCTCTGGTAGATCGTTTATGTAGACAATGAACATTACCGGTGCAAGAACTGAACCCTGTGGTACTCCACTCGTGACATTCCTCCAATCCGATACCTTGCCTCTGATTACGGCCCTCATTTTTCTGTCAGTTAGGAAATTTTCATCCATGTTAGTAGCTTACCCGTCACCCCTCCAATATGTTCCAGTTTCCAGAACAACCTCTTATGGGGAACTCTGTCGAAAGCCTTTTTTAGGTCCAGATAGATGCAGTCAACCCAACCATCTCTTTCCTGTAAAATCTCTGTTGCTCGATCATAAAAACTGAGTAAGTTCGTTACACAGGATCTTCCAGATCGAAAACCATACTGTCGGTCTGATATTATATCATTTCTCTCCAGGTGTTCTACCCATTTAGTTTTAATTATTTTTTCCAATATTTTGACTATTACACTTGTCAATGATACAGGTCTATAATTAAGGGGTCTTCCCTGCTTCCACTTTTGTAGATTGGAACTATGTTAGCCTTTTTCCACACATCAGCTACAACTCCTGTAAACAGGGATGCCTGAAAAATCAGCTGAAGTGGAATGCTGAGCTCAGGTGCACACTCTCTCAGAACCCATGGTGAAACTCCATCTGGACCAACTGCCTTGTTCTTACTTAGCTCCTTGAGCATTTTTTCCACTTCGTCTCTAGTCACCTCTATGTGCTCTATGTTGTTCTCTGGAATTCTTATTGTGTCTGGTTCCCTAAAGATTTCATTTTGTACAAACACACTTTGGAACTTTTCGTTTAGTGTTTCACACATTTCCTTTTCATTTTCCGTGAATCTATTTCCCATTATCAACCTCTGAATATTATCCTTTACCTGCAATTTGTTGTTTATGAATTTATAGAATAGACCTGGTTCTGTTTTACATTTGTCTGCAATCCCTTTTTCAAAATTTCTTTCTGCCTCTCTCCTCACTGCTGTGTAGTTGTTTCTTGCATCTTTGTATCGTTTGTATGTTGGGGGTTTGGCCTCTTCCTGTATTGATTCCATTTTTGTGTCTTTTGGTCTCTGGCCCTCTCGCAATTCCTATTGAACCAATCCTGTTTCCTAGTTCTGCATCTCTGTTTTGGTATAAATTTGTTTGTGCCTTTATCATATATTTCACAAAACTTGACATACATCTCATTCACTTCCTTGCCTAGCAACAAGTCTGTCCAATTATACTCACTAAAAAAATTTCTAAGGTTGCCATAATGTCCTCTCTTGAAGTCAGGTTTTTCAACTGCTTCATCCTCCTTATTTTCTTCCAGATTATAACGCATTGCATACTTTATTCCCAAAAAGACATGGTCACTTTTACCCAAGGGAGGAAGGTACTGAATGTCAAATACTTCTTCCTCCTTCCTGGTAAATATCAAATCTAGCATGGAGGGAACGTCCCCTTCCCTCATCCTCGTAGCTTGTTTAACATGTTGATACAAGAATGTTTCCAGGATGAGGTCTACAAATTTACAGGTCCAAAAATCTTCTGTTTTAGCTTCATATGCTTCCCAGTCTATGGATTTCAAGTTGAAGTCACCAACTATCAACAGTCGTGACCTATCGTTATCCGCTCTCGCTATAATCTCTCTCATTATTGTTATAAGACCTTCTCGTTTACTATCTAGCTCCTCCTTTGACCATGTGCTGCTTGGTGGTGGACTATATGCATTTATGACCATTAGTTTATCATCTTCATGGCAGATCTCTAGTGCTATTATGTCAACCTCTTGTGGATTGGCAGTCATTATTTCCTTCACCTTTATGTGTTCTTTCACCAGCACAGCAACGCCACCGCCTTTCCTAATTTTTCTGTCCCTTCTCCAAATTGAGTAGCCCCTTGGGAATATGACCTCATTTAAAATATCATCTTCAAGTTTTGTCTCCGTGAGTGCAACAATGTCTGGTGTCTGCATCTGTATTACATCACTTAACTCCAATATCTTCGATCTTACTCCATCTATGTTGGTGTATGCAATCTTCAGGAACTTGTTCCCCCTCTCCTTATTCTTCACTCCCCCTCTCTCTATTGATTTTGTTGGTTTGCCTTTATGTACCACTTTACTGGTCTGCCTACCCCTAACACTTTGTAGAAAAAAGAATTGATTTCTTCTTCATTCCTGCTCTCATTTAAACGTTTTGCCTCAGCGAGGTTCAGTTTCAGCTTCTCTCTGTCTTCTCTTGAAAGATCTCGTCTTAATGACCACATTTTCCCATCCTCATCACTTTGTAACTTTCTAGCATTCCTTAGTACTTCTTCCATCTGCTTGGCACCGTTTAGGGTGATCCTCAAAGGTCGATCTTTCCCTTTTACATATCTGCCTATTCTCCTGTAGTCACACACATTCTCTATGGTTGTAAGACCTTCCACGAGGCCAACAATTTTATCTACTACTTTTGCTTCTTCTACAGCTCTTTCTGACCTAGATGTTATCTCCTTTTCTTTGCAGCCAAAAATTATCAGGGACTTACTCCGATCAACTGTGTTTTGCACCAACCTCGGGTTAGATGCCAATTCCTTTCTCACTTCCAGCCTAATGTTTGTTTTATCTTGGTTGCTGCATTTTTGGGCTTCCTTTACTGCTGCTTCCATTTTTTCCTTCTCCTTGGCCACTTGTGCATAAGTGAGTTGCATATCTTTCTTGCACTGTTCTATTCCCTGTGTAACTTCCTCCATCTGTGCTGACAAAAGCTGTTTCTCCTCTTGAATTTCCTTGCCTAGCCTATTGTAATCATTTATGTTTAAATTTGCTCTAACTTCTTCCAAAGCTATTTTTAAGAGTATATTTTCTTCTTCCATGGCTTTGCAATTTGTTTCCAATTGACTCTTTTCCTTGCGCAAGTCTTTCACTAAACCCTCAAGACCTAAAACTTTGCTATTCAAATGATCATTACTTTCTTTCAATTTATTAATTATTTCTACATGAGAGTTCACTATAGTATCTAATTTTACCAACTTGTTGTGTAGACTGCTAATATCAATGCTTTCTTCATTGAATCCCACAAAATCAAGCTCTGTTTTGTATTTCCTCTTGTCAGTGGCCATCTTGAATGTTCTTCTCTGCACTGTAAACACTATAGGGGCAACTTTTCTCACCCAATTTTTCACTTCCCTTAGCACATTCCTGTTATCTCATCTATTTTTCAAAAGCACTATACCTTTATGATCTCTGGGACACCACTCACTATCCTCAACCTGTACTACAATACTTAGGATTGTTGAAATATGATGGAGCTCCTCTGATGCAAGTGTTGACCCTGGGGGTGTCACCTTTTGAATTTTGTGTGTGTGTGTGTAGTTACCTAAGTGTAATTACCTAAGTGTAGTTACAGGATGAGAGCTACGCTCGTGGTGTCCCGTCTTCCCAGCACTTTTTGTCATATAACGCTTTGAAACTACTGACAGTCTTGGCCTCCACCACCACCTCACTTAACTTGTTCCAACCGTCTACCACTCTGTTTACAAAAGTGAATTTTCGTATATTTCTCCGGCAGCTTTGTGTGTGTGTGTGTAATTACCTAAGTGTAGTTACAGGATGAGAGCTACGCTCGTGGTGTCCCGTCTTCCCAGCACTCTCATATAACGCTTTGAAACTACTGACGGTACGATCGTAAATAAATGTAAATAAATGATGGTCTTGGCCTCCACCACCTTCTCCCCTAACTTGTTCCAACCGTCTACCACTCTGTTTGCGAAAGTGAATTTTCTTATATTTCTTCGGCATCTGTGTTTAGCTAGTTTATATTTACAGTATGACCTCTTGTTCTTAAAGTTCCAGGTCTCGGGAAATCTTCCCTATCGATTTTATCAATTCCTGTTACTATTTTGTATGTAGTGATCATATCACCTCTTTTTCTTCTGTCTTCTAGTTTTGGCATATTTAATGCCTCTAACCTCTCCTCGTAGCTCTTGCCCTTCAGTTCTGGGAGCCACTTAGTAGCATGTGTGTGTGTGTGTGAGTGAATAAATGAAAAAGTACCGATTTAGGAGAATCATGGGTAAATATTGGTTTGGAAATAGGGATATTGATTTGTGGAACAGATTACTGGGTAGCATAATAGATGTCGGATTACTTGAATGTTTCAAGCGTTGACTAGACATGTTGTTTGTTTGGATGGATATAAATAGGAGCTGCCACATACGGGCCAATAGGCCTTCTGCAGTTTCTTTAATTCTTCTGTTCTGATACATACCTTCATTGATACATTGATTCTTAGTAGGCATAAATTACATTATCCTTAACTATTGTAGTGCACCGACCATGACAACATGGGGAAGGTGGGTGCGCTGCCCTACATATGACATTTGTTAATATTTGTGGTGAAATCTACCAGTGAATAATTTCTTTGTATTTATTTGGACTGTAAACTTATTTATTATTATTTAATTGTTGTTTCTAAGTGGAGTGTATATTTTATCATTTATCTTCACTGATAAACTTCCACTTCACACAATTTTGGGGGTTTATAATTTCAACTACACAAAATTTAATCCATGGTCTATTATTATTGGTTAGATTAATTATTGTAAAAGTCATATGATTTTTATCTACTAATTGTTACGGTTATTATTTGAAACATATCACAGCTTAGCTGTCATTGTAGTAGAAGTTCTGCATAGCCAAGCCGGACTATTCAGTCACATGGATCATGGTGTCGTTGAGGTGCAGGACCAGACAAGAATCAGTCACGGGGTCTTGTTTCACTAGACGATGCTCCACATTAGTAACTTCCACCCATCTCAATTTACCTGCCAACAAGTTACACCATAAATTCTACTACAATAATGTATTCAATTTATATGAATAATTCAAATAATATAATCTGTTGGATGATATTAAATTTGCTAACTCTTGTGCATTATTGGGCATACATTATAACCGCTACAGTACGTAAATAAATGAAAGCGCTCTAACACTACAATACTGAACAGAAATATTGATGTCCCGGGAACCGATGGTGTCAATCTGAGCTGCTCAACTCCATGAGAATACAGTAACTTGTATGGGTGACAGAGAGAAATTAATGAAATTAATACTAGGGATCACAATACTTGGGATGACAGTGGACACTTTTAAATCAATTCCTTTTTCAATACAGCTTCTCTCTGCTCCCTCCTCGGGCGTCACCTTATCGTGCACTTTATATCAAGAAGTGGAAAGAGCGTTCTGATAAATTTAATTTTAGTAAAGGTAATTAAGTTCGGTCCTTGAAAATGCTTTTATGATGATTACAGTCCATAGATTGTTGCTTTAAAGATTAATTTATAAATATTATTTGTGGGCGAAGTTAATTTTGGTGACGTGGCAATGTAATACTCATTTTCTAGTACAAATTTGCCACGTACGCAATTCTTAGTAGGGGTTAACTAAAGTATTTTATTATGTGTTTATTTAAGACAGTATTTATTTTACATAAAAACAGCAACTTTTCACTTGCATCTTATGCTAAAGATTAGTAAATGGTATCAGAATTTCTGAGAGCATATGATAAGATTCAAAATTCCCGCGGGTACACGCCTCGCATCCTGTTCCTCAGGATGTCGGAAACAGACACCATCTTGAAAATGAAATTGGCTGCATCCCTCCTGGCTGTGAGGGAGACAGAATATCTAGAGTCTAGCAAGGGTCCTTAACCCTTGTGTTGCTCAGGGCTAATTAGCATTTGTCACCCACAGGCGCAAAGCAAAAAAAAAATATTTTTTTTTCTTCTAAACCTGTTAATTTGTGTCCTCTGATCATGGTAAAAATAATAAAAAAAATCGAAAGTGGCATATATTGCCCGCTGTAGGGTGAGGAAGTCTGGCAAAAAATAGGTGCTGACTCAGCGTGCGTCCCAGACGGTCTGTTGCTCCCAGCTATCAGGCAGGAGTGGCCACAAAGAGATAATTACCTAATTATTTCAATGTCTCTGCTTGATTTTTTGTATTTTTTTTTTTTTTTGCTGAAATATTATTCAATAGTGTGTAGTGTGATATATTTATATAATAAAGTGAGTGAATCATTGCTGTACTCAAAAATATGGTGTACATATTGTTGATTCAGTTATGTTCATCAAACAGTGAACAAATACTTTGTCGGTTATTACACTATATACACAGGTTATATATAAATATCTGCATGTTTTGTTCACCATAACGAACCACTAAGTTGGTATTATGAGTCATAAAGCAACGAGGAGTGACCGCCACACACCAGCCAGCCACTCGCTGCCACTCACTCCCTCAACACCTCACTCACCCACATTCTCCTCCTCCCACCATACTGTTTTTGCTTTTATTCACTATATACAGATGTGATATATAAGTATCTACATTTGTGTTCACCATAACGAACCACTAAGTTGGCATGCTAAGTGGCAGTGGCAGCCCGCCACTGGCTGGTACTTCCTCCCTCCCTCAACTCACCTGACTCACCCACATTCTCCTCCCACAAAACTGTTTTTGCTTTTATTTACTATATACAGTCATTATATATAAGTATCTACATGTTTTGTTCACCACAACTGTACAACTAAATTGATATAGTTAGTTCAGGCACTAAGAGACATCGCTACACACAGTCAGGTGGCAGCTGCTTCCCTCACACATTCAAGGTCAGACGCACTAAAATTTCACCCCTAACAATACTGTTTGTGGTGTTATAACCCTATATACTGATGTTATATATAAGTATCTACATGTTTTGTTCACCATAACTGTTCAGTAAAGCCGGTATAATGCCTAAAGAGCATAGTGGCCACCCCTACCAACATGACAAATCATGCAGATGTTGCCACACACCCATTACCAAAATGGCTTCTCCTCCACACTCATTTTGCAGTTATTACACTGTATATATAAGTATCTACATTCGTGTTCACCATAACAAACCACTAAGTTAGTATGCTGAGTGGCAGTGGCAGCCAGCCACTGGCTGCCACTCCCTCCCTCCCTCTCCTCACCTGACTCGCCATAATTCTCCTCCCACCATACTGTTTTTGCTTTTATATACAGATGTTATATATAAGTATCTGCATGTTTTGTTCACCATAGCAAACAGCTAAGCTGGTATAGTGAGTCCAGACAGTAAAAGGTGGTCACACAGAGTCAGCAGACAATGCTACCTCCCTCCCCATCAAGATTACTCCTCCCACTACAGCGCTAATTATCACAACAATCCTGCTATTATCAGAATCCTGGTCATTTTTATCACAGTCAGGGGTCTTCTGTAATAATATCATTGCTAAATAATAGCATGAACATGTATATTATGGCATTTTTAGGCGATGCTGTGGTCACAAGCTGAACAGCAGTGCTGTGAGCTCATGCTGCGTGCGTCAGGCTTGGTGGCTCACTCAGTACTGAGGCCCTCACACCCGGGAATTTGGCTCACAATTTTTTTTTTAAATGGCGTCTGTTTACAAGAGCTCTGATGAAGGTGAGGTGAACCCTGTGTATCCGCAGGCCGTTTATATCTTGTATGGTATTCCAATACATCATATGATGGGATGCGCAATTTATAGCGAGTCACTCAACCCATCATATGATGTGTTGCACAGCTTAACACTTTCACGCGCCTGGGAGTAGGCTGACCTTGACCCCCAAGTGCGTCGGTCGTGTGGGCCAACTGCGTGTCAGCACTGAAATGTTTATAATCTTTTAGGGTTGCTGAGTTTAATTTTTGCGGTATGTATTTAAATTTGGTATCAATGTGTTCGCCAGAGAATGCTCTAGAAGAATATATACCTACATTTTCACCAAACCTGACATGAGAACCACACCAAATAAGAAACTATGGCGGTCGTTAGCCGTGAGCGTCAAACAGCGCTGAAATGTTTATGAACTTTTCATGTTTTTCAATCCCAGAATTGTGCTACGTCGTTAATTTTGGTATCACTGTGACCGCAATAAAATTCCCTTCACGGATATATGCATATAAATGTAGAATCATGATCGCGGCCCACCAGCAAGAGTGTGGGAAGTGGCTGAAGTATTACCTCTATCCGACGGCAGATCGGTGAAACACCTTTTGAAAAGTCTTATTCTTTTCACTGTCCTGACCTCAATTTTCGATGTACGTACTTAATTTTTGTACCAATATGTTCGCAATAGAATGTTCTAGAAGAACATATGTATAAAATGTCACACAAGGATGCGTGTGACCGGCACCAAATAAAAAAAACTTCGTCGATTACACTCGTCATGTCAACATTTTACAATAGTTTTACCACGAAGATACAAGCGAACTCCGTTCTCAATAATAGGCTATGTGACTATTAGAAAAAACGAAAATTTAATGGTAAACATGCTTAAATTATCCCCAAGTCGATCGGATAAGAATTGGATTTTATATAAATATTTTTTTTCCAGTGCCGCTTGAGGTGCATTCAAGAGATAAATATATGTCCTGCTCAAGTGACATATGGGTGCTAAATTGTGCGCAATTTAAAGGCGCTCATTTTAAAACCACAACCAGATTGATCTGATAAAATTAAAATTTTTAACAAATATTTTAATGAGTGACTCCGCGCTGCGTCGTTGGTGAGGAATCGGGAGAAAAATGAGTGACACTTATTGAGTCAGTGGAACGTGAAAGTGTTAAGGGTTAATCAGTGCTTCTCCAGTAAATCTGTTTATTTGAACCACTGTTAACCCTTAAGCTGCTAAGGGATCTTGAGGAGATTTACACCCCTGTGCTCAAGAAGAAGAAAAAATTCTAAAAAATTTTTGTCTTCTAAAAATGTTAATTTGTGTTCCCTGAGCACGGAAAAAATATAAAAAATCGTTGGTGACACATTTTGGGCGCAATAGGCCGAAGAGGTCTAGCAAAATGTGGGCGTTGATAGAGCAGTCGTCAGAGGCGGTCAGTATTACCCAAGCTGACAGGTAGGAGTTGCCACAAAGATATTATTACCTAATTATTTCAATGTCTCTGAATGATTTTTTCTTAGTTTTTTGCAGTAATATTATTCAATAGTGTGTAGTGTGATAGATTTATATAATAAAGTGTGTGAATCATCGTTATACTCAAAAGTATGGTGTTCATATTAGTGGTTCAATTATTACGTTCATAAAACAATAAACAAATAGTTTTGCAGTTATTATACTATATACACACATTATATATAAGTATCTACATGTTTTGTTCACCACAACTGTACAACTAAGCTGATATAGTTAGTTTAGACACTAAGAGACATCGCTATACTCCCATCAGCTGGCGGCTGCCTCCCTCACTTATTCAAGGTCAGGCGCACTAAATTTCTTCCCCAACAATACTGTTTGGGGGTGTTATTATACTATATACACACATTATATATAAGTATCTACTTGTTGTATGCACAGTAAATGTACACCTAAGCTTGTAGGGTGCATAGTGGCCACCCTCTACACAGCTAGACAAGTCATGCAGACGACGCCTCCATCACCCAAATGGCTCCTCCCAACATAATCCTTTTGCTGTTATTACACACATTATATATAAGTATCTACATTTGTGTTCACCATAGAGAACCACTGAGCTAGTATGGTGAATGCAGACAATAACAGGTGCCCACACAGTCAGTAAACGACACTATCTCCCTCCCTCCCTCCCTCCCACAGCATTACTACTCCCACACAGCGCTGATTATCACAACAGTCCTGCTATTATCACAATCCTGGTCATTTTTATGACAGTCAGGAGTCATCTGTAATATTGTCCATCGCTAAATAATAGCAGTTACATATTTATTTTGAAATTTTTTGGCGATGCTGTGGTCACAAGCTGAACAGCAGTGTTGTTAGCTCATGCTGCATGCACCAGCCTTGGTTGCTCCAACAGTACTGTGTCTCTCACATTGGAGAATATTGCCCACAATTTTTTTAAATATGCATGTTTACAAGAGCTCTGAGGAAGCTGATGTGAACCCCGTGTAGCCGCGGGCCATTTGAATCGTGTCTATACTCATGGAGTATATATATATATGTATATATGCCATGCGCAGTTTAAGCCCAGTAGTTACCTTTATTGTTTAATCTGTGATGTATGCTAGAATTAGTTAAATAGGTAATTGTCTGGCTATTTTATGAACGGCATAGATGTTATTACCCACCCTTCCACTATCAAGCCTTCTACTTAATATTTTTTTTTTCCACAGCAACCTATTAGGTTCTATCTTCAAGGCAGAGTATGATCATTGTAATTGTGTTGATAGTGTGCAGAGTATAATGAAATACCTCATCTCTCTGATGGTTTCTGATGTGCCTGCAGCTGTCAAAACTTCCTACCAATATTTTTCATTATTGTACTGCTATTGCCAGCAGGTAAGTTGTTGAGACATAATTTGATTAATTCTTTAATTGCACTAGGCAATAGTGGTTGACTTGAGAAAAAAGGCATAAACATGCCATTATCAATCTCCATCATGCACTTTTAAAACTACTGTATTGTAATATTCAACAAACCCCTAGACCAAGTAAATGCTGCCATCAGTTGACAGCATTATCAAATGTCACTCCAGGCTCTAGTGCCAAAATTTTTAAATCACGTTTCATTCAGATAATCACACTCACAACTAACAGTAATTTCTATAATATTTTTGTTACATATTTAAGGAAAACTATGATATTTTGTATATTTTAACATGATATATACAAGTTATATAAAGTAATTCATACTTAATAGCCAGACTAACACTAATTGGCCTGGTATGCAAGGTCAATTTTACCTAACAGTCAGAGCAATTTTGCTTATTTTCAATTTTGTTGTTTGTTTACCCATATTAATCATAACATGTTAGCAACATAAATTTATGTATTAGGTAACATTGAAAAATAACCTGTATATAGGTATGTTCATATATATATGTATGTTGTTTTGACTCAATTTAAAAAAAAATCATATGTACATTATTATGTAAAACAATTAATTTCATCAGATACAATTTTTTTTTAATTTATTAAAAAAAAAGAATTTTTTATTAACCTTTTAACTGCACATAGTTACCAGGGTCATTTCATAGGTGGAGCACACAGTGACAAGCATTGCTTTCAGATCAAGCCCTAGATTTAAAATTCCCAAGATTACGTGGGGCACACATACACTTCTTTAGTTCTCCAGTAAACGGATGCCTTCTAGAAAAAAAAATTGTGGGCACCCCTCCTGGGTGCAGCAGTCTTCACTTTCATGTTCTGGGCTGGTGGGGGGTGCCTGGAGGGTTTTGGCAGTCTAGCAGGGTCTTGGAGGCACTGTATTTGATTAATGTTCCTGGGCTCTCATCATGCCTGTGTGTCCTAGGGTCATCTACCTCATCCATTTGCCTTGTCTTCATCTTGAATACCTGCAGTCTCTCCTCCTCCCTGGCAAGTCCCTAGTGTTTCCTCTCTGTGGGTAGTTAGCCTCAGGGAGTTCGCTAGAAAACTAGCATTAAATATAATGAAATGCATTTTCCTGGATGAGCCCTGGTGGTTCCCTGATGCCCTCTCCCTTTTTGGTTTGTCAGTTGGTATGTGTGATTTCTTCACATTTGCTCCAGAACTGGCATGGAATGTGGGGGAGAGACCTAGATCTCTGCCCCCCCCCCCTCCCTGCTGGTCAGGAGTTGGTGCTAACGATCTCTCACTAGTTTCAAGACTAGTGAGAGATAATAGTCATTGTTTCTTTACATTGGGGAGTTTGTTTGTTAGTTTTGAGGCATCAGTCTCTTTGAACTTGACAGTGGTATGTATTGATTTGCTAACTTTCTGGATGCTTTTCCAGTAGGGTGACAGTGTGACCCATTCTCTGCACTGCACTTCTGTGAGCGGGCCAAGTTCTTGCTCTGGTCCCCGGTAGCCCAAAAAGAACTCAAATGATGTGACCTAGTAGTTGGGAGCCATCTCGGCTAGATAGCCTTGGGGAGCCACCAGGGCTCATAAAGAAAGAGGTACAGGGTATTTCATTACATTTGTGACAGGTTGTGGTATTGCAGCTATACTGAACCAAGAAGGTATGGCTCTCCATCACACAAATAAACAAAAAATGTTACTATTGGCTTTGCAGTGTGTAAGTTGCAGGTGGAAACAAATGAAAATCATCAAATAAATAATTAAAACAATTTACTGAAATATTAATGAACAAAATGGCACCTGAGAACACTTGGCGATCATATAATGAAAAGGTGGACAAGATAATATGAAAATTAATACAAAAATAACTAAGAAATTAGATGAATACAATGCATGAAGATATACTGGTGTAGTGAAGACAGCTGTCATACCACCAATGCATCAGACACATGGCGTAGGCTGAAGGCAGACGATGGCTGAGAGAGACCAAGGTGATCCAAGAGCACTAAGAGAGAGACTGCCTCTTCAGGGAGGCAGCGCCCTTTATATAGTCCGGCGGTGATGACTCATCCAGTGTCAACGCAAGGTGGACATCTGGTCAACTAGCAAACTACTAGTTTGTGGCTGGGGGTGCCTTTGTGTTGAACTGCACCACTGCTAGTTGAAGGAGGCTAACTGCTTGTTTGTGAAGGCAAACTACCGGTTAGCTGAGGCGCTCGGCTTGCCTCTAAATCGAACCAGGACGTGCCAGACCTTGGGGGATGTGGAGAGGTGGCAGGACTGATGACTCATCTGGGCTGGTGTAGAGATGGACTTCCAGTGGTATAAAGGCATTGAAGGTGAAGGGAAAAGGCAGTTCCACTGCTATGCAAGGGATTCACATGACACATTCAACACTGGTTTGTTGTCTTCTCTTTTTTCCTTCTTACACTGTTGAACCATGCTCCAGATGCTCGATGCAAACTGAGAACCGTCACTGCACACGCTGTGGCATCTCGGGTCCGGTGCACGAGGCGAACTTGCATCATGAGTTTGCAGTTCTTCTTTCATCCACTTCCTTTTTTTGAGAGATACGAACTGATCCATTGTTTCTTTGCATTTCTGTGTTATCAGTTCCATCATTACAATTTGCTTTGAATGTAATGAAACACCTTTTTTGGGGGGGTTTAAGGTGACTCCCTGGACCCATTCTTTTTTCCCTTCTAGGTGAGTCCGTTTTTTCTTTTTGGTGGCTCTTGACTGAGGTGGCTCATTGACTGATCCATAAACTCTTGGTGTTATCACCCAGTGGTGGGCAGTTGGAATTAGAAGGTGACCTGCTTAACAATTGGGCCAATCGTTTCCAGAGTTGTTGACTTGCCTTGCAAGTTTCTCTTTTGTCTTACCCTGCTTTTCTGGTGGGGCTGCTACCCTGATTTCCTGCTCTCTGCAACTATTTGGGGGAAAGAGGGGGCAGGTTTTAACGTCTGGTCTCCGGTAAACTTTTTGTGCCTCAAGGGCCTAGTGTGACTATTGGTAAGGAGCTAACTAGAGCGGGTAGCTTCACAGAACCACCGAACCAACCGGGCTGGTTGGTCTCGACCAGCCGGACCAACCGGCTGTTTTTATTATTATTATTATTATTATTATTATTATTATATTATATTATTATTATTATTTTCTACCACAGATGTGGCCACACATTGACAATGCTAACCAGCATATATACATTTTCTTCTGTCCTCCATGGACAGGGTTAGATGTGTTAAACATATAGTTCAGGGGTTTATTGAACAATCAACCACAGGTGATTCGGTGCTTTTAAAATGCTAAGCTAACCTACATACGTAAATACATAGATACCGGCTGTGGTGGATAAGTGGGCCTGGGGGCTGTTCCAAGCAACAGTCTGTTGGACCAAGCTCTCATAAGTCAAGCCTGGTCGCGGGCCTGGCTTCGGGAGTAGAAAAACTCCCAGAACCTCATCAAGCAGGTATCATCAATCTACCTCCAAAAGAGGCATTTCATTACATTCAACATTTCTTTTTCACAGGCAGAGTGGATTCTTTTATGATAGCTGCACTCAAAGGGTTCATTATCAGCCAGTATATTTTGGTGAAATATAATTCTCATGTTCTGTCTCATAAAGGCAGAGTTTTAAACATATACAAGTGAGGTAAATGTAACCTGGAAGAATTCCTTCCAATTGAAACGTAACAGGGCCTCATTCGGCTCGTAAAGATCTGTTTACCAAGAAAATATTGGTCATGGAGAATTTTTCTTTCATTTATTTTTTCTTTTTTTACAGGGGAGTGCTCAGTGCAGGCAGATTTTATTAAAAAAAAAAGAATTTTTTATTAACCTTTTAACTGCACATAGTTACCAGGGTCATTTCATAGGTGGAGCACACAGTGACAAGCATTGCTTTCAGATCAAGCCCTAGATTTAAAATTCCCAAGATTACGTGGGGCACACATACACTTCTTTAGTTCTCCAGTAAACGGATGCCTTCTAGAAAAAAAAATTGTGGGCACCCCTCCTGGGTGCAGCAGTCTTCACTTTCATGTTCTGGCTGTGGGGGGTGCCTGGAGGGTTTTGGCAGTCTAGCAGGGTCTTGGAGGCACTGTATTTGATTAATGTTCCTGGGCTCTCATCATGCCTGTGTGTCCTAGGGTCATCTACCTCATCCATTTGCCTTGTCTTCATCTTGAATACCTGCAGTCTCTCCTCCTCCCTGGCAAGTCCCTAGTGTTTCCTCTCTGTGGGTAGTTAGCCTCAGGGAGTTCGCTAGAAAACTAGCATTAAATATAATGAAATGCATTTTCCTGGATGAGCCCTGGTGGTTCCCTGATGCCCTCTCCCTTTTTGGTTTGTCAGTTGGTATGTGTGATTTCTTCACATTTGCTCAGAACTGGCATGGAATGTGGGGGAGAGACCTAGATCTCTGCCCCCCCCCCCTCCCTTCTGGTCAGGAGTTGGTGCTAACGATCTCTCACTAGTTTCAAGACTAGTGAGAGATAATAGTCATTGTTTCTTTACATTGGGGAGTTTGTTTGTTAGTTTTGAGGCATCAGTCTCTTTGAACTTGACAGTGGTATGTATTGATTTGCTAACTTTCTGGATGCTTTTCCAGTAGGGTGACAGTGTGACCCATTCTCTGCACTGCACTTCTGTGAGCGGGCCAAGTTCTTGCTCTGGTCCCCGGTAGCCCAAAAGAACTCAAATGATGTGACCTAGTAGTTGGGAGCCATCTCGGCTAGATAGCCTTGGGGAGCCACCAGGGCTCATAAAGAAAGAGGTACAGGGTATTTCATTACATTTGTGACAGGTTGTGGTATTGCAGCTATACTGAACCAAGAAGGTATGGCTCTCCATCACACAAATAAACAAAAAATGTTACTATTGGCTTTGCAGTGTGTAAGTTGCAGGTGGAAACAAATGAAAATCATCAAATAAATAATTAAAACAATTTACTGAAATATTAATGAACAAAATGGCACCTGAGAACACTTGGCGATCATATAATGAAAAGGTGGACAAGATAATATGAAAATTAATACAAAAATAACTAAGAAATTAGATGAATACAATGCATGAAGATATACTGGTGTAGTGAAGACAGCTGTCATACCACCAATGCATCAGACACATGGCGTAGGCTGAAGGCAGACGATGGCTGAGAGAGACCAAGGTGATCCAAGAGCACTAAGAGAGAGACTGCCTCTTCAGGGAGGCAGCGCCCTTTATATAGTCCGGCGGTGATGACTCATCCAGTGTCAACGCAAGGTGGACATCTGGTCAACTAGCAAACTACTAGTTTGTGGCTGGGGTGCCTTTGTGTTGAACTGCACCACTGCTAGTTGAAGGAGGCTAACTGCTTGTTTGTGAAGGCAAACTACCGGTTAGCTGAGGCGCTCGGCTTGCCTCTAAATCGAACCAGGACGTGCCAGACCTTGGGGGATGTGGAGAGGTGGCAGGACTGATGACTCATCTGGGCTGGTGTAGAGATGGACTTCCAGTGGTATAAAGGCATTGAAGGTGAAGGGAAAAGGCAGTTCCACTGCTATCAAGGGATTCACATGACACATTCAACACTGGTTTGTTGTCTTCTCCTTTTTCCTTCTTTCACTGTTGAACCATGCTCCAGATGCTCGATGCAAACTGAGAACCGTCACTGCACACGCTGTGGCATCTCGGGTCCGGTGCACGAGGCGAACTTGCATCATGAGTTTGCAGTTCTTCTTTCATCCACTTCCTTTTTTTGAGAGATACGAACTGATCCATTGTTTCTTTGCATTTCTGTGTTATCAGTTCCATCATTACAATTTGCTTTGAATGTAATGAAACACCTTTTTTGGGGGGGTTTAAGGTGACTCCCTGGACCCATTCTTTTTTCCCTTCTAGGTGAGTCCGTTTTTTCTTTTTGGTGGCTCTTGACTGAGGTGGCTCATTGACTGATCCATAAACTCTTGGTGTTATCACCCAGTGGTGGGCAGTTGGAATTAGAAGGTGACCTGCTTAACAATTGGGCCAATCGTTTCCAGAGTTGTTGACTTGCCTTGCAAGTTTCTCTTTTGTCTTACCCTGCTTTTCTGGTGGGGCTGCTACCCTGATTTCCTGCTCTCTGCAACTATTTGGGGGAAAGGGGGCAGGTTTTAACGTCTGGTCTCCGGTAAACTTTTTGTGCCTCAAGGGCCTAGTGTGACTATTGGTAAGGAGCTAACTAGAGCGGGTAGCTTCACAGAACCACCGAACCAACCGGGCTGGTTGGTCTCGACCAGCCGGACCAACCGGCTGTTTTTTATTATTATTATTATTATTATTATTATTATTATTATTATTATTATTATTATTTTCTACCACAGATGTGGCCACACATTGACAATGCTAACCAGCATATATACATTTTCTTCTGTCCTCCATGGACAGGGTTAGATGTGTTAAACATATAGTTCAGGGGTTTATTGAACAATCAACCACAGGTGATTCGGTGCTTTTAAAATGCTAAGCTAACCTACATACGTAAATACATAGATACCGGGCTGTGGTGGATAAGTGGGCCTGGGGGCTGTTCCAAGCAACAGTCTGTTGGACCAAGCTCTCATAAGTCAAGCCTGGCCGCGGGCCTGGCTTCGGGAGTAGAAAAACTCCCAGAACCTCATCAAGCAGGTATCATCAATCTACCTCCAAAAAGAGGCATTTCATTACATTCAACATTTCTTTTTCACAGGCAGAGTGGATTCTTTTATGATAGCTGCACTCAAAGGGTTCATTATCAGCCAGTATATTTTGGTGAAATATAATTCTCATGTTCTGTCTCATAAAGGCAGAGTTTTAAACATATACAAGTGAGGTAAATGTAACCTGGAAGAATTCCTTCCAATTGAAACGTAACAGGGCCTCATTCGGCTCGTAAAGATCTGTTTACCAAGAAAATATTGGTCATGGAGAATTTTTCTTTCATTTATTTTTTCTTTTTTTACAGGGGAGTGCTCAGTGCAGGCAGATTCTTAACTTGGGTGGTTTCTCAAGTCTCCTCAGTTTTCTCTTGGGACCATCAGACTTGGAGAAGCGACGGTGGTCTCCAGTGCAGGCTCAAGACTTCGGTCCTCTACACTCTGTAATAGCAACATTGATTATAGCTTGTGATATGTGTCCTCATCAAACTACAGGTAAAACACTTAAAGATTTTGATGGACTTACCAATGGATGTTGGTCTGTGTTGTGCAACTTGATTGATAGATTATCATAATTCTTAAACTGTCATTCAAATTATTTAAATTTATATCTAAAAGATCTTAAGATTTGCTAAGTTTAGCAATGGGGAAAAAAAGTGAAAATCACTTTGAAGCAATTGCATATTCTGAAAAAAATAAAATGATTTTCAAATATATAATTACTACAGCAGTAACATGAGTTTAAATATACCATAAGATTTGTGGCAATTGAATATAATTTACTGTATATTCTTTTACCTACAAACTTTGACACTACATAACAAATGCAATGTTATTGCATTTGTATTGGAACCACAGGAATACTATGTGATAAGAAAAGAGAGGGAAGGACGAGTTGAAGGAGAAGTGGCTCTGCTGATAAGAAAAGACAGGAGTTCTGGATATCCCGAACTGTGAAGGGGTCAGTGACTACATAACAGGCACCATGGCAATCGGAGGGCAAAGAAATAATAATAGTAATGTATTGCCCCAAAAATGACATGAGGCCCAGACAACCTAGCTACCTTATGGAGGTTCTGGGGATCAACGGCCCCATGACCAGGCCTCCCAGTTGTTCATCGGTCAACCAGGCTGTTGTATGCTGCTGCTCGTAGCCTGATGTATGAATCACAGCCTGGTTGATCAGGTATTCCTTGGAGGTGTATATCGAGTTCTCTCTTGAACACTGCGAGATTTGGGCCAGTTATGCTCCATATGTGTAGAAGGAGAGAGTTGAAAAGCCTTGGGCCCTTGATGTTGATAGTTCTCCCTCAGCATACCTATTGCACAAGACAGGAATATGATAGAAACAACATGTACCAAATGTACTCACTAGATTGAAGACGAGAGAGATATCAAATAATATACACCTGGAAGATACTGGAGGGCAAAGTACCAAATCTGCACAGTAAAATAACAACGTACTGGAGTGAACGATATGGAAGAAAATGCAGAATAGAACCAGTGAAGAGCAGAGGTGCCATAGGCACAATCAGAGAACACTGTATAAACATCAGAGGTCCGCGGTTGTTCAACGTCCTCCCAGCAAGCATAAGAAATATTGCCGGAACAACCGTGGACATCTTCAAGAGGAAACTAGATTTATTCCTCCAAGGAGTGCCGGACCAACCGGGCTGTGGTGGGTATGTGGGCCTGCGGGCCGCTCCAAGCAACAGCCTAGTGGACCAAACTCTCACAAGTCAAACCTGGCCTTGGGCCGGGCTTGGGGAGTAGAAGAACTCCCAGAACCCCATCAACCAGGTATCAACCAGGTAACATGGCTACTGTTAATCTAATAAAGAAAGCAGCTTCTGTTTCTTACAGGAACAGATCTAGACTGTTAATCATGGGAGACTTTAACCATGGGAAGAAAGATTGGGAGAACAGGGACCCAAATGGAAGACCAGATTCCTGCAGAGCTAAACTATTGAACATGGCAACAAGATATTTCCTAGGCCAGCAAGTCAAGGGGCCCTCGAGGATGAGAGGAGAGGAAGAATCGGCTAGATTCTATGTGATTTGGTCCTGAGTGAGTCGGATATAAGGGAAGTTGGAAGCCCACTGTTGGAATGAGTGACCACAATGTACTATTATTTAAGTATTTCGTGGAGTTAGGGCTAATCTTCCACTAAAAGAAAAACAGAAGGCAAATGACTGACATACTGTAAGGAAACTATACGGAGATGAGAAAATTCCCTAACAGTAATACCATGTGAAACAGAACTCAGAGTTAAGTCTATACAAGACATGATAGATTACATCTCACAAGTGTTAGGAGGCAGTTAATAAGTTTATCCCGGCCCAAAAGGAAAAGAATGAGAAGCAAGAGAGAAATCCATGGTTTAATCGGACATCCGAGAAAGCAAGGCACTCAAATACAAGGGCATGAAGGAACTACAGAAATAATAGAATGCCAGAGGGCCAGGAATGAATACCTCAGTGTGAAAGGAGAATCAGACACACAGTATGAAAATGACATGGCAAGACTGACCCAAAATTGTTCCTTCATGAGGAAAACAACAGTGAAAGAACAGGCGATGAAACTGAGAATGGGGGAAGACAGGTACACAGATAATGATAGAGAGGTGTGTGAAGAACTCAATAAGAGATTCCAGGAGGTCTTCACAGTAGAACAAGGAGAGGTACTTGAACAAATATAGGTGGCAACAAACCAGGAAGCTTTGGAAGGGTTCTAAATTACCAGAGATGAAGTTGGGAGGCATATGTTGGATCTGGATGTGAGAAAGGCTGTTGGATATGACAGAATCTTTCCATGGATACTAAAAGTGTGTGCAGAAGCGTTTTGCTTGCCACTCTCCATGGAGTAAAAGTTACTGGAAACAGAAGACCTACCAGAAATATGGAAAACAGCTATGTACTGTAGTTCCAATATACAAAAGGGCGATAGACAAGAGGCACTGAACTTCAGGCCAGTGTCGCTAACTTGTATACCATGCAAGGTGATGGAGAAGATCATGAGGAAAACTTAATAACACATCTGGAGAGAAGGGACTTTGTGACTTACTCCTAACATGGGCTCAGGAATGGCAGATCTTGCCTCACATGTCTAATAGAATTCTACAACCAGGTAACAGAGATTAAGCAAGAAAGAGAAGGGTGGGCAGATTGTATTTTATTGGACTATTGGAAATCCTTTGACACAGTACCCCCGTAAGAGGCTGGTGCATAAGTTGGAGAAACAGGCAGGAGTAACTGGTAGGGTGCTCCAGTGGATAAAGGAGTACATAAGTAATAGGTAGCAGTGTGTTACTGTGAGGGATGAGGTCTCAGGATGGCGTGATGTCGCTAGCAGAGTCCCACAGGGCTCTGTACTTGGACTTATCCTCATGTTGATATAAGTAAATGATCTTTCAGAGAGTATAGACTCATTCCTGTCAATGTTTGATGATGCTGCTAAAATTATGAGTAGGATTAAGACGAGAAGACAGCATGAGGCTACAAGATGACCTGGGCAAACTGAAGGAATGGTCTGACAAATGGCTATTAGAGTTTAGCTTGAGCAGATACAAAGTACAGTAATGAAGATAAGGGTTGGGAACAGAAGACTGGATACAAGGTACCATTTGGGAGATGAAATCCTTTTTAATTTGGATTCAATCTTTTTAGATTTTTTTTTAGATAGAAGGTAGATTATTTTCATTAGATGAAATCATCCACCATTTGGGAGATGGTGGATGATTTCATCTACCATCTCCCAATGTGGGAAAAAATCTCTTTCTCCCAAAAAAAACTGGGAGAGAGAAAGACCTGGGAGTTGATCTGATGAAGATGACCTAATGTTAGACCTAGCTCCTGAAGCCCCACATCAAGAGGATATTATCAGCAGTATATGCTAGGTTGGTCAGCATAAGAACTTCCTTTAGAAACTTTTGTAAGGAATCATTTAAGACCTTATATACCACATATGTCAGACCGATCCTGGAATATGTAGCTCCAGCGTGGTGCCCACATCTAGTTAAGCACAAGACTAAATTTGAGAAGGTTCAAAGATATGCCACCAGACTGGTACCCAAGCTGAGGGGTATGAACTATGAGAAGAGACTATGGGAACTGAAATTCACATTGCTGAAAGGAAGAAGAGTTAGAAAAGACATGATCTCCACATACAAGATTTTCAGAGGAATTGATAGGATAGATAAAGACAGTTTATTTAGCACAGGTGGTACATGGATAAGGGGACACAGGTGGAAACTGCATGGTCAAATGAGCCATCTTCTTCTCTTGAGGTTATCTTGAGATGATTTCGGGGCTTAGCGTCCCCGCGGCCCGGTCCTTGACTAGGCCTCCTTTTTGTTACACACCCCCAGGAAGCACCCTGTAGCAGCTGTCTAACTCCCAGGGACCTATTTACTGCTAGGTGAACAGGCGCATCAGGGTGAATGAAACTCCCCATTTGTTTCCGCCTCCACCGGGGATCGAATCCAGAACCTCAGGACTATGAATCTGAAGTGCTGTCCACTCAGCTGTCACGCCCCACTGGAGCCTGACATTGGTACTTGGTGTACCAATGCAACCAATGGGAATACATTCCCATTGGTTGCATTGGTCATAGAGACATTAGAAGGAAGTTCTAGTGTCAGTTCTAGTTTTAGTGTCAAAGTAGTAAACAAATGGAACATTAGGCAGTAATATGTTGGAGGTAAACTCCATATACAGTTTCAAATGCAGATTTGAAAGAGCCAGTAGGCTCGGGAATCTGTACACCAGTTGATTGACGGTTGAGAGGCAGGACCAAAAAGCCAAAGCTCAATCCCCTTAAACAAAACTATAGTAGTTGAATTTTAGTTGTTCATATTATTGCCTGCTTACTAGAAATGTACCACTGCAGATTTTAATTAATTATATACATTTTCTAATGTAAATTTTGTTGTGTTTTATCTTTTATGATCAGATTCAACAAGTGAACAGAAAAGCAAAATTGAACCCAAGAAGTTAGTGATGCCTGGAGAAGTGGTTCAGGTCTTGTACGGTGGAGATCAGTCCCGCTGGTTGAAGGAGGCTGTGATGGCTTACAAAGAAATAACAGGCAACATACCTCAGCTGACATTGACATTAAAAGAAGCTGCAACAATGAATTCTTCATTCACCAGTGCTCTTTTGACAGCAGTGATGGTATGTAAGCTGGTGTGATTTTGAAAACCTGAATTGTTTTTTTAAAGCAGTCATCTTATGTGGATCTTACCTGGAGTAGGTTCTGGTGGTTATTCTACACCAAACCTGACCTGTGGGTAGCCAGGCTTGACTTGTGATTGCTTGATCCAACAGACTGTTGCTTGGTGTGGCCAGCAGACCTACATATCCACTACATCCCAGTTGGTCTGGCACTTCTTGCAGGAAACTGTTTATTTTCTTGGGGGAGCTCCTTCTGGGTCCCTGAGCCACAAGGTTCGCTCTGTGCACACCATACAACTAGATCCCATCAGTCGTATAGTTCTATTGGCCTACCAGAGCTAGACCCTGGACCTCAACCTCACAGATGTGCAGAGAGCAGTGGTATTTATGTATTAAGTTATTTATGGCACCCACTGGGAAAGGCACCCAGAAAGTTGGCAAACCAAACAAGTCACTTCTGGCATCAATGAGACCAGATCCTCGAGAACCACCCAAAGAACTCTCCAAACTATGTAAACAAATGATAAAAAAGATATCCCGAAACTAACATCAGTTCATTCACCCCACCTTCCCCACTTTTTTCATGAAAGAACAGGAGGAGGGAGACACCCCGAGGTCAACCGGCAACTCCACCCAAAGTTCTACTCTGATAGTAAGAGTGTGTAGGGTCGCCGCTTTGTTGCTCTGGCTCTGCTGCTTTGCTTTCAGCTAAGTGATGGTTTTTGCCTTGGAAGCTGTTTCAATACACTTTGGTGTAGTGTTAACTTAACATTTTGGGCCAGAAGTTAAGAGCACTTGGAGCTGCATGTGCTCAGTGTTGTCTTCTCTGTGCACTCAATAGTGCTACTCTTGAGCCTGATTGATCACGTATCCTTTGAAGGTGCTCGTCGAGTTCTCTTTTGAACACTGCAAGAGGTTGGCCAGTTATGCCTCGTATGTGTAGGGGAAGAGCGTTGAAAACTCTTGGGCCTTTGATGTTGATCGAGTTCTCTCTCAGCATACTTATTGCACATCTGCTTTTCAGTGGGGCTCTTTTGCACATCCTGCCAAGCCTTCTGATCTAATGTGGCATTATTTCTGTGTGCGAATTTGGAACCAGTCCTTCTAATATTTTCCAAATGCAAATTATTATGTCTCTCCTGCCTGTACTGTAGGAAATACAGATTTAAAATTGTTAGGCTGTCCCAATAGTTTGATGCTTTTATTGAGAGGATTCAGCAGTAAAAGGTCTTTGCATGCACTTCAAGTCAGCAATTTCTCCAGTTTTGAATGGGGCTGTTAGTGTGCGACAGTATTCCACTCTAGAGAGCACTAATGTCTTAAAAAATATCATCATAGGTGTGGCATCTCTTGTTTAGAAGGTTCTTCTTATCCAACCTGTCATTTTTCTTGCAGTTGTCACAGTAACTTCATTGTATTCTCTAAAAATAAAGTCTTTTAATATGATCACTCCTAAATCTTTTACATTGCTTTTTCTTTCAATAGTGTGGTTTGGCTGTGTTTTATATGTGGTTTTTGTATTGACGTTTTCATTTTTTTTCCCCATAGGGCAGTAACTGGAATTTATCCTCATTAAAAGTAATGTTATTTTCTGTGTCCCACTGAAAGACTTGATTAACACTGGATGTTAATCCAATGGGGGAGGGAGGATTGGTTTGCTGTCTCGTCTATAGTGTCTACACTCAAGAAAGGTCTAGTGTCATCTGCAAAGGATGATACAGTACTTTAGTTTGTATCCCTGTCTATGTCTGATATGAGGATGGGGAAAAGGCCCGAGCAAGTATGATAACTTGGGAAGCTGAGCATTTCACAGTGGAAAGTTCAAATTTTACTTTGTTGGCTATTACAGTCTAGGTTCTGTTTCTTAGGAAGTTAAAGCTCCATCTCTCTACCTTTCCAGTAATTCCTTTTGTGCACATTTTGTGTGCAATAACACCATGGCCACATTTGTCAAAGGCTTTTGCAAACTCTGTGTATATTGCATCAGTGTTTTGTTTGTCATCCATGCCATCAAAGTCATGTCATAGTGATCTAGCAATTGAGAGACAGGAGTGCCCTGTTCTGAACCCATGTTACCCAAGGTTATGTAAATACTGTGATTCCATGGGCTTTGTGATCTTAGCACTGTTTCAAAGATTTTTAGTCTATTATTTCACTAGGGGCCTGATCAAGTTTTTGCCATTCCTGCACTCTTGATTGACAGGAGGTGTCTCCTGTATTGTGGGTTTTTTTGGGGGTGGGTGGGCTCTGGAGCATGGAGCTGCATTCTGAGTGACTCTCGGAGGATGTGGGAATGCTCAGTGTGGTTCCTATTGCGTGAATTTTCATCTCGTGCCATGCTAAAGCTGTATGCTGCCATCCTCTGGAAGGCGGTTTCCTTGTTTTTTACCTCCTGTCTCGCGTGTTTGCAGGCTGTGCTGTGTTGTTCTTTGGACTCTGCCTGGCTCTCATTTCAGCTTCTCTGTTTTGGCCTCTCTTTCCTAGGGAGATGTTTCTCAGTTCTTGTCGACTGCTTTGGTGAGGTGCCATCGAGTTTCTGATATGCTGTGTGTGTGTGAGGATCAGTCTCGGCCTTCCTTGAGGGTAGGACCAGGACTTTACCCGCTTTAGTCGAGGAAAGTCCTCGTGTTGACGACAGCCGCGTTGGGTGTGTTCCTCCAGCCTTGTCTTCTTCTGTTTGGTTGGCACTTTGCTCACTCTGTTACGAAAAACAGGGTATTACACCTAGTTGTGCTTGCGGGGGTTGAGCTCTACTCTTTCGTTGGCTCACCTCTCAACTGTCAATCAACTGTTACTATTTTATTCTCTCTCTCAACTTTCTAACTCTCTCTCTTCTCTCTCTCTCTCTCTCTC
>WNGS01165339.1:16722102-16734767 GCA_020271785.1 Procambarus virginalis | reverse complement strand
CCCATACACAGCCCCAAGAGCAGAGACCGAGAGCGCCCCGGAAGTACAGAAACTGCACGTCAGGCGAACGACAGGCGAGAGGCGGAACCAAAGAGCCAGAGCCCAACCCCGAAGCACAAGGAGGCGAGCACATAACACCCACGACACAGAAAATGCACCACCGAACAGGCACCTCCACCGTTGCACCGTGGAACAAGGTGGAGGCGGGGCCCCGAACTCAAGCATGGTTAGACCAGCATAGGAGAGGGGGCAGGATGAGTACAGTCAGGCGAATCCTCATAAGGGCCAAGAGGCCACCCGCAGTCACCTGTGAACCGCAGAAGGAAGGGTGGTGAGGTGAGAACAAGAGCTGCCACATACGGGCTAATAGCCCTGCAGCAGGCACCTCGGTGTTACGTTCCATGTTCTCAAGTACGTATGTACACCCACTTCTACATCAAAAACCAAAAAACAGCGTCAGGACAAAGGAGACGCCAGACCGCACCAACTCACCTGCAGAACATAGGCGCTGAAGGGCCATGACGCAAGCCTATGAGAGAACGTAGCCGCCGAAGGCGGCCAGGGCGCCCATACTGGAGAGGAGGAGGGGAGCGGCGAAGGAGGCTCCCACCCTAAAACGCAGGGAAAACCTCATGACTGCCCCACAGCGGCACTCCAGAAACACCCCGAAGCAAACGGGGCACGGATTGGAGAAAGAAAGTCGAGAGGCGGAAGCCCCCCGAGGTAAAATGGACGATGAACACCAAATGTGGAACACTGCCCGGAACCAAAACAAACTCCCACGGCGCATGCGCAGGACTCGAAAGAAAAGTAGCCCAACAAGGCGAAAATAGCCCAAGGCGGCCACAAGTAGCCCAAGCGGCCACAAGTAGCCAAGCGGCCAAAGTAGCCAAGCGGCTACAGTAGCCCAGCGGCTACAAGTAGCCCAAGCGGCTACAAGTAGCCCAAGCGGCTACAAGTAGCCCAAGCGGCTACAAGTAGCCCAAGCGGCTACAAGTAGTCCAAGCGGCCACAGGCAGCCCAACCAGCCACAAGCAACCAACCGGCGACAAGTAGCCCAACCGGCGACAAGGAGCCCAACCGGCGACTAGGAGCCCAACCGGCGACATGGAGCCCAACCGGCGACAAGGAGCCCAACCGGCAACAAGGAGCCCAACTGACGATAAGGGGCCCAACTGGCGATAAGGAGCCCAATCCAGCCACAAGGAGCCCAACCGGCAACAAGTAGCCCAACTGGCGACAAGGAGCCCAACTGGCGATAAGGGGCCCAACTGGCGATAAGGAGCCCAATCCGGCCACAAGGAGCCCAACCGGCGACAAGTAGCCCAACTGGCGACAAGGAGCCCAACTGGCGATAAGGGGCCCAACTGGCGATAAGGAGCCCAACCGTCGATAAGGAGCCCAATCCGGCCACAAGGATCCCAATCCGGCATCCTGAACCAGAACGGAAGGAACCATTACGGAGGCAAACTCCGGGTCACGCAGGAGGTAAGCCGCAAAGGCCAATCGCACCGCAGACAAAAAGATGCGGGTAGCCGAAAACCTCCGGATGACGGAACCGAACCCGGGGAGGAGCAGAACCCAAGTCCAAATCGTACATAGAGGGGGGAAAAGAAAACCCCACTCCTCGCAACAGCAAGCCCCGCTCAGAAGGACGGAAATCCAGGCGGGGCCCAATGGAGCCCAAAGGCCCCAAGGCCGCTCCTCCCCAACCCCAGGAGCCCCTACATCAGGCCCCGGGGCCGAGTCGACCTCCAAAGCCCCGGCCTCACGAGAAAATGCCAGGGCAGCCGAGAGAGCTGGAAGAAGAGGGGCCCACTAGTCAGACCCCGAAGCATCAGCCAGAGGAACAGACTCGAATGCCTCCGCAGCTACCCCGGACAGGGCAACCCCCGAAACTGCCCAAGTCTCAGAAACCTCTAACCCTGCCCCGACCCCGAAGCCTGCAGATGCCTAGGGGCCGGAAGCAGGAGGGGGGAACAAAACAAGGGGGCGTGGACGGAACCAAGGCCGAAGCGACCAAAAGGCCCAAGTCCCTACACAAAGCGGGACAGCCTCGGGGCGTCCGGGGAAGCGACAACCCGCGTGCGTTGCAACCTACCTACCCTGCAACGTGCAAGCTGCCTGCACCCAAGGGAATTCATCAGCAGACTGGGTGAATTGAGTCACGAACAAGCAACAAAGCTCGCAGGACTCTGGGTCGAATGTGTCACTGACCCAACAGGCAGCATGATGGAGGCAAAAACAAGGAGAGTCACCCTGAGACAAAGGGACAGAGCAACCCTCAACTCGCACAAAGCGAGAGGGGACGCAAGGGTCTCCACTATCGGACTCGATATCCCCTGTAGGGTTTCCCAGGGCCCCTAGACTGGGTCTGCTATGGGTTATCCCAGGCAGGGCACTGCTAACCGGCACCCCAAACTACCAAGCAAACTGCTAAAGCTGAACCCACAGGACGCGTCCACCCGTGAGGGCGAAGCAGGGGGTGCCACCACACAAACGAACCTAACATAAGGGGGGGGGGGGGAGACACAAGGCAGACCCCCCTACGAGGCAAAAACAAATATAAAAGAAAAGCCACACATGTGGACAACGTACCCAGAGGGAACAGAGCCGGCCGCTGTTATAGGTGAAAACTAGCTACACAGTACCCTGCGCCCCAACAGTGCTATAACTACCACTTACCCCAAGGCAAACAAGGGAGGAAAACCCCCAAACACTCGGGGCGGCCAAATGCCAAGCAGCGAAAAGCCAACAGAGGTAGACCCAAGGTGACTTGTGGAAGGTAACCCCAAGCCCCAAGGGCGGTACTTACAGAGCACTCAGCGAAGGTGACCCTAAGCATATGCAGCCCGAGTACCTGAGAATACTACTCCCAGCTCACATAACCACTGTAAGAGCTGCACTGAAAACAAGTCACAGCACTGAGACAAGACCGGAGCTGGAGCCACACGACCATGCACTATCCCATCAGCCGAGGAACTGGGGCGGGGATCGCCGGCGCGGGGGTCTGGGGCTCCCCTTCCCCCTCCCGGGAGGGGGAGCTGCGCAGACATGCGGCGTGGCTCGTGTGACGTCATACCTGGTTGATACCTGGTTGATGGGGTTCTGGGAGTTCTACTCCCCAAGCCCGGCCCGAGGCCAGGCTTGACTTGTGAGAGTTTGGTCCACTAGGCTGTTGCTTGGAGCGGCCCGCAGGCCCACATACCCACCACAGCCCGGCTGGTCCGGAACTCCTTGGAGGAATAAATCTAGTTTCCTCTTGAAGATGTCCACGGTTGTTCCGGCAATATTTCTTATGCTTGCTGGGAGGACGTTGAACAACCGCGGACCTCTGATGTTTATACAGTGTTCTCTGATTGTGCCTATGGCACCCCTGCTCTTCACTGGTTCTATTCTGCATTTTCTTCCATATCGTTCACTCCAGTACGTTGTTATTTTACTGTGTAGATTTGGGACCTGGCCCTCCAGTATCTTCCAGGTGTATATTATTTGATATCTCTCTCGTCTTCTTTCTAGTGAGTACATTTGGAGAGCTTTGAGACGATCCCAATAATTTAGGTGCTTTATCGCGTCTATGCGTGCCGTATATGTTCTCTGTATTCCCTCTATTTCAGCAATCTCTCCTGCTCTAAAGGGGGAAGTGAGTACTGAACAGTACTCAAGACGGGACAGCACAAGTGACTTGAAGAGTACAAGCATTGTGATGGGATCCCTGGATTTGAAAGTTCTCGTAATCCATCCTATCATTTTTCTGGCTGTCGCAATATTTGCTTGGTTATGCTCCCTAAACGTTAGGTCGTCAGACATCATTATTCCCAAATCCTTTACATGTTGTTTTCCTACTATGGGCACATTTGATTGTGTTTTGTACCCTGTATTATGTTTAAGGTCCTCATTTTTACCGTACCTGAGTACCTGGAATTTGTCACTGTTAAACATCATATTATTTTCTGATGCCCAGTCGAAAACTTTATTAATATCAGCTTGAAGTTTTTCAATGTCTTCAGCCGAGGTAATTTTCATACTGATTTTTGTGTCGTCTGCAAAGGATGATACGAAGCTGTGACTTGTATTTTTGTCTATATCTGATATGAGAATAAGGAAAAGCAGCGGTGCAAGGACTGTACCCTGAGGTACAGAGCTTTTAACTGCACTTGGACTAGATTTTATATGGTTGACCGTTACTCGCTGAGTCCTGTTTGACAGAAAACTGAGTATCCAGCGTCCTACTTTACCAGTTATTCCCATTGACTTCATTTTGTGTGCTATCACGCCATGGTCACATTTATCGAAAGCCTTTGCGAAGTCCGTGTATATCACATCAGCATTCTGTTTTTTTCTTCTAATGCCTCAGTGACTTTATCGTAGTACTCACCTAATTGTACTCACCTAATTGTGCTTGCGGGGGTTGAGCTTTGGCTCTTTGGTCCCGCCTCTCAACTGTCAATCAACAGGTGTACAGATTCCTGAGCCTACTGGGCTCTATCATATCTACACTTGAAACTGTGTATGGAGTCAGCCTCCACCACATCACTTCCTAGTGCATTCCATTTATTAACTACTCTGACACTGAAAAAATTCTTTCTAACGTCTCTGTGGCTCATCTGGGTACTAAGTTTCCACCTGTGTCCCCTTGTTCGTGTCCCACCCGTGGTGAAGAGTTTCTCTTTGTCCGCCCTGTCAATTCCCCTGAGAATTTTGTAGGTGGTTATCATGTCTCCCCTTACTCTTCTGTTTTCCAGGGATGTGAGGTTCAGCTCCTTTAGCCTTTCCTCGTAGCTCAATCCTCTCAGTTCCGGGACGAGCCTGNCTGATGATGCTAAGATAATAGGGAAGATAAGAAACCTAGATGATTGTCATGCCTTCAAGAAGACCTGGACAAAATAAGTATTTGGAGCAACACTTGGCAAATGGAATTTAATGTGAATAAATGCCATGTTATGGAATGTGGAATTGGTGAACATAGACCCCACACAACTATAAATTATGTGAGAAATCTTTAAAGAATTCTGATAAAGAAAGGGATCTAGGGGTGTTTTAGATAGAAAACTGTCACCTGAGGACCACATCAAGAACATTGTGCGAGGAGCCTATGCTACACTTTCTAACCTAAGAATTGCTTTTAAATACATGGATGGAGAAATACTAAGAAATTGTTCACGACTTTATTAGACCAAAGCTGGAATATGCAGCGGTTGTATGGTGCCCTTATCTTAAGAAGCACATCAACAAACAGGAAAAGGTGCAACGACATGCCACTAAGTGGCTCCAGAAATGAAGGACAAGAGCTATGAGGAGAGGTTAGAGGCATTAAATATGCAAAAACTAGAAGATAGAAGGAAAAAGAGGCGATATGATCACTACGTACAAAATAGTAACAGGAATTGATAAAATCGACAGGGAAGATTTCCTGAGACCTGGAACTTCAAGAACAAGAGGTCATAGATTTAAACTAGCTAAACACAGATGCCGAAGAAACGTAGAAAATTCACCTTCGCAAATGAGTGGTAGACGGTTGGAACAAGTTAGTGAGAAGGTGGTGGAGGCCAAAACCGTCAGTAGTTTCAAAGCGTTATATGAAAAAGAGTGCTGGGAAGACGGGACACCACGAGCGTAGCTCTCATCCTGTAACTACACTTAGGTAATTACACATACATCCTGTACATACAAATGAATGAAGGATATCTATGTATGTATGAGTGGGTGAATGAGTGTTAAACACCCCGCTCACAAATCTGAAAACATGAGAAAGTGACAACTTGATAATGGTTCAGGACACCCAACCATTGGTAATTTGTGGGCTGGATGTCTAATTTACCAGTCATGTTATTATAACTTATTTTCTACAATGAATGCCTTAGATGGTCCAATAAGTCTTTTGCAGTTCCTTTAATAATGTGTTCAAATGATGATTTATTGGCATGATACAAGTACTTCATACAGCCATATAATTGTGAAAAACATATGGACACAAGTACTTGGAGGAAATATTAAATATGGATACCTACACTATGTGCTTAGAAATAGTTAATCAGACAGATAAAAAAACTCAAATATAACAAAGTTTTAATGTCATTAAAAGAAGTACTGTATCTATGGAGATCCCAATAATTCATATACGCTGAATATTAACCTGAACTGTCCTCGGATCATTTGTTTGGGCACTCGAGCAAAAGCGGCGCAATGTGCATTCCTCCATCTTCACTTGAAAAGTAATTGACAGCCCAGCTGCAAGCTTCTCGAGACTGCTGTACTAGAGTGTTGAGCAAGTGCATCCATTGATTGATCACAAATTCTTCTTATCTTTTGTTCGCAGGTATGTGTTCAGTAAAAAGTTCAGTCCCAAATTACAGCTTTTACACACAGAGCATCATTGTTACTGTTCTGGCTATTTTCCTGTGAAAAAACTGACAGGTTAAGATAAAAAAGAACATACATTTTAACAATGCAGGTATTAAATATAGTAATCTACAGTATATTAAATAGAAAAACTGTACTTTGACAAGTCATTATACAGTACTAATGTATATTTATACAATATTTTTAACTTTATTCTTCAGAATGAGATAACCACTATATAAGTAATCATTTAATTTTAGCAGTTAATAATTCTAATAAACTGGTAATAAATCAATTCTGCAGTAAAGAAATTCCAAAGCAACATTACACACAGGTAAGAAAAAGATAAGATATATTTATAAGGTAAGTGCTGATCTTTATATTTATTTATATATATTTATATATATATATATTATATAATATATAATATATATATATATATATATATATATATATATATATATATATATATATATATTTATGTCATACCTAGCAGCCAGAACGCACTTCTCTGCCTACTATGCAAGGCCCGATTAGCCTAATAGGCCGAGTGATTTTCTTTATTTTCAATAAACTGTTTCAAATTAGTTAATTGAATTATATATTATATTAAGAACATAAATTATTGACTTAGTTGTGTTAGTTTAGGTTAGGTTAGGTTAAAATATGTTAGGTTAGGTTAGGTAGGGTTGGTTAGGTTCAGTCAAATATCTACGTAAGTTTTTAACTCAAATTTAAAAAAATAACTCATATATAGTGAAATGGATAGCTTTATCATTTCATAAGAAAAAAATTAGAAAATAGATAAATTCAGGAAAACTGGCAAAGCAAAGGCCTTGCATAGTAGGCCAAAAGTGCTTCTGGCTATAGGTCGACCATATATATACATATATATATATATATATATATATATATATATATATATATATATATATGTATACTAGTAGCCAGAACGTCGTACTCGGCCTACTATGCAAGGCCCGATTTGCCTAATAAGCCAAGTTTAATGAATTAATACATTTCACTAATTTTTTTCTTATGAAATCATAAAGCTATCCATTTCATTATGTATGAGGTCAATTTTTTTTATTGGAGTTAAAATTAACGTAGTTATATGACCGAACCTAACCAACCTACCTAACCTAACCTAACCTATCTTTATAGGTTAGGTTAGGTTAGGTAGCCGAAAAAGTTAGGTTAGGTTAGGTAGGTTAGGTAGTCGAAAAACAATTAATTCATGAAAACTTGCTTATTAGGCAAATCGGGCCTTGCATAGTAGGCCGAGTACGATGTTCTGGCTACTAGGTACGACATATATATATATATATATATATATATATATATATATATATTATATATATATATTATATATATATATTATATATAATATATATATATATATAGTTGTACCTAGTAGCCAGAATGCACTTCTCAGCCTAGTATGCAAGGCCTGATTTCCCTAATAGGCCGAGTGATTTTTTTCATTTTCAATAAATTGATTCCAATTAGTTTATTTGAATTATTATTAATATATTATATTAAGAACATACATTATTGACTTAGTTGTGTTAGTTTAGGTTAGGTTAAGATAGGTTAGGTTGGGTTGGTTAGGTTTGGTCATATATCTACGTTAGTTTTAACTCAAATTAAGAAAATTAACTCATAAATAATGAAATGGATACCTTTATCATTTCATAAGAAAAAAATTAGAAAAATGTATAAATTCAGGAAAATTGGCCTATTAGGCAAATTGGGCCTTGCACAGTAGGCCAAGTACTGCGTTCTGGCTACTAGGTACAGTACAACATATATAATATATATATATATATATATATATATATATATATATATATATATATATATATATATATTATATATATATATATATATATATTACTGTATATATAAATATAAAACTAACTGCATTGAATGTAATGAAATGCCAATTTCTGGGTGAGCCCCAGAAGGTTTCTGAAAGTATCACACTGATTAAGTGCTATACTACTAGGTATCATCAGTTGCGGAATTCTATCTATCACCAGTCATCAGAGAGGCACAGGGAGTGATGATCTATGAACTCTTTACATTTAAGGTTTATCATCTTTGCCACCATCCAAGGAAAGGCATCCGGAAATATAAGCGAATCAAAACAGACTACTGCATGGTTAAAACAAAGCTGTAGCCTCAAAATTTCCTAAAGATCTCCCCCACAATGAAAAACCACTAAACGTTATGAAACCAGTTCCCTGCTAGTTTGCCCCCACTTTCCCCTCCTCACCTGTGGAAGGAGGGAGCCAGCCCAGGTCAGCCAAGCCACACACAGACCAGTTCTATAATGATGAATCCTGCTGATGACCTAGGGAAAGGGAGGGTGTCAGGAAGCCTCTGGGGCTCACCCAGAAACTGGCGTTCTATTACAGTCAACGCTGGTTATCTATGGGGAGCCTCGTTGGCTTCCTGAAGCTAACCAACCACAGAGAGGGCAAAAAAACCAGCGTTGATAGTAATCAACTCGTGTGGCTCTGCCAAAGCTACACAAGAAGAAGTGACAGTAATCAGCGAAAGATGCCGAATGAGGAACAGCCAGGAAAGAAAGGACAAAACGACCCACTCAGAGATGGAAGAACAACGACGAAGGGAAAGAAAACCTGACATAGGGTTAGACCACACTTAAAGACCGCCAAGAAACCTTATACTGTCACCGAGGAGAAGACAACAGGTGGGACACCATCAAACCAGCCACCTGGTCATCACAGAAATGGCAATAAACCTTCATCGATAAATCCAGACGTAGAAAGTAGAGAGAAGATCGAACCAGCGAGGTACGTCAATCCCTTGACTTTCTTAAAAAGAGGCGAAACTGCAGAAAAATGCCCTGGTTCAGACATTGAGCAAGCAGCTCAATGAAAAAAGAAAGGCTGGACTGGTCATCAAGCAGTTAGAAGAATTACTCATCCCTTGTAAGACTTCAACCTTGCCAGCACTCGGACTGGCAGAAAGCGGTAAATGCACCCCAACTGCGACCAGTCCAGCCAAAAGGCATCTACTGCGAAGCCTGGCAGTTAGGGAACATCACCATATAAAGATGATGCCAAAATCCCCACTGACATCAAGAGGTTGATGTCTGGGCACCAAGAGAGATGAAGGAATTGGCATCGACTGTCCAGTTCATGGAAGAGGAAGGAAGTAGGACAAACCATTGGCCAGGACGCCGGGCACACCCTGAACGCGAACAGCACAGAGACTCAACCCTGAGAATTCAGCAGAAGCCACCCAGAGCAACCAGCCCCAAAGAGCCATGGACTGAATCTCCCCTACCCTGGTTGAGACAATGAACCATGGGGAACAGTCCGAATGGAACCGAATCACCAAGCCTGGAGGAATCCAAACTCCCACAGCTCCTACTACACAACTGCAAACTCCCACACTGTGCCATGTACCCGAGGAAGGGGAGGCCCCTTCGGGAGGCCCACAAAGCCATAACCAATGACTGAGGAATCTGTAAGGATAACGAGAAAAGGAGGGGAAAGGTGCCATGGCACCAAAACCCAAAGTGTAAGCTGGCGATACAGTAACTAGCGAAGGGACACTGGAAGAAGCACCCAGCAATTGTGGGAGTGGCAAAAAGAGCTGCCCCCAAAGGAACCAGAACAGCTACTAAAGCCAAACCCATCCCAACAGGTAAACTAGAACAACAAAGTTCAGATTCCCGTATAGCAGATCGAGCAACCGCCAAAGCACCCAGGTCCACCTCAATCACCAACAGACAGCGGAACTGCAGCTGAAGCAAGGCTGCAGGAGGCAGGGAAAGCAATGCTGACCAAGAACCCTATGTCAGGTCTAACCAGATCCAAACCTGGGAACCAACTGGGACATCCGCCAGTTCACCAGGAACCTGATCCCGGCGAGCTGGGAAAGAACTAGGTCCTTGGCTAACAGAAAAGTAAACCGGCTAGGAGCATAAACCAGCCAGTTGTTGAGGTAGGTCAAAACAGTCAAGCATGTAAAAATACAAGGTTCAGATACAGCCAGAATGTGAGAACCCGAAAGCTAGAAATATGTCGCCCCACAATGAAACTTTAACTAATCCTTGAACCTCGAATGAATAGGGGCATGCCAACACTTGTCCTGAAGGTTCAGGGAAATCATCAAAGTGCCCGGTTCGAGAACGAGCCGAAACTGGGACAACATAGTCATCTGAATGAAGGGGCACGATATCAATCGAGTTAGACTGGAAAGATCGAGAATGCACCGGAGGTTCAAACAATCCTGGTTCGATACAAAACAGGTGGAAACCCACCTAAGAGACAAGGTCATTTTGATCGCACCCAAGAAGCACCCATTCCTAGATGACTTGACATAGGTCGAGAGAGTGGGCTTACCCAATAACAGAGCAAGCCACCCCCCCCCAAATGCCCCATTAAAGGAGCGACCCACAAAAGGGCCGGTGCGAACCAAGAGAACCAGGCCTCTGATCAGAGTGAGCACAGCGCCGACCATACGAAAAGAGGCTGGTGAAACTGTATCTGACCCTGACTACTGGAACCACAGAGGACCCACCTTGACCTAACACAGGCGTCACCCTGGCCCAATCCCACCAAGAAGGCTGAGATCCCCCCTCCCCCCCAGACAAATAGCTAAATGGAAACAGAACAGCAACTCACTGAGGCAGCACACCAAAACTGAGAAACTATGTTCACTGCAGAGAACAAAATAAAGAAGCTGAAGTGAAAGACAAGGCCCACGCTGAACCAACGAAAGAGGAAGCACAGCCTGCCAAGACAAGTGGAGCATGCAACTGATGAAGGGTAGACTATGCTGTAGCAGCAGAGACCAAACCCTGGCAAGAGGAACCTAAGCAAGTGCTCCCATATCCTCCAAAAGGCAATCGGAATGAAGCCCAAGGAGGCCAGGAAATGCACAACAGAAGTCAAGTGCGAATGGGAACAAAGGTCATCCATCACCAAGGCAGCCAACAGAAGGGGGATCCCAGCATGCAGCTGCTCAAGACCCTTATCTCAAGGAAGGGCAGGAGCGAAGAGGCATGCATTCAGGGATTCCAAAGAAACCCCCCCCCCCAAAGAATCTGCAACAGAGTAGACACTTCTACCAAGCAAGCATGTGGTTACGGCAAAACCCATGCCAAACCCCAAAGGTAAACAATGAGCAGTCCACTAGCCAGGAGGACTCCGGAACCTTGTAACACTCACAATAAGGAGAGGAAGAACCAAACTCAAAAGAGACTGGCTCCAGAACCGAAGCATAGACAGAGTCATGCAGGAGGCAAGCACAAAAGTCCTCCCGAGCCTCTGCAGGTGGAACACGAGAAGGAAACCTCTCACACGCACACACAGGAAAAGGGGATAACAAAACCCCTCCCCCTGATGAGGGCAAAAAAGGCCCTCAACAGGGCATCTGCCAAGGGCACAAAGGCCCACAAAGGGTCAAACGGAACCCAAGAGCTCCATTCCAACCCCGTTCCCCAAATCCGGGAATCGCAGTTGAGGGCCCCTGGGCAGAGAACTCATTAATGCCCACTGCCCAGGATGGAGACTGGAATTAAGGAAAAATCCTCAAAGGAATCCTGGAGTGAATGATATGGAAGAAAATGCAGAATAGAACCAGTGAAGAGCAGAGGTGCCATAGGCACAATCAGAGAACACTGTATAAACATCAGAGGTCCGCGGTTGTTCAACGTCCTCCCAGCAAGCATAAGAAATATTGCCGGAACAACCGTGGACATCTTCAAGAGGAAACTAGATTTATTCCTCCAAGGAGTGCCGGACCAACCGGGCTGTGGTGGGTATGTGGGCCTGCGGGCCACTCTAAGCAACAGCCTAGTGGACCAAACTCTCACAAGTCAAGCCTGGCCTCGGGCCGGGCTTGGGGAGTAGAAGAACTCGCAGAACCCCATCAACCAGGTATCAACCAAGAAGGGGCTGGCCGGGAAGGCCCAGAAGCTTCGGTGGGATAGAGCAGCTCGATTGCCTCCACACTCCAGTCAGAAGAGAGAAACTTTGGAACTGCCCAAGCCACATCCCAAGCTAAACCCTGCCCTGATTCCGAAACCCTCAGATGCTTCACAGCCGGAAACTGGAGAAGGGAGGAGAAAGACGAAACCTGCCCACCAGGGAAGGAAGAGGGAGTGAGGACGGAACCGGGTTGAGTTCGACCAACACCCCTAAATCTGAGTTCCTAAACACCTCTGTGTACTTTCAGAGAGTTTCACGGGTGGTTACTTTGCATCTACACGACGTTTTCTGTTTTACGGCAGTCTAGGTGTTTTGACCGGCGGTTCATTGCTCTGGATACTGCCCCATTTG
>WNGS01165339.1:16676705-16721102 GCA_020271785.1 Procambarus virginalis | reverse complement strand
CTATATTCCACACGGTTAAAATTCACCTGTTTGATCACATTTTTGTATTAGAGATGGTCCACTGCTGGGCGCACTTGCCGTCTAACTCCATACACCTTCCAAGCGATATTCACACAGCCACATGCTGAACAGGTCTAAGTGGCATCGGTGGCGCCAGGATGTCACTAGGTATGGCTCAGTAAACAACAGAGCCTCACCTCCACGCGTCCGCCCGCCCTGACACCTCCCGATATATAATATATATATATAGATATATATTATATATATTATATATTACATACAGTGGTACCTCATTTTAAGAGTTTAATTCGTTCCTGGAGACGCTCTTATTCCGAAAAACTCGTATTCTGAAGCTAATTTCCCATAAGAAATAATGGGAAATGAATTAATCCGTTCCTGACTACCCCAAAAACCCCTTATCAAACTAAATTTTTATACCTAATTCATCTAAATAAACCTACAAAACTATGTTCAAGTTATTACTTACCTTGCTCTTGAATGCTGTAGGCGTATGGAAGATGTGAGGGGGGGGGAGGAGGAGAGGAGTTACTGTTTGGAAGGAGTCCCTTTCCATTATCACATCAGCATGAGGACTTCACTGGTATCACATACTGGCACATTTTGCCTGCATACCACTAGCCTTGCTTGTCTTACTAAGAATTTCTCTAAAGACACTTGTTTTTCCCTACATTTTAACACTTGTCTGTAGTAAGACATCACATTATCATTTAAAGGTCAATGCAACGCCTGCTACAGCTTTATCTGGTGAGTTTTTCAACAAAACTTTGCAGTTCTTCCCATACTTCACACATTTTCTTAATCAAGGAGGGACATCCTCTACTGCCTCTACTCACAGCTATTTTCTTAGGTTTGAACCTTATCAATGGCTTTCTTGAGACCCTGGTGATATATATAACAAACTGTATAGTCAAATGACCAAAAATCCAACAAAACACTGAAAATCCAGGTGAAGAATTGATGTGGGATAGTCACTGGGCGCGAGACAATGGTAAACTGAGGGGCGAAGGGGCGACGATCGCCGATCGACCACGCGCTAGGTCGGCCTGTACGCGTATCAACAAACTCGCGTCCCGAGGTAACCCTCGCGTTCCGAGACATAATTTTCGAGGAAATCCTGCTCGTCTTCCGAAAAACTCGCATACAGGGACACTCGCATTCCGAGGTACCACTGTATATACATATACATACTGTACAGGAGTTCTTACATTCTTGTATAGCCACTAGCACGCATAGCATTTCGGGTAAGTCCTTACTCATAATTTTCCCCGGAATACGACCCACTAAATTGTTTATCAACCAGGTACCCATTCACTGCTGGGGTGAACCGACTACAGTTAAGGATTGCCGCCCAGTAAATTCTCCCCGGCCAGGGTACGAACCCACGCCAAAGCACTCGGAAAATACTAAGCGAGTGTGTTACCACTTTACCACGGGGGACTGCTTGGATTTGAATAGTACAACCTTTGTGATGGGATCCCTTGATTTGAATATTCTCATAATTCTTCCTATAATTTTTCTGGCTGATGTTACATTTGCTTGGATATGCTCCCCAAACATTAGGTTGTCAGACATTATTCCCAGATCCTTTACAGGCTGCTTTCCTACTATGAGCAGAGTTGATTGTGTTTTGTACCCTGTACTCTGTTTAAGGTTCTCATTTTTACCGTACCCGAGTACTTAGAATTTATTAGTTAAACATCATGTTTATCGTCTGCTGCCCAGTCAAAAACTTTATTAATATCTGCTTGAAGTTTTTCAATGTCTTCAGAAATAATTGTCAGACTGATTTTTGTCATCTGCAAAAGATTATACGAAGCTGTGACTGTGAGGTGCAATGTCATTTAAAAACTGCTGTCCTAGTGATTCAGATATATAGTACTAATTTCTGGTCCCTTTAAGTGCCTCCCTATTTGCCTTTATACTTAAGTCCTCATACTTTTCCATGCCTTTTTTTTGTCTTCTTTTCCTCCATGCACTGTCTGTTGAACCATGGGTTTGCTGTTTTTCTTTTATCCACTTTACTTCTCAGAGGTACAAACTGCTCCACTGCTCCTATGCATTTCTGCATTAGGAATTCCATCATCTCATTCACTGATTTTTCTAACCATTTCAGTCTCCCACTTAATATTTTGCAGATAAGCCCTAATCTTTCTGCAATCCTCTGCTCAATATTTCCTTGTGTGCTTTATCCTGTTTCCTGGTCCAATTGTCTCTCTGTCAGTTCTAAAAAATAACTGAACACAAGAATGCAGTTGTCACTGGCTCATAGAGACACCCAGTATTTTAATTTCTTTATATTTTCATTTAGAGTAAACATCAGATCTAGGGGCAGCTGGTAGGACACCACCTCTTTCTTTTGTTGGCTACTTGCATCATATTCTTCCCTTGACATCCCTGTAGTTAATGGAAGGTGAAAGATAACACCTACCAATATCTTCATGGTCCCACTTATTATCATACCTAGTATAAAATCCTACTGGTTGATTACCTCTGGAGTCTATCTTGCCTCAGAGCTCCAATGTTGTTGTATCAGTAGGATTACTCCTTCTCTGTTTATTCTTTATTTTTTAGTACCTAGACTCCTCTTTGGAATGTTACATTCACTATTACGTTCCATCAATTTTGCCTCCCTAACTGTGATATGAGGATGTACATGTAGTTCTGCCACTCATTCTTTCAGCTCTGCCCCTTTATAAAAATCACTAGTTCATTGCTACTATAATTATGTAGACCATCAAATAAATTTTGATGCCTAACTCCTGGCCATCTCAATTCTTCCACTAGGTTGGTTTCAAGTGGTGAGATCTAAAATCTGCAATGAGGGGGATCTGCACATTGCACCTGGTGCGAGACTTCCTCTGGATTGACATAAGTACACATATGTGTGAGGTAATGATCTTTTAATAATGCCAATTACACAATTCATAGCGTGGCTACAGATCTGCAATATCCGATATCTATATGGATTTACATAATATTGCTCACAGAAAACCCCCAGAGTGAAATGAAGTGAAATGTCCATCTCTGGGTAAGCCTTGGTGGGTCCCTGAATTTTAATAGCTGAAATAGATTCCCATTACTAGTCACAACAGTCCTAAGCATCCTATTGGCCTACTGTAGACCAGAGCCAGAGCTTCGTCCCCCCACCCCACAAAGAGCCACAGAGAACAGGAAATTGCAATGATCATCTTCACCAGTGAAGCAACCAGAAAGTCGAACAAATAATACAGTCAACTGCATTGTTTATAAAAACAAATCAACAAAATAATTAACAGACCCTGCAAAAGATTCACTCAAAGTGAAATGGTTCACTCAAAACTGGATACAGAACCCCCCCCCCCCGCTAGGGCACAGAGCCACAAACAGGTGACATCCCAACTTCAAGCCAAAGATTACTCAGTTGGGAGCTGATGAACCACAACTAAACGTGCGAGAGGAGGTAGTCATGGAGCCACCGGAGCTCACCCAGAAACGGGTGTTTCATTACATTCAACTCTTTTTTTTTTTTTCCAGGGGGAAGACCCCTTGGTGGATCCTGAAGTAAACTAACCATAGAGAAGAAGGAAAATCTGGGACTTACTTGGGAGGAGGAGGTGGCTGCAGCTATGAAGTCTTAGATGAGACACCAGGCCTGGAAATCTGGGCCAGGGTATCACAAGCCCGGCTGGGACCAGGAACATTGACCCAATACCAAGGTGCTAAAACCCTATTAGATCTCCAAAACATCCGAGCCAGAAAAATTGGCCCATGAAATAATAGAAAAGACGAAGTCCAAAGCCATGTACGTACAAACAACATGGGCCTCAAGAGTATACCACAGGCTGGCTCGAGTTAATGACACCATGGTCAACATGGGACAAACGTGCTGTGGAACAGGGGATCAACAAAACAGGATTGACAAACAATGAGTTCACCAAAGCAGAACAGGTGGCACACTGATTGTGATGAAGTGCTGCAACCAGACACAACAAAAGCATATTCTCAGCTGAAAAAATCTAGGAACCCTTATGGAAGCCAACAGTCTCCATTTCCACCAGAAAAGAAGAGATGGCTGTAGATGAAGAGACCACCCAACAGAGTAGAAAGGAACAGAACCCATGCCTCCAGAAGTGAGCATGATGTTCTCCAACCTGACAACTGGAGGTGAGAGCCAACAAAAACAACGCCTTAAGAAAAATATCCCAGACTGACAGGACAACCAAAAACTGAATGGAAGAAAGCAGCAACAACACTCAATCGAGAGACAAAGATTGCTCAGGGAAAGCATAAGCCAGCCAGACGTGAAAGACAACTTGAGACAACTTCTGAGACAGAGCTGAGGAAGTACCGATGCTGAATGCCAAAAAGAGACAAAAAGACAAAAGAAGCACCTGGACACTTCATACTACGTTGCCATAATGAAGACGTAGGTGGGGAACCAGCAAAACAGCTACCAGCTCAGCATACAAAGGGTGATAGACTTATGATAGAAACTAGATATGGAGATTGGTAAAAAAGGACGAACCAGCAATGCATGTTACCTGGCCAATCTGCTGAAGAGGTGGAACCGTGGAAAAATATCCAGGTTTGGACACCGAGCACAAAAAACAAGAAACCAAGATAGAACCAGCCATCAAAGAGCCAGAGAAAACACTTTGCCTAAGAACATCTTTAACCTGGATAATGTCAGGAGCAACAACTGAACCGGAGTAAAGAGGGAAATTAATCCCCCTTCAATCAGTCCAGCTGTTAAGCATCCATTGTGAGAGCCTTATGATTGGGGAACAGAGCCTTGTAGGAAGGAGATTACCTTGAGAACTCATGAGAAGCCACGAGTTCCCCACCAATGCAAAGAGGACCACCTGAAGGCAACCAAATGCCTCCTAGAGCCAAGTAAGGATGCATCCTCTACAGTTCACTCTATGAAAGAGGGATGGAAGTGAGATAATTTGACCACAAGAATGTGAGAAACATTCTATATGGGAACTACACTGAATTAAACCCCAAAAAGCTGACCAACAAGAAGAGCCCAGCCCCAAAGGAGTAAAGACTGAAGTGAACTTCCATGATACAGTAAAAGAACCATCGGGAAGTTATCAGAATGGAGCCGGAGAATGGAACCCAGAGGAAGAGGGAACCACCCCCCCAGAGGGCCCACCACATTGAAGCACACTGCATCCCCAGCAGAGAATCCAGAGGTGTAAACCCAGCCAATAATCCTGGGAGGCGAGGAAAAGCGGGGCACGAAATCTCAACCTAGAGTAGAGGCATTGCTGAACAATCTCAGGGACAGGGGAGGATAGCACAATAGGATCGAGCCCTGAAAAGCCTTTAGAGGAAGTCAGTGAAGCAGGAGCAGATCAAGGGCAGACAGCCCCTAAACCCAACAGCCATGGCATGGTAAAACTGGAGTAACCAAAGAACCAAAAAAGTGCCAAGAATCAAACCCAGCCCACTGGACCCACCCTGTAGGAAAGGAGGAACCCTTTTGGCAATTTTGAGCCTGCAGTCGTGTTTTTAAGCCATGCAGTAGCTTATGTTGGTTCACCTTACTTTCTGGGGGTTTCCCTGGTGGTGCAACCCTTCCTCCGAATAGACAGTACGTTTTAATACTAAATGTAATAAGTACATTCTTGACTGTCTGCATAGTACATAAATACACTTAATTGTGCTGTTACATTTACCTCCCCATATATTTTCCTAATTTTGTTTTAATACACTCAAAATTTTTAGATTGAAGTTTTCGTATTGAATTCTATATACACAAGTTTTAAATATAAAGAATTTCTTTTTCAGTTTCATTAAACAATAGAAATTTTATACAAAATTTGAAAGTATCGTGAGTTACTTTATAATTTATTGAAAGACTTTGTTTTGTATTATTAGTTTTATAAAATTGTAATATCAATATAGTTATAGGTTAAGTACTAATTGTAATTAAGAAGCAATAAATGGTATTTACAAGCTTGTCCTCCTACACTCCCAAGGTTAGGTTAAGCAGTGGTTTTCTATACAGCTTTTCAGGTAAACTCTAATATTCACAATATTTTGGTGCGATGCTGGCAATTAAGTGTATTTATGTACTATGCCAATGGTCAGGATTGTACTTATTATATTCAGTATTAAAACGTACTGTCTATTCGGAGGATGGGCTGGGTGGTGGCAAGTATACTATAAATGTAAAGTTTTTATAGGCCATCACTTCCTGCACCTCTTCTGAGGGGGGCTAGGTTCTGGCTTGTGGTCCCCAGAAGGCCAATAGAACTCCACGACTGATGGCACCTGATACAGTAGTATGGCAATGATCAGTGTATGAGAGCTTCAGGGAGCCAATGGGCTCCTCCCAGAAAACCAACATTGAATGTAATAAAACGTCCATTTCTGGGTGAGCCATGGTGGCTTCCTGAAGCTATCTTGATGAGATGGCTCCCAACTACTATAACAAATTAGTTGTGGAGTTATGTTTGGCCTACGGAGGCACAGAGCCAGAACCTGGGCCCCCAGTCCCTTCACAGAGACACAAAGAGCAAGTGACAGTCCACCACACCACTGGAAAAAAAATCTATAAAGTCAGTGAACCAATAAAGACAACAGCTGGGTTCACAGAGACTGAAACCAAAACTGCCAAGTGAACTTTGCCAAGAATGTAAACAAACAAGCTCATTAGCACTACTCTCCATCAGTGGGGAGGATGAGCTCACAGCAGCCTCTGGGCTACTACAGTACTCCAATTCAGGAACAGATGAACATTCAGCACACAGACCCCCAAAACAACAACCTGGAAGGGAGGAAGGGAATCATGGAGCCACCAGGGCTCAACCAGAAAGAGGCATTTCATTACATTTAATGCTGGTTTCCTGGAGGTAACTGCTTGTGGCTCTCTGAAGCTAACTACCCACAGAGAAAAAAAAGCAGGGAATACCAGAGAGTAATAAAAACAGCGGCCAGCCAGAATGAAGACAACACACTAGGCCGAGAAAATAACCCAAAGCGACACAGGCATGACAAGACCTGGGAACATTAACTAAATACAGTACTGGGCTCCCAAAACCCTGATAGACCTCTACAACCCCCACACCTAAATATTAGCCCCAGGACATATTAGCAAAAACCACCGTGAGAGCAGCATATTTCTGGAATATAATGTACATGAAGGTAAACCACAGGCTAGCTGGACTAGATGACACTGCTGACAACATGAGAAACATGAGCCTTGGAACAGGGAACCAGAGAAACAGGATCAATCTGCACAGCATCCACTGAGGCAAAAATCAGTGGCATGAAGATAGTGGCAGAGGGCAGCCACTGGGTATAGTGTATGGCGCACCTTTGACTGAACCAGCCAAGAACCAATCACTAAGGGACCCCACCGGAAGCCCTCTGACTAATTTTACAGCAGAAAAGAATTAGATGGCTGCAAACATAACACCCACCATGGCCAAACAAAAAACCATGCCTCCAGAGAAGAGCATGAAATTCCCCAACCTGACAACAGGAGGCAAGAACCAATAGAAAAATAGCCTTGGAAAGGAATCCAGGAACGAAGGAGATTCCATAAACCTAGAAGTTAAGAAAAGGCAAGGTCACGTTCCAAAAACCAAGAAGGCTCAGATGGCACATGAGCAGGCCGGAGGGAAAACAATGCACAAGACAGCTTCTGAAATGGCGCCAAGGAAGTATCGACACAGAATGCAAGCAGTAGCAGCTCCACCACCAATGCACGATAAATGGTGATAGTATTCCTAATAGGATGTCTATGACTGATGTGACTAAGCAATGGGAAGCTATCTCAGCAAAATAGCTTCAGGAAGCTACCAGGGGGGGTGCCCCCCAGAAAAGATGATCAGACACTTCAGAAACAGGATGGACCTCAATGAGAGAGGTAAGATGTCCCCTAATTCATTGTTTTTGTGTGTCCTTAAGACTCATTGATTTTTATTATTATACTGTCACTACAGTACTTTCATTACATAAAAGAAAATTACTCACCTGCTGGTCGAGGCCCTGAAAGATCGGGACATAACCCCAACCTTTGGAGTTTTTGGTGTCTTAGGGGTTGCCATTCTTTCATCCGTGCAATCATAAACGAGCATGTAACCATTCCAATACCTTAGTCGATCTTCTGGAAGTGGATTTGCTAAAAAAGGATAAAAATTATTTGAAACACAACAGTACATTACAATGTACGTATTACTACTGTATTTGTAAAATTATGAGGGCTACATGTTCAAGTTCTGAGAAGGAAACACAATATTTAGTCAATAAATATTAATAACATTCTAACTCTATCCCAGGCTTTCTCTTGGTCTGTAGCAGTATGGGAGTTTTGTATGAAAGATGTGTTTAATAGATATATATATACAGTACTGTATGAGCTCACTTAACCAAATTCCATTAAACCGGATATTTGGGTTATCCAGCCAAAATTGTATCCAGATATTTTTTTGGCAAAACTTTGCCATATCCCAACAGTAATCTAGATAACTGGATGTATGGCCGAATAGTGCAAACTGACATAGATTCTGGATAATTTTCTGCCAAACTTCACCAAATCAGGACAGAAATCCAGAAAACTAGAGATTTTGCTGGATACCACAGACAGGCATCAGGCCATACCATATTAATCCAGTACAGCAGTGGCTTGAGGCACAGGGTATGGGAGATGCAGGGGTTGGTCATTTCGGGGTAGGGGGAGTCGGGAGATATGGTAGAGTCGGAAGGGATTCCCGACACATGTGGCTCTCCTTACTCGCCCTCCTCCTGAATTTCATATCAGATAGCGACCACTTTGCAATCACATTTCTGTGTTGCAGCGGTCTAGGTTGTGCCCAACTGGAGGTCCCGGATTTGCCGTGCTTGGTGTTTAGACACTTGGATTTAGAGATGCTGGCTAATTCAACTGTGGTTGTCCTCACATTCTGTTCCTCCCTCTGCAGGCATGGTTCGTCCCCCCCCCCCTGCTTCCGGCTCTGAAACGTCTGAGGGTTTCGGAGTGGGGGCGGTGTGGTGGGTTGGGCTGATCCAGGGTTTGCCCCTTCCAACTCAAGCTTGGAGGCAGTCAAGCCTCTTGCTCCTGCTGAAGCTGCTGAGGTTTTCCTATCCCCCTTCCTGTATAATTTTAATGAATGTAGCTTCCCCTAGGGTTTGTTTCTGAGTGACTTTGGGTTCTTTGGTTTCGTCCTTCCAGAGGTTTCCATCCTCTTGAGTTCCCTTGGCGGCAGCTCAGGAGACTATTTATGCGTACCTCCTGCACAACCCAGTTTATGTCTCGGTGATGGACCTGGTTTCTTTTGAGTTTGGTTTTTCATTCCCTTATCGCATGTGTTATGAGGCTCCAGAGTCATTCTGGCTGGCCCTTTGTTTACCCTTGGGGCTTGGCGCAATTTCTGTCATTTATGTACGCTTGAGGGGGTGGGAGGTGTCTCCTGTGTTTCAAGTGTTTCTTTGGGGGTTCTTTTGAATTCCCTCCAGGCATGCCTCTTTGCTCCTGCTCTCTCCCATGATGTGGGTCTCATGGAGCTACAGGCTCAGGTCCCACAGTTGTTGGCTGCATTAGTTGCAGATGACCTTCATGCCCGCTCACACTTGAGTTCCATCATGAGTTTCTTGAGCCTGGAGCTTCATCCTGATTGGCACTCGGAGGACGTTGGGATGCTCGGTGAGGCTTCTCTCGCAGGGGTTTTGGTCTTTACTGCTTCTGCTTCAACCGCCCCTCCTTAAAATCCATCTGCACAGTGTGGGAGTGGGCCACAAATAGATTTCATACAGTCTGCTAAATCCAAATAAGAATTATATAACTACATTCTCTTCCATACTAGGAAGACCAAACACAAAATGAAGGCAAGAACTACAATAAGCAAGGAAGCCCTCTAAGGTGGCAAACCCCAAATAATCAAGGGAAGAGAACCCTCACAAAGCAAGGGCATGTGAACAGGGAAGAAAACCCTGTGCACATGCAGCTCCAAGCGGCTCACTCCCCTACTTCTGGCTCCTGCAGCACAAACATACTCTTGGCTCACACAGCACAAACGTGCATTGGAGCAGCCACAAAGGCAAAAAGCCAATACGTAGCTGAAGCTGGAAATAGGAGCAAGAGCAACAAAGTAGACAGCCAGGCACTAGCTACCATCAACAAGAACTGAGAGGTCTGACTCTCTCCTCCCACTAAACGAGGGGATGCAAGTGGGGCAAACGAGCTTGCGTTAGTTTCATGAATTTTCAATCTGTTTACATTGTTGGGGGAGTTCTTTTGGCCATTTTGTGGTATCAATATTTCTTATTACCAGCAGTGGTTTGTTTTGTTTTGCTAACTTTATTGGTGCTGGGTATGATTATAATTCACTGACAATTATATCAGTGTCACTGCCATCTGCGCATCATTAGAGGGAGCCAGGTTCTGGCTCGTGGTCTCCGATAGATCTAAAAGAACTCCACAACTAATGGTACCTAGTAGTATGGCACTATATCAGCATTGTAGCCTCAAGAAGCCACAAGGGGCTCCCTCCACAAAAACTTTGTTATTACACTGTATATTGTCATGGTAGTCTCTCAGGAAGAGATTAGGCCTGCTCCATCATCACCTATTCTACAACATCATGTCTGCATATTGAAGAGTTTACAGCAAGATCAACAACAACTTCTCAGACGTCTAACAGTACCACCAATCTACCTCCCCCCAGGGCCCGTCAGCCCATCACACCTGGCGACAGCCCCAGGATCACGCCACTGCCTGAAACAAGTGCGATGGAAGTTTGAGTGAGCCAGCTCCCAGTTATCGATGACACCAACGCCACCTGGACGGCCGTTTCTCCTATGTATAGAGGCTAGCCAACTCCACCAAGTCAGAATATTCCAAAGTGCTCAACTGCCTGGATTTGTTAACATACTGTATGTCTCTGTGTGGTACAGAGCACCACTTGGTTTCCGAACTTTAGTTATCCGAAACTTCCAGTTTCCCAATTGGGGTTGGGGAGTCATGCTACCCGAACAAAGTTCGGGTAGGAAGGGGTCCGCCAAGCGTCACGCTGGCCTGTGGTGGTAGTTGGGAGATGGTCTAGTTTTCCCACTGTGACTTCACAGATTCACAGCCTATTATTCCTATTATTTTCAATTATCATAAGGCTGGAATGTTCATTCTGTGCTTTTGTTTTACATATCTACACAATCAAGAAACATCTGTGCATCATGTCGGCTCCAAATGCACGCATTGCGTCAGTGATAGCTGACTGGTGGGTGGATGGATGGGGGAGCTTAGGTGGGAGGCAGTATGAGTGAGACGGGGAGAATGAGTGAGAGAGGGGGAGGTAGGGAGAGATGCTAGGAGGTAGGCAGGAAGGGAGGGAAGTAGTGAGAATTAGGGAGGGAGGGAAAGGCAGGCAGGCAGGCAGGCTGGCATGATGCAGGCAAACATCCAGAGGATGTTTGCCAAATATCTTAATAATCAGCTAGGAACAATTAAGGACTTTTATAAAGAGGATCAGGACTTCACTTATTGGTGAGTACAAACAAAATACGGTTGCATTTACGCTATGAACCTGTCGATTTTTCCCATAGAGTTTTTTCATTAATTTTTCAGAAAAATTTCTTTTTACATTTCTAGTTTATTTTTTCCCTCTATTTCTCGTTTACGAACTTACATGTTAACCGACTGGTCTCATCCCCAACGGGTTCAGAAACCAAGTGGTGCTCTGTAGCAGATTTATGCAGCCTGGCTCACAGTATTCACGCACCATTTTATTGTTTGCACTTTTAACGTAACGTAACTTTGTCTCTTTGTTTGTCTTTTGTATTTGTACACTTTGAGTAAAGCAAAGTTTTAATACTATTTTTGTTCTGTAAATTGATTAAGGTAATTGTCATAGTAAAGGATTTAAAAAAAATTCTCTCTCTGTTTTATCCTACATAAACTAGTCTTATCCTACATAGACTGCCTCAGTGTGAAGATAAACAGCAGTCTAACATGTTTTTATTTTTTTTTTGTTTTATGTGACCAACATTCCATTTGCCCTATAGAGACTGCACTACCATTCATTTTCACACATCACAATATATACACATAATATATAACATTCAATATATTTATGCACCATTATGAACCACTAAGCAGTTCTGGTGGGTGTAATAATTTCGTACCCAGTGATCATTCCGTTCTAGCCTTACATATTTTGCATGAGGCTGTAACTGCACACATTATTATATTTCCATTGTATTTTAAATGTTTTTACCATGGTTTTTGAAGTGAAATGATGCATTGGGCTGTCAATGATATTATTTGAATCACAAAATGTGAAGAATATAGGTATGAACATCATTTATGTCACAATTATGAGGTAAATGTTATATTCCTTGAACAATAAAACATACTGTTTTTGCTGTTGTTACACTGTATACACACACATTATATAACTATCTACAGTTTATATGCACCTTAACGAACCACCAAGCAGTTCTGGTGGGTGTGGTAATCTCATAATCCAAGCAGTTACCAATGCCAACTGAAACAGCACAATGCCTTCCAGTGTCTTGAGGTTATCTTGAGATGATTTCGGGGCTTTTTAGTGTCCCCGCAGCCCGGTCCTCGACCAGGCCTCCACCCCCAGGAAGCAGCCCGTGACAGCTGACTAACACCCAGGTACCTATTTTACTGCTAGGTAACAGGGGCATAGGGTGAAAGAAACTCTGCCCATTGTTTCTCGCCGGCGCCTGGGATCGAACCCAGGACTATAAGTCCAGCGTGCTGTCCACTCGGCCGACCGGCTCCTGTACTGCTCACATTGTCAATTCTAGCCTCAACACTACTCTTATTGTCAAAATCCTGGTCACCAAATCCTGAGGATGAATAATTTTCCTCAAGTTTATTTTCAAAAGGAACATGATGTTCCATTTCATGATGTGTAGCTGCATCAGACCGCGGCTGTGTGCTGTGCATGTCTGCCTCCGGCTGTGGACATCGTAGCCAGCATTGGGCTCACTGATATCTGAACCTTGTACAGTGTCTTTATCACAGTCAGAAGCTTCCATCCATGGCATCATCATTAGATAATCAGTTATTTATTTCATTATTATTAAATGATCTTACCTGGTTGATACCTGGTTGATGGGGTTCTGGGAGTTCTTCTACTCCCCAAGCCCGGCCCGAGGCCAGGCTTGACTTGTGAGAGTTTGGTCCACTAGGCTGTTGCTTGGAGCGGCCCGCAGGCCCACATACCCACCACAGCCCGGCTGGTCCGGAACTCCTTGGAGGAATACATCTAGTTTCCTCTTGAAGATGTCCACGGTTGTTCCGGCAATATTTCTTATGCTTGCTGGGAGGACGTTGAACAACCGCGGACCTCTGATGTTTATACAGTGTTCTCTGATTGTGCCTATGGCACCCCTGCTCTTCACTGGCTCTATTCTGCATTTTCTTCCATATCGTTCACTCCAGTACGTTGTTATTTTACTGTGTAGATTTGGGACCTGGCCCTCCAGTATCTTCCAGGTGTATATTATTTGATATCTCTCTCGTCTTCTTTCTAGTGAGTACATTTGGAGAGCTTTGAGACGATCCCAATAATTTAGGTGCTTTATCGCGTCTATGCGTGCCGTATATGTTCTCTGTATTCCCTCTATTTCAGCAATCTCTCCTGCTCTAAAGGGGGAAGTGAGTACTGAACAGTACTCAAGACGGGACAGCACAAGTGACTTGAAGAGTACAAGCATTGTGATGGGATCCCTAGATTTGAAAGTTCTCGTAATCCATCCTATCATTTTTCTGGCTGTCGCAATATTTGCTTGGTTATGCTCCCTAAACGTTAGGTCGTCAGACATCATTATTCCCAAATCCTTTACATGTTGTGTTCCTACTATGGGCACATTTGATTGTGTTTTGTACCCTGTATTATGTTTAAGGTCCTCATTTTTACCGTACCTGAGTACCTGGAATTTGTCACTGTTAAACATCATATATTTTCTGATGCCCAGTCGAAAACTTTATTAATATCAGCTTGAAGTTTTTCGATGTCTTCAGCCGAGGTAATTTTCTTACTGATTTTTGTGTCGTCTGCAAAGGATGATACGAAGCTGTGACTTGTATTTTTGTCTATATCTGATATGAGAATGAGGAAAAGCAGCGGTGCAAGGACTGTACCCTGAGGTACAGAGCTTTTAACTGCACTTGGACTAGATTTTATATGGTTGACCGTTACTCGCTGAGTCCTGTTTGACAGAAAACTGAGTATCCAGCGTCCTACTTTACCGGTTATTCCCATTGACTTCATTTGTGTGCTATCACGCCATGGTCACATTTATCGACTGTGCAGGAGTGGGCATCTTGTGGGCAGGAGCTGCATGGCGGTGCTGGAAGCTGTTGCTACATGTGGTACTTATTCTCACCCACTCAGTACTGTGGCCCTCACACTCACGAGAGCAACCCCACGATTTTTTTTTTCCAAGATGCCCTCCGTTTACTAGAGGCCCGAGGATGCATACAATATATACATTTAGTAATACCATATATACATTTAAAAAAAATTGACATGTAATTCTATTTACTGTATATCCATGCCTTACAATGTTGTACCACCATAAGCTGTCCATAAATAATTTATCTGGATTTAATAGTCTGTGCTGCTTGAATTCCTTTGTAATGTTTGCCAACCTTCTCAATACATTTCTAAAGTCACTAAGAACTCTAAAGTATTTATGTCTATTGTGTAACATGGCCCTAAACTGAAATGCCTAACCAAAATTGGAGTGTAACAAGGCCAGGAAAACCTGAAGAATACCACTGGATGGTATTACCAACACTACTAGTTATCAATCCTAGTACTGCATCACATACAGAGCTTTCCTGGCTTAACATTTGTAATAATACTGACACCTAAGTAAGCATGCCAACTAACCGGTTAAAAGAACCACAAAACAACTCACAAGAATCATAAGAGACTTTTGCTTTGTATGTACCACCGAAGCATTCTTGTTCCAGGAGTGTGTCATTCATTTCAACTTGCTCTACACTGGTGTCGTTAAACTTGAACCATCGACCTTTGTTGGGATTTGTCAATGGGTCTCCTCTGAAAATTAGGGTCACAACTGAAATCTTCAGAGGGTCATATATAGATATGAAAATGAACTTACAAAAAATATTTTAGGCTTTTTAGGTCAAGCAACAAGGGTTAAAAATGATTAGCTCAGTCTGAAACCACATTGCCATAATTTTAAGTTAAAACTCGATATTAAAATCACAGAAAAAGATGACAGATGTATGGCACAGTTGCTGGGAATACTTTGGAATGAGCCTAGTGCAGATATACAGAAAAACAGATAAATATACATGTCTATATTTTCTTAATCTGAAGAACTAAAGATTTTGTAGAATGTAATAATTGCATAAGTTAAGAAATATGAAGTTTTGAGCTACATTGAACTTTTAAATTTAAAATTGTTCTTTCAAAAGTGAGCCCCAAAAGCCCAAATGGAGTGAATCAAATGACAGAAGTACTCAGGAATGCCAGAAAATCGCAAAGTGTGGAGGATGGGAAACCATAGCCACCGAGACAAGAGCTTTCAAAGAAAGATAAGAGAAACTGAAATTGAACCTGGATGAAACAAAATATCTAAAAAAATACAGTGTTGAATGTAATGAAACACCTTTTTCTGGGTGAGCCCCAGATGCCCTGGAGCTTATCGGCTAATGTATGTATGTTACACCGGGACATTAGCTAAGGAGTTCAGACCTACCAGAGACCAGCGCCAGAACCTGGCCCCTTCAGAGAGGTTTCAGGGAGCAACGGCCCTGGAAAACCGCCTTGTGGTTGGGTTTCCTTATCTGCCATCGACCTGGGTTAGGCACCCAGAAAGGTAGGCATAACAAAAACAAACCCACATGGTAAAAAAAACTAAAACAAAAAACTGAACAGAGAGGTAGAAACTCACTACAATCCAAGGAAACAAGCAAACATCACACTTACAGCCGCACCGATGTACGCACAGCCCTCCCGCACCGAGAGGGGGAGGGGGGAGCCCGGGACCGCACCACGCCAGCTGCCTAGCATCAGTTCGGAAGCTAAGCTTCAACAACAGAGCGAAAAAGCGCCGACCGGTAGAAGGGAGGGTTGCCAGGGAGCCTCCGGGGCTCACCCAGAAAATGGCGTTCATTACATTCAACGCTGGTTTTTTAGATATTTTGTTTCCGAGCCTTCGCTTGATGTGTTCACGGACGTGTCATCTCTCGGCAGGGGCTTTGTGACCAATGCTACCAGGCCGGCCAGGGGGTTGGTGGGTCTGTCCTTCTCCGTCCAGGCCCCTTCACGGCACGAGTTTTCGGGAGTTCGTTGGCTTTCTGGTTTGTGCTTCGTAAGGGTTTTCGGTTCACTCATGCTCTACAATTTCAGCTCACAATTTGGACTGTTCTCTTGCGGTTCATCATGGCCGGAAACCCACAGGTTTTCTCTTAGTCTGTGCAACTTTGAGTTGGTTCCCTCTGAAGTTGGCATCCGTTTTTGCTTGATTTCTCAGGGTTTTTGCCTAACACGATTGAGTGTTTCTGTATGGTCCGGGGGTGTTGTTCCCTATGGATCCTGGCGGAACGAGGAAACCGTCCTGGTCTCGGTTCTTCTCTGGTTAAGCGTATGAAGCCAGAGTCATTATCTAGCCGTGACAACATCTGTTTACGCTATGGCGTCTTGCATGGCTACAGAAATATGGAGATGTGAAGAGGTGGCTAACAGGTCAGGTCGGGGGTCCTATGTCCTGGAGGAAGGGACTGTCCGTCTCGAGGTCCCTCTAGGGCCAGTCATGCCGGGTATGGGGGTGGTCCTGGGAAGTAGGGCTGTTGCCCATTCTATGCAGCGCCCTTACCCGCCTGGAGGCGTTCACTGTGGATGCCTTCGGACAGGACTGGTCCGGTGTGGGTACTGGTTCCTTCTTCTCTCCGATCCAGCTTTTGCTTCGGGTTTCTCTGGTCCGTTGGAGCAAAATTCCCAAGAGAGTAGCCCTCATGGTCCCTTGGTGGCGCCCAGTTTTATTTTCAGACGATGCTTCATAGGTGTCCGAACCCGGGTTTTTCCGCGGCTCCGCCCTTTCGAGGTCGCCGTCCTGTACGTGACTGGTTGGCCTTTCCTCGGCTCTTCGCGTCTGAATTTTACCGCAGGTATCACCATCCAGCTGGTGGTGGATTGGGGGTTTTGTTGATGGTGTCCCACCTGCGAGCTTCATAGGTCATCCTTCCCTTTCACAATCGGCTTGTCTTTGTCTTTTCTTGGGTTTTCAGGACTATAGTTATTTGATGTTTCTACTGTGCCTCTCGGTTTTGGTGCGGCGCTGGCAGCTGCTTCGGCTTGCGTTCGGGGTGGACGTCACAATCTGCCCTTTTCCGTACGCTTTCTTCCGTGTTATGTTTCACCTCCGGCCTGCTCATGCGTCGCCTGAGCCGTCCTGGTCCTTGATCAGGGCGCCCTCTTATCTTCTCCTCAGTTTGTGGTAGCCCCTTTGGTTCAGGTTTCTGCTCTTTGGTACTGGTGGTAGGTTTGTACGTTTGCAGCCTTTCTCCGTCCTTCTGGCAACAGTCGAGATGGCTGGTTAACGGGGGGGGGGGGGGGGTCCTTGGGTTATTCATGCTTGATTGGTTCGGCCGGGGTGCGTCCTGTGTTGCCAGTGTTTGCTTTTTTTTTTTTTTTTTTTTTTTGCTGTTACCTGCGTTACCGTGTCTGGGGATGCGCTTTGGGTTGATCTGGTTCCCCTCGTCCCTGTTTCAGGGCTCGGGTCTCCCAGGTCGTCCGCAGAGTTTTTAGGTCTTCCAGCCTGCGGTCTATCCTTGCACCCGTGCCATTCGGATGTTTGCAGCTTTCGCTGCTGTGTTGGCTGACGTCTAGGGCTCATTTTAGGGTGCGAGAATTTGAGGGGTCGCACAGGTTCCTGGCCGCCCGTTCTTTATGCGGCGTCTGCTCCTGTGCGTTCTTGTTGCCTTGGGTCGCAGGTTGCAGCCTGTTGTCTCGGCTCCGCGTTGCGGAGTTTGTGGCGGCCGCCTCCTGGGTTAGCCCTTTCTTTTCCTTCTCTTTGGGTATGAAGCTCCAGGGAGCCGTACGGGCTCCCCACAGAAAACCAGTGTTGAATGTAATGAAGCGCCAATTTTCTGGGTGAGGCCCCGGAGGCTCCCTGGCAACCCTCCTTCCCACCGGTCAGCGGTTTTTTCACTTGGTTGAAGCTTAGCTTCCGAACTGATGCTAGGCAGCCGGCGCGGTGAGGTACGGGGCACCCCTCTCCTCCTCTCGGGGTGGGAAGGGCTGTGCGGACATCGTCGCGGCAGTAAAGTGTGATGCTTGCTTGTTTACTTGTTTCCTGGGACGTAGGGATGTTTTCTACCTCTCTGTTCGTTTTTTGTGTTTTAGTTTTTTTTACCATGTGGGGTTTTTGTTAGGCCTACCTTTCTGGTGCCTACTACCCGGTCAATGGCAGATAAGGAAACCCCCCACCACAAGGGGTTTTCCAGGGCCATTGCTCCTGAAACCTCTCTGAAGGGGCCATGGTATGGCGCTGGTCTCCTGGTAGGGTTCCTGAACATCGGCTTACAGCTATTGTCCCGTGTCCTAGTACATAACAAGCTACATTAGCCCGGTAAGCTCCAGGGAGCCTCCGGGGCTCCCAGAAAATGGTGTTTCATTCCATTCAACAATGGTTTTCTTTCTACAAGGTGATAGGGATTGGGAGGCCTGTAAAATATACACAAAAGCATACAACTGAAATCATTAGAGGAAAGGAGAGTAAAGGAAAAATGAGGCGGGAGCATGTTCTAGGAGTTTAATACTATATATAGCATAAGATGCCAGATATTGTCAAACTGATAATTATCACTGCCTACAGTCCACCAGCAAGCCACACATGGATTAAAGGAAAAGCTAGATGACAAAAGAGAGCACCTTATTATGATAATGAGAGGTCTTATTGTAAAAGCTTAAAGATAAATCATGATTGCCGATTTACAACTTACACATTGTGAAAAAGTTTTAAAGAATTCTGATAAAGAAAGAGATCTAGGGGTGATCCTGGATTTCACCCTCAGGTGAAAACTGTCACCTGAGGACCACACATATACCACTGTGAGAAGCCAATGCTTTCCAACTTCAGAATTGCTCTTAAATACATGGATTGCGAAATACTAAAGAATTGTTCATGACCTTTGTGAGCCCAAAATTGGAATATGCAGCGTTGAATGGTGTCCATTTTACAAGATGCACATCAATAAACTGGAAAAGGTGCAAAAACATGTAACTAAATGACTTCTGGAACTGAAAAACAATAGCTATGTTGAGAGGTTAAAGGTTTTAAATATACCAAACTGGACAATAGAAGGAAAAGAGGAGATATTATCACTGCATACAAAAGAATATCAGGAATCGACAAAATTTATAAACCGTCAGTAGTTTCAAAATATCTTGTGACAAACTACTGGAAAATGGGACTGGGACACTACAAGTGTAGCTCTCATCCTGTAACTACATTTAGGTAATTGCACACATTCACACAACAGACAGAAATATCAGTACCTGCGGTCTTTAATATATGAGTAGTAGTGTCCTGCACTGGCCTGTCCACTATGTACAATTACACCTACAAGTTCATAGACTGCTCCTTTGTGATGTACTCTTGTATTTATCCTGCATGAAAGAGTACACAAACTGTTAAGAAATATAGTAAATACAGTATACTGAAAATGGGACATAATAATAATTAAGAGCATACATTTCAATCTTGATTAAAAATAATGGATATTAAAGTATAATAAACCACTTAAACAGTCGGCTCTCAGTATCCGCAAATTCTCTACAGTACAGTATTTGTGAAACTCGCTGTACACAAGAAAGATACTAAACACAAAAATTCATTGTGTGAGTGCTGGGCTCACTCCAATAAATTGGAAAAGATGTTTGCTAACGTGCATTATGGCGCTGTGAGGGAATGGTGTTCTCTCAGCTAGTCTTGTACCCTATAGCTGTTGTGGAGCTCTGCACATGCTGTGCACTGAGCATTTGTATTCACCTGTCTAAGGATACAAGTACATTGTGTTGGGTGTCTATAGATTGAGAATTGTATAAGCAGTTCAGAAATCGTGTGTGGTGACATATGACACCTGGTTATAGTGGAACAGGGGAGCTTATTCAACTAGCCTGTGTAGTTACAGGGGGTTAGTTCTAACCACAAGTTAGCTGTTGAATGTAGCAGGTACCAGTCTGGGTCGTTCGGCTGATTTGACCCAACAACCAACAATTGTTGATAAATCTGTTCCTCCCTCTCCCCACAACACTAGTAAAGCCTAGAGTTCAGCCAATCAGATGAATGTGTATGGCATCATAAACGTATATCATAAATGGCAAACTTTTTGAGTTATAAATTTTTGTGTCTAAATTTGGTGCATATTTAATATGCCACATACAATTTTTTTTTTACAGTAAACTATACTGCCAAACTATATTCTACAATGACACACATGAAAATCACATGCCATGCTGGGACCATAATAGCACTTAATGAACAATTGGTGATATTTTATATTTTTATAGTTGACTTGAAAATCTGAAATTTTACATTTTTAATTTTATATAATTCTTTTTGTTTCTCATGGTACATTGGTGATCATTTAGTAAAAGTTGAAGCATTTCCCATGTAGATTATGCCACAAAAAATTGAAGGCATTTCAGGAAGTTTGAGAAACACGTTACTCATCTCCTTAAACACTAACTCAGTACTCACCGAGGTGTATGTGAAGATGCCTTTAATGTTCTAGACTTTCCTGGTGTGTGTGTAGATGTATTAACTTTTGAAGATAGCAGAGAATCCGTAAGATCTGGAGATGGAGTAGTTCTACCGTCACCACCACCTGGATCTTCCTCTTGTTCAGCTAAGCCTTCTGCAGTGTACGGACTCATATCCAAAATCCAAGGAAACTGAATGGACAAGGAAATAATTTTAATGAAAATATGTTAAGCACAGTTGTTGAGGTGAAACAAATATTTTTAAATGACTTTTGAAGAAATAGCATAGAAATAAAATATAGAACAAGAAAATTATTAATGACATTATTACACTAGACACTGAAGGATGAGGTTGTTAAAGCCATTTCCATTAACAACTTTAAACAAATTTGATGAAAATATTAATATTGATAGGGGTAATTTGTATGCCAGGTATAAACCTGGTTAGGAGGCAAGCATAAAGAGCTAGATCTCACTACCCCATAGTCACTGATTGGTAAGGACCTTTTAGGATTTTAGCTTTTCCCATACTGAGGTACAGTACAGGGAAACCTCGTTTCAACGAACTATATGGGACCAATCCCAATTCGTTGCAACCAGAGATGGCTCCAGGAGGCCCATATTTGTGAATGAAAACCGTGGAATCTCAAAATGAAAATGAACTATAGAATTTTGTTTAAAATGTGCTCAATGGTTTTCCCAAGACCCCAACTCTTTCTTCTAATGTTGCACCCATCTAGCACAGCCATTAAAAACATGATTGGAGCCATATTAACATTGTTACCATTCATACCCTAATGTTTAACACAGTTTAGGACTGATTTCAGTGAGCAAAATTTTAATTTCAACATGTCACATATGAAGGACAGCTACCAAGAGCAACCAATATATTTAAAGAAAAAATTTATCCACATCTAGCATATTTCCCATGCCCTTGCCTCAAAGCCTCATTTTCAGAGGGAAATGGGCTCATATTTTTCAACGAAAACCAGGAAATATCAAAATGAAAATGAACCAAAGAATTTGGTTTTAAATGTGCTCAGTGCTTTTCTAAGGCACCAACTCTTTCTTCTAATGTTGAATCCATCTACAAAAATCATTAAAAGCTTGATTGAAATTACCATTCATACCCATATATTTCCCATGTTCTATTGGCTGATTTCAATAAGGAAATCTTTAATATTTAACCTATGAATTGATGGGCAAATTTTCCACCAGTTTGTGAACTCTGTCCAATATCCTAAGCAAATCCACACATCCCCCAAGTCAGCAAACAAGAGTTCGTGGAATCGGATGAGTAAATCCGGCCAGGAAAACATGCGTTCCAACCAGAGATTCGTTAAATGGTGGCTCCACTGTAATTGAAATGTGTCACCAGTACTCATCATTATAGCATGCAAAGAAATCATATTAACATGATGCATAATGAGAAAATTAGTAGGAGTCATGAAGAGGATTTGAACCTATGCTCTGGGTACGCCTAAACACATGCTTTAGACCACAACACCATGAAATGGTCAAAAGCAATGCAACCTGGGATTCAGCATATCATGATGTTGTGGTCTAAGGCCATTAAAAACAGCCTTAAAGCTTGGAAGTACTCAGAGCATATGTTCGAATTCTCCTCACAGCTCCTACTAATTTTCTCATTATTATAGCCTCAAGTAAAATTTTTAGTCCTTTGATTAGTGTAGCTTATGTTGTCTGTAATTATATGGGTGGAGTGGGGGGGGGGGGGGCTGGACCTGCACTGCATTCAGAGCTGGCCAGATATTTGCTTGGCTTAGCAGTGTGTCTGATTACTGTCTGTTGTTTCTAACCCTTTTGTTTTTCATTTGAGGTCTGGTTCTGTGTACAATTATTACACTTGTTCTAGTGTGAATTCTTTCTCTATGAACTTTATGAGTTGAGTGACGGTGGATCTCCCTTTTGTTCAGAGCAGGCCTGTGTGCTGTTTGGCTCAATAATGTGCCTGGTTGCTGACACTTAACTTTTAGCCATTGATTATTCTCTCAAGATTAGGCTTATGGCAAGATTTCTAGTTTACTACTTTGCAGAATTTTTATGTCAGATCTTTCTGGGTGGTGACGTGTTTGACTTACAATAAGTTCAGTGTTGGCCTGTGGTCAGCATGACTCGGAAGGGTTATTGGTTGCTGTTATGACTACAGGCTGTCTAAACCCCTGGGTTTTATCCTGTAAAGCAATTTGGGAGATATGTAGGTGCTTCTCCTTTGTTTTAAGCCTTTGTAGGCTCCATTTGGCATTACTGTACAAGGTTTTGTTTGTCCCAAACATTTTGCCTTCTTGCTTTTTTCTATTCCATAGTTGTACAGAAGTAGATTACTATTCTTGTCCTGCTTTGTTTTCTTTGTCAAGGTGACTGTTTTCTTCTATCATTTGTGCTACTTTATATAGTGAAGCATCAATGATAAACAAGCACCACTACAGTCCAGCACTTTAAAGACATTTCTATTGCATTAAAAATAACTAGATTACATTGCATCATTGAAGTGAGTTTAGTCAATTACCGAATATTCATATTCCTTGAATTTTGAAAATGAACACCTTCAATTTCAACAATACTTACCTTAAAATAATCATCAAACTTCAGAGCTCGGGAAGCTTCCCAGTCATAACCAAATCTCTTCAACTGAATAACCAAGACAGGTGGTAGAGACTTCACACATGTTCGAATAATGGCAGTTCTCTGAAAATAATTAATTCAAAGCATGGAATCAATGTTCAAAGTATGCAATAAATATTTTGAAGATACTGCAACTTGCTACATAAAATAAATATTCAGTGATGAATGTAAGAAAATGCCTATTTGTTAGGGAAAAGGAGGGGGGGAACCTAACAAGTTCCCTGGTGCTACAACCTGAAACCATCCAAGCTTAAGAGAGAGAGACAGCAGGCCTCTAATGATTCCGGAGTACTTACCGGGGTTCAGGACTAGAATCTCTCCCTCCTCACAGAGGCTAAGAGGAGTCTGGAGATCAGAGATTACCCGAACACCAAGAGAAAAAACAAAAAGGTGCAGAGTTCCAAAACAAGCAAATTGCTTGAACAATTTTGTAACCCTGAATGGAACAATATGAACACTTGTTACAGTAGGAAAATGACTGCTTATTTAACCCTTAAACTGCACAAAACGTCATATGATGTGTGACACTGAGGGGGTATAACCTCGAAAAATATTCATATTATGTAAAAACCAGTGTTGAATGTAATGAAATACCATTTTCTGAGTGAGACCTGGAGGCTCCCTGGAGCTATCCAGGCTGATATGCTAATGTCAGACTTTGGCATCAGTTATGTGGATGGAGTTCTTTTGGCCTACCGGGGACCACAGCCAGAACCTGGCCCCCTCAAGAGAGGCAAGGGGGAGCAATGGCCTATAGAAGCCCCCCCATGTGGTTGGAAGCATTCTATGTCTGCCATCGACCGGGTCAGGCACCCAGAAAGGTAAACATCCCAAAACAAACCCAATTCTGGTGAAAATATTGCTACCAAAAGCCGAACGAGTGGATAGAGCTCCCCAAACAAAAACGAGCAAACTAGTGTGACGTCACCCCGTTGCCGCGTCGGCGTCTGTGCAGCTCCCCCCTCCCCGGGAGGGGGAAGGGAAAGCCCCAGACCTACCGCTCCGGCAATCCACACCCCAGTTCTGAGGTTGGATGTCAAAACACGCGAAAAACCGCCGGCTGGAGGGAGGGAGGAATGTCGGGGAGCCTCTGGGTCTCACCCAGAAAATGGCATTTCATTACATTCAATGCTGATTTTCTGGGGGGAACCCCTACAGCTCTCCGGACCTAACTACTCACAGAGAAAAAAAAAGAGGGACTTACCCGGGAGGCGGTTGCTGCTAACTTTTCAACCCGAAGTCGAGACAACTGGCTGTATCCGCCAACCCAAAGTGACACAGGCCTGACTGGACTCAGGGACGTTAACAAGGTAATGAGCAGCCAGGACCCTGTTCGACCGACAAAATCCCCGAGCCTGAATGTCAGCCCAAGACATATTGCGAAAGACGGCGGCAAGAGCCGTGAACTTGCAAACATCATGGGCAAGGGGATAGACCGCAGGCTGGCTAGCCTTATTAATAACTCTGCGGACGACCTGAGAGACCAGCACCCGCAAACAAAGAAGGGAAACCGGATCAACCCAAAGCGCGTCCACGGACACAGAAGCCGTGATGAGCCAATAACGGTGGAGAGCCGCAACCAGACAAAACATGATGCACCCCCAGCCCTAACCAACCAAGCATCAACAACCCAGGGGCCCCTCTGGAAAGCAGCAGTCTCATTCTTTGCCAGAAAAAAAGGAGAAGGCTGCAGACGAACAAACCGATTGCTCTGACTGAAAGAGCAGAAACCCCTGCACCAGAGGAGAGCATGAAGCTCACCAACCCCCAGAGGCCCACGCCAACAGAAAAAAGAGTCTGGGAGAAACAATCCTGAACTGAAGGGGCCACAACAAACCGAGGAGAAGAAAGATAAGAGAGCCCTCTGTCCAATGACCAGGACGGCTCAGGCGGCGCATGAGCACGCTAGAGGTGAAACAATGCCCGAGACAGCTTGTGAAACAGCGCAGACGTAACATCAATACCGAAAGCAAGCTAAAGCAGCACTGCCAGCGCCGCACGATACGAGGCGACAGTTTCAGGCATAAGAAGACGGTCCTGGAATAACCAAGAGAGAAAGGACAACACCACCCTAACCGAAAGTGAAGTACAACGACAAAGACGTAAGAAGAATCGGAAGGACCGCCAGGAAACTTCATACTGCTGCCGAGACGAAGCCCGCAGGTGGGACACTAACAAGGAAGCCACCTGATCACCATAGAGATGATGATAAACTCGAGTCAAAAATACCATATGCGAAGACTTGAGGAGAAGATCAAAACCAGCCACTTGACGTGAAGAGGCGGACCCGCGGAAAAACCTCCGGGTTCGGACACCGAGCAAGAAGCGCCTGAAGCCATGGCTGGGCTGGCCACCATGGGGCCAAGAGGACATCTCTCTCCTAGTAAGTCTCCAAGTGAGTCAGGATGCGGAGCAACAGCAAACCGGAGGATAGAGGTAAAGGAACCCCCACCTCAACAACTCCTGACGGAATGCATCGACCCCGACGGCCTCGCAGTCAGAGAAGGGCGATACGTACTGGGGAAGGCGCCGCAACCAAACCAACGCGAGGAGGTCCACCTCTGGGTGTCCGAACGTCTGGCAAAGCAAACGGAAGGAGTCGGCGTTGACCGTCCATTCTGTGGAGAGGGAAACGAAATAAGACAGGCCGTCGGCCAAAACGTTGGACACTCCCCGCACGTGAACTGCCAGGAGGGCGAAACCTCCTGGCAGTTCAGAGAACTCAGCAGATGAGTAACCCGAAGCGATCAGCGCCAAAAAACCAAGGACTGCATCGACCCCCCCCCCCCCAGTTCATACAATGAACCACCGGGGAGTAGTCCGAATGGAGCTGGATCGTCGACCTGCGGGCAACCCGAAGCCCCCGAAGAGCAAACCACACCGCCACGAATTCCCGCACAGTGATGTGGGCTCGACAGAAGGACGGACCCCACCGACCCTGGCCGGTCTGGTGAGTACTGGTCACAAAGCTCTAGATGAGAGACGACGCGTCCTTGAACACATCGAGGGAGGGCTCGGGTAGGCACCAAGGCATTGAATCCCGAAAAACTCGAAGAGGAAGCCTGCAATGCAGCAACCGACACAAGGCCCTCGGGGTCCGAACCCAGCGATCGCAAGAGAGGTGTAAGGGACGTCCCCGAAGGAACCAGTACAGCCGATGAAGCCAAACCCGACCCGGCGGGTAGACCAGCATCGCGAAGTTCAGGCTCTCGCACAGACCCTCGAGCAACCACCGGGCGACTCGGGAGCGAGTTTCGACCACAACCAAGCGAACCCACTCCAAGATGACCTGACAGAGTGCAGGGGAAGAGGCCTGCCCCACCAGCCCCAAACCCCCGGAACCCCCCGAAGGAGGGGGGGGCTACCCAACACCACCGGAGGCCACGCGAAACTACCCGAAACGCCCATGAATCGTGGGACCAAGCGTGAGCGAAAAGTGCAAGCCTCCCCCCCATCGCCCTGTCAACAGGCCATACCGCGAAAGGGCCAGCGCCCCTTACAAGACCCAGAACCTCGCACAGAGTGAACACCACATCGACCAGACAAAGGTGGGTCTGAAGGAGGAACCGAACCGGAACCTGACACCAGTGGCCTACCACGACGAAAGGAACCCCGAACCTTGGCATGACCCTTCCGGGAAGGCCCACCACGGGACTCCCAGAGAACCAGCAAGTCCTACATAGGATGACAAGAAGCCGAAGCAACCTGAATATACTGCACAACGGCTGAAGCCTCAAACAGGAGAGGACAAAAGGGCGAAGGCATCCTAAGAGCCAAGGCCCAAGCAGATTCCATAGAGGAGGCAAGCCCCGCCTGCCGACACGCAAGCCGGGAAGCATAAAACAGCGCAACCGCATCCCGCAAGATCGGCGCGAAAAGCTTCAGCAAGGCAGCCTCCGAGCGAGCCTCCGAGGCCAAGGCGTCAGAACCAGGAACCGCCCCCAAGCGTCTCCACATCCTCCGTGAGCCAGTCCGAAGACAGCTCAAGGAGGAAAAAGAAACGCAAGGTCGAAGCCAAAAGGCCCCGGGCGCGCAAGTCCTCAGCCACCAGCACCACCGAAAGGAAGGGGAACCTGCACATGGAGCTGAACGACACCAACATCCCGGGGAAGAGCAGGAGCAAACAAGCATTCATTGAGGTGCTCTAGGTCGCCCCCCCAGGAAAACCATGCAGCATCATTGAAGCCTCCCGCCACTCAAGCGTGCGGAAGAGGCAGGAGTGCCAGACTTCCATGGTAAAGACAGGACTGTCCGCCAGCCAGGATGACTCCGGAACCTCGCAATGGAGCCAGAAAGGGAACGAAGTCCCAAACCTGAAAGCCGAGGGACCCATTGCCGAGGCATAATCCGGATCACGCAGGAGGTTTGCAGCAAGGGCTGCCCGCACTGCAGCAGGTTGGATGCGATAAGTCGAAAACCTCCGGAAAGACAGAACCGAAGCCCCCAGAGGAACACGGAACCGAACCAGGGGAGGGGCAGACACCAAGTCCAACTTGTACACAGAGGGGGAAAAGAAAACCCCACTCCTTGTAACAGTAAGTCCCGCTCAGAGGGAAGAAAAACCCAGGCGGGGTCCAGCGGGGCCCAAGGCCCCCAAATCAGCCCCTCCCCAGCCCCAAGGTCCTCCTCCGCAGGACCCGGAGCCGAGTCCTCCCCCTAAACACCGACCCCACCAGACAAGGCCAGCGCAGCTGTAGAAGCTGGACAGAAGGGGGCCCACTGGTCAAACCCAGAGGCTTCGGCCAGGGAAGTAGACTTGAATGCCTCCATCGCCACACCAGAAGGGGCATCCCTCGAGGCTGCCCGAGTCTCAAGACCAACTAACCCCAGGCCCGACTCCGAAAACCCTCAGACATTTCGGGGCCGGAAGCAGGGCAAGGGGACCAGAACGAACACCAGGAGAGGAAGGACGAGGAGATGCAGACTGAACCATGGTCGGTGCGACCCTCCACCCTAAAGTCCGGGGTCCCTATAAGCAAAATGGGGCAGCCGCGGGGCATCCGGGTGAGCAACCAACCGAGTGCGTTGCAACAAACGAAACCTAGAATGCAACACCTGCGCAGCCTGTACTCAAAGATCATCCGCAGATTGGGTAAATTGAGTCATCAGCAAGCAGCAAAACTCACAGGACTCAGGGTCGAAAGTGTCATTGAATCAACAGGCAGCGTGATGGAGGCAAAAACAGTGAGGGTCGCCCTGAGACAAGGGGACCGAACAACCCTCAAACTCGTATGAAGCGAGGGGGGGGGGGGGACGCCAGTGTCACATCCATCAGACCCACGCGTCCCCTAGGGGATTCCCAGGGTCCAGCTCCCCCCTCCCCTCCCTGGAAGGGGGGAGCTGTGCAGACGGTGGCTCGGCAACGGGTGACGTCACTCTAGTTTGCTCGTTTTTGTTTGGGGAGTTCTATCCACTCGTTCGGATTTTGGTAGCAACATTTTCACCAGAATAGGGGTTTCTTTTGGGATGCTTACTTTTCTGGATGCCTGACGCAGTCGATGGCAGACATAGAATGCTTCCAACCACATGGGGGCTTCTATAGGCCATTGCTCCCCTTGCCTCTCTGAGGAGGCCAGGTTCTGGCCATGGTCCCCGGTAGGCCCAAAGAACTCCATTACACATGACTGATGTCAAAGTCTGTCATTAGCATATCAGCCTGGATAGCTCCGGGGAGCCGTAGGGGCTCTCCCCAGAAAAAATATATATATTTTTTGGGGGGGAGTGGGGAATTTTTTTTTAGGTTTTTAGTTTTTCCTCCTTTGTTTATTATTTGAATTTGTTTTAACATTTATATCCTAGAGAATGCATACACGTTCCTAACTATGTGAAGCCAGAATTAAATTGGTCAACAAATAAATCAGTTACAACTCTCAGAACTTTGGACTTCAAATTTTTTTTTGCTGATTTTTTTTCACAGATTTCAAACTCTATTTTCCTTGTTTCTTTAGGTTGTTTTGGTGATCAGGGACCAGAATAGGGATTTTTTACCTATATAAAGTATAACCTAAATATATTCCCTAAATCACTATAATTATTATAATTATCCCTATATTTTGTTTTTTGGGGGGAGTATTTTTTCTTGACTTCATTTCTACACACATTGACCTCCAACTTTCACATACTTGAGTACGAATAACAAACAACGTTTATTACAACATACAAGTAAGTTCATGAATTAGAACGGCCTTATTCATTGTCGATAACTTCAACTTCAACTATATCTATAGCTAGAATTTCAACTGACTTCAGTATCCAAAAATCTAGTTTCTGACCGATTCTCACACTTTTTACATATAGTGTAATTACCTAAGTGTAGTTACAGGATGAGAGCTACGCTCGTGGTGTCCCGTCTTCCCAGCACTCTGCCATATAACGCTTTTAAACTACTGACGGTCTTGGCCTCCACCACCTTCTCCCCTAACTTGTTCCAACCGTCTACCACTCTGTTTGCGACGGTTCTTGTGACGGACCCCCTCTTCCCCGAGTGTGCACAGCTGTCTGTGCTACAATCCCTATAGAATTGATTTTTCATAAACTCTAAACATTTGGAGTTATAAATTTTTGGTTGTTTAAATTTGTGCATACAGTATTTCAAATGCCATATTGACAAATTTTTTAACAGTAAGCTATGCTGAAACCTATATTCTAAGTATATGAAAATGAAGATGATATGCTATTCTAAGAACATAATAACACCAAATGAACATTTGGTGATATTTTTATATTTCTGCAGCTGATTTCAAAATCTGAAGTTTTCAATATTCAATTTTAAAAAATTTTTATTTTCTTGTTTTTCAGGTTACACTGGTATCATTTAGACAAAGTTGGAGCATTTGCCAAGTAGATTATTCACAAAACATTTGAGTTTCAAAATTTAAAAAAAACTGAGCTCAATGTCACACATCATATGAGGTTTTGTGCAGTTTAAGGGTTAAAGTTGCTCACCTTTAAATGGCAACCCAGGTGACCCAAACCCCAGCCAGCTAATTCACAATCTTTGTAGAGAGAGAGACAGAAACCCCAAAACTGGGAATTGGGAATCTCAGTTCGACGGGTGTTCATAAAGTGGGAGTTCGTATAATGGATACTCCCTGTATTACAGAAAAAGAATTAAATTCCCTATTCTATATCTGTTGACAAATACTGTTTATCTCCTTTCTTCAGATGCATCCAAGTAATTATGAATTCATTTACCTTTTGATTGCATTTCTCACAGTAATAAGCATTGTCACCTTCAAGGAGTTCTCCCTTAACAAACTGGTCCAAAGAGTCCTGAAGATCATGGCACTTTGTGACAGTAAGGTTCAGGGCTAAAAACGGTTCTTCTCTTTCATATCTGAAATAAAAGATATCAGAATTACAATATAGAAAATCTTCTTTCCTCACACTTTAGTTGAGTAAAATTGACTGAATTGGAACTGGCTATGAATAAAACATATACAAGAAAAATAAGTTCCAAATATATCCAAGAACATTTTGCAGGCAAATACAAAGTGTGGGTTAGAATTTACATCTAATTACCAAAGTGCAGTTACAAGATGGTTATCTTGAGATGATTAGTTAGGGACGTGTTAGATGAAGCTATGATCATCTCTTGTCCTCTCTGTAATCTTCATTTGAAGCTTACTCTGGTATTAACATACACTACCTGCTCATTTAATTTATTCCATCCTTTTCCCACTTAATTTGCAAAAGTGTATTTAAACATATATGCTAAATAGTAATGGAGATTGATAGAATTGATAAAAAATTGAAAAAAAATCCAGAACGAGGACAGTTTCAAAGTAAGGAAACAAAGCTGTCGAAAAAAATTAGAAAGTTCACTTTTGTGAACAATGGTAGACTGTTGGAACAAGTTAAATGAGAAGGTAGTGGAGGCCAAAACTGTCAGTAGTTTCAAAGTGCCATATGACAAAGAGTACTATGAAGACAGGATACCAAGAGACATACCATCTGTAAGAGCACTGGAACCCCCTCCCCCCACATGGACCACCCAGAGAGTTAAACCCCCAAGAACCCAGGAGACGAACCACCCATGGTGTCCTGGGTGGTTTCACCATGGATGCTTTCCTGGTGAAATAGTAGAATGTCATTTGCTCTTTGCAACTCTGTGAGGAGAAAGACAGGTTCTGGCTCTGGTCTTGGCAGGACAAACAAAACTCCCATAGTAGGTATGACTTGAAGTATGGAGACGTGTGGCTCCACAGAAAACTGAGAAAAAGAGAGCGAGTGTGAGCAAGAGAGAGAAAATAGCTGGAGAAATTCACAGCACAGCATAATTTGATGTATACCAACAAACCTGTGAGGACAGTTCTGACATAATCTCTGAATGGAGTAGACTCCTTCGAATCGCTGAGCAAACACGCTTTCTCTTTGCTGACTCTTCAAATAATCATCTATCTGCTCTGTCAATCTTGTATAAAATTCAAATGCATCTAGGAGGAAAGATATCATTGTTACACTACAGTTTATATTTAAGGGATATTAGACGAGCAAATCTCCGTTAACGTACTTTATATAAGCCAGTGAATTTAAACATGATATAACTCAAAGAAAAGTGCACTTCCTACATGTAGTTGCCTCTGTACAAACGTATTACCCCATTACTTTAACTGGCTAACTGGCAACTACTATTAAATTAAAATGTGCATCACATTTATTGGCAAGAATATATTAAAACAATATTTTGTTTTTAAAGCATTAACAAAGCACATAGTAGCTGGATATTTAAATTTACAATAATAGGGCTGCACATGATGTTTATGACCCATGGTGATATGACTATGGCTACTGATTTCCGTATAATGAAAAACAAATTAGCTCACAAGTTAACTTATAATATAACTTATAACTTATAACGGGAGCCGGTCGGCCGAGCGGACAGCACGCTGGACTTGTGATCCTGTGGTCCTGGGTTCGATCCCAGGTGCCGGCGAGAAACAATGGGCAGAGTTTCTTTCACCCTATGCCCCTGTTACCTAGCAGTAAAATAGGTACCTGGTTGTTAGTCAGCTGTCACGGGCTGCTTCCTGGGGGTGGAGGCCTGGTCGAGGACCGGGCCGCGGGGACACTAAAAGCCCCGAAATCATCTCAAGATAACTTCTCAAGAAGATAATATATACTATTGGTTGCTATTAACCACTTAACTGTGCCAACCGAGTATTCTCGGTCAGCGGGAAACTGCGCCAACCGAGAAAACTCTCTTTGATTTTTCGGTACACATTCTAAATGTGTACGAGGTTGGTTGTGTACGAAAGGACTCTTAGGACCTCCAGTGAGAGGCAGCCATCTTGGAAAAAATTCCCAGAATGCCCTAGGGCTGCTGGCTGGGTTAGTTCTGAGTAAGCAGCCATAGGTGGCGCACGCGCCTCTGGCTCCCAAACACCTGTCCAACACGGTATTGAAAGATAACGCTGTCAGTGAAATTCAAACCTTATTGTTTGAAGAACATAAGGGTCATAATATTGGTGAAGGTAGGCGCAATAAGGACCTAACATAAAGGTCGGATGCAAGTGATATAGCACCTATGAGGACAATACAGCGAGCGTATCCAGTTGTAACTCTGAGCGTCACCCTTGCAATCCTATGTTATCTCCAATTTATTTAGATGATACATAGATGAATCGTTTTCTGTGTTCAGTGATGACGCATCTGATACAAGTAGCATAGATGAACAGTGTTAGCGGCTTCCATGGTGGTGTTTTCCATAGATATTTTCAAGAATACCTGAATCTCTTCCTGACTGACGGACACTCTTTAAGGCTAGCTGAATCTCTTTCTGACTGACGGACACTCTTTGAGGCAAGCTGAATCTCTTCCTGTGTGGGACCATGCAAAGCGATCCTTTCAAGACTACCTTACAAATTGATCTTTTCCTATAATCTTTTCAATACTACCTTATGCTTTACAAGCTTGGCTACATACACCCTACAAGTACTAAAGCCAAGGGTGAACGTGAGTGCATTATTTGCAAACACACAGAATGAAGAAACAGGAAGCGAAAATTTATCTGTACCTGATGCAAATGAGAGCGAAGTCGCGCTGTGAACCATGGATTACTTCGTTGATTATTACTCACTTTCGAAGTACTGAGTGTGTAATACAGTGTGTTACTGTGTAAACAGTGTGTGAAACTGTACATATTGTAATTTTAGTAAATTTTTAATAATACTGCAATAATAAACATTTACTGTGGACACGTTACTGAGACATTTATCACAGTTCCATGGAACATTATGAACGTTCTACTGTATACATAATGTAAAGGACACAAATATGCATCATATACAATGAAAAAAACAAATAAAACCGCATTAGAAATACATAAAACAAATAATTGAAAATATATTTGTGGCAACACCCGGTGCTTGAATGGCCCGTGCGACCATGTCTGGGCGATTCATGCACGGGTGACCAGGCCATGATGACGTCACAGCGCACCTTGTCCACATCCACACAGCCAAAGTAAGTGGAATTTGATATTTATTTTTACACAGACATGTTCAGGGAAGGGAATTTATCATTTTACGAAGAAAATTTTTTTGGGGGGAACACTATTCCATGCGCACAAGGGAAATTTCACAATAAACTCGGCGCAGCATGGTGGTTAACCAAATTGTTTAAGATCACGAAATGTCAAAATATCAATGAGAATGCATTACAAAAATCCTGCTAGCAGAGCAATAAAATTCAAAAGGTGGGAAAAGGTAAAGGAATAAAATACAAACCTTGCTGTTCCCTGACGTTGACTGGTTGTCCATCCATCCTAAAGCATTTCCAAAATTTATCTGGCACATAATACTGTAGCTGAGACTCCATGAGGTGGCCAAACACCATCTGCAGCTGATAGAACAAACTGAAAATATTTAAAACAAGAGAAGCTAAATTCAGGATGAATGTTTACAAATAAATGTATCAATATTAATTTAAGAGTACATGAACATTATTATTATTACCCCATTTCTAACTCTCAACAGAAGAGCATTACTGTATAGGTAAAGATTAGTGATACTGTACTCAAAACCCAGCACCGAAGATAATGAAATGTTACTTTCTGGTAGAGTCCCAGTGGCTCCCTGAAGCTATCTTGCTGAGAAGGCACCATACTAAAATGGTAACATCAGTTGCAGGAGTTGTGTTGAACTACAAGGTACCCGAGCCAGAACCAGGCCCCCTCACAGAGGCACTGGGAGTGACAATTTGCCACCCCATAGGAAAAAGCATCCACAACATCAGGAAAGCTTTGCACACAACTGCAGGGTTCACAGAAAACAAAACTTTCAAACTACCAAACAACCCCACAAACTATTAACACTGAACTAAAATTCACACAAACTAGCTTGAAACTTGTTAGTACCCCAGAAAGCAGTTTAAGTGAGCAGACATGCACAGATGACCTCTTGCAAATGTGTGAAAGATTTGCCATAAACCACCAAATGGTAAATCCAACAAGGAAAGAAAATAACTTTGATCATATTTTTACAATGATGAACTGATTTGAGACATAATGATTACAAATACATGTTACCAAGATCACAACCAAATTGAAGTTCAGATATGTATGGGTAATAGATCTATGCAGCCAGACTCAGATCCAAGGGAAGAATTCAGGAAATTGAATTTCAATAACAGATTAACCAGAAAAAAATAAACTAAGTCCTCAAAGAAATATGCTGAGAAAGATGGGTAGATAATGCAAACTTAAACAAGTACCTTGAGAAAATAGGCATAGTAGCACTAGAAATATGTGCAAGTCACAAAGCACTAATGAGAATGAGAAAAAGATGCAAACTGGAATGAGAACAGTATTCCCTCTATAGGCGATGAAAATAAATTGCAGAAAATCTTAAACACTCAGCTCTATCCCAAGAATGACAAAGAAGGATATGTAGAGAAATAGAAACAATGGAGGCGATGAGTCACAATAACGTGGCTAAAGTATGTTGACCAGACCACACACTAGAAGGTGAAGGGATGACGACGTTTTGGTCCATCCTGGACCATTCTCAAGTCGATTGTGATGAGGAAGTAGAGAGACAGGCAATAAATAGGCAAGAGAGAGCTGAGGAGCAAAGTAAGGTGTAGTAGAGGGGATAGTAATAGTAATAAGAGCTGCAGAAGGCCTATTGGCCCATAAGAGGCAGCTCCTATTATAACCACCGAATGAGAAGAAGATAGGAAAAAGAAGAGGATAGCAAGGGAGCATGGGAGAAGAGAGAAAGAAAAGGAAAGAGACGCAGCTCTTATTACTATTACTATCCCCTCTACTACACCTTACTTTGCTCCTCAGCTCTCTCTTGCCTATTTATTGCCTGTCTCTCTACTTCCTCATCACAATCGACTTGAGAATGGTCCAGGACGGACCGAAACGTCGTCGTCCCTTCGCCTTCTAGTGTGTGGTCTGGTCAACAGAAACAATGGAGCTAAGATTGCATGAATCATATAAAATTCAGGAGTCAGAAAGATCAAAAGGCCATAAACAATATAGAGAGGAATCCAAAATACTTTTTCTATGTAAAATTTAGAACAAACACCACATTATGCACTGGACATTTCCACAAGAGATTGAAGGAACCTTCACATATGACAGCAAAGAAATGAGTGAAATACTGAGGTAACAGTATGATCTTGTTTTCAGTAAATCCCTGAACACATTGCAGATCAATAATCCAAAAGAATTCTTAATGAATGTGACAACACCACGAAGTCATATATCAGATATTAAATAACCCCACTTGATTTTGAAATAGCCATAGACATTATACAGTGGCACCTCGACTTACGATTGCCCCTATTTTCGATAATTTCGAGTTACGATGTAAATGTGATCGAAAAATGCGACTCGACATCTGATAGTATCGTCGACTTCCGATATTTGTTGGTACACGCTCGGGTCGACCGAGCGCGTGGTTCCCGGTCACGGGGTCCGACCTGCCTCAGTTTACTACAGCTGCCCGCTTAGTGACGATCGCACCTATAAGAAATTCCGTGTTTGTGTTTTTTTTTTTTTGCATTTTGAACATTAAAGTAATTATTATATATCACACCATGAGTCCCAGGAAAGTCAGTGGTAAGGCTCAACATATGAAAACCCATGTAAGGATGACCATAGAGCAGAAACAAAAGTACAGAATGTCTCTTCCTCACCAATTAAGAAAATGTGTGCAGCATGGGAAGAATTGCAAACCTTTGCTGAAACGATTCACACAAATCAAGCTGCAGTAGGCCGTTGCCTTAACCTATTCAATGACACTGTGATGCATCATTACAGACAAATGTTAAAACGAAGGGAAAAACAAATGTCTCTGGACAAATTTGTAGTGAGACAAAGAAGCATTGAACCACAACCAGGTCCTAGTGGTATGCAGGCAAAATGTGCCAAGGATTGCACACCAGAAAGGTCCTCACTGCCTGATGTCATAATGGAAGGGGACTTCCCTTCCAAACAGTAACAACTCTCCTCCTCCCCCCTCATCACCATCTTCCATATGCCATCAAGTGCCCTCCATAAAGGTAAGATCAGCTTAGGTACTGTATTGTAGTTAGAAAAAAACATTCTATTCAGTATAAAATGTATTTGTATGTTAATATTTTGGAGGGTGGGGAACGGATTAATTCAATTCCCTTTATTTCTTATGGGAAAAATCGCTTCGACTTACGATATTTCGAGTTACGATCCGTCTCTGGGAACGGACTAGTCAAGGCCCCATTGTAACTTTATACTGGGATATATACTTTTAGACAGGAATACCTAATAATTAAATTACTTGAGATGAGTCAGATGACCTGTGTTTGTATACAAGAAAATTAGAATAAAGATAAATCATAAACATTACACATTGAGAACTTTACCTTTCTTCATTTTCATCATCACTACAGACAGCAAGAATGTCCTCAGGTACTCCTGGAACCAAGAAGAGATGCTGAAGGACTGAGTTCATATAGCATGTTGCACCTCCATTCTTTAGACCTACATAGCCACTAGCACATCTGCCATCTACAGCTGGTGCATACTGGGGAGTAAAAATGACAATTATACACCATATATGGACAAATAGCAATGTGTGTTATATTTTGAATCATCATCTAACCTTTATGTATAATGTGAGAGTGTGATGAGAATGATGTTTGCAGATATTTTTTTCTGGAGGGGCCAAACAATGGCTGACTGAAGTGGCTCCACACCCATGCATCTCATTAACCCTAAGAGATCAAATTGCCTACCAGAGACCAGAGCTAGAATCCTACCCCTGCACAGAGGTACACAGAACAGGAGGGTGTTACTATCACACTCACCCAGGAAATATCTAGAGTAAGCAAAACAAAATAGACAACTGCAGGGTTCATAGAGAAAAGAAATGTAGAAACAAATGACACCACAAACTAACCACACAGCAGTTAGGTTGAAACCACTAATTAGAGCCAGGGAACTGGCCAACATGATGCGAGTCAGATGCATCCTACCAAACCCACCGGGTAGGGAAGAGGAAATGAGGACTGGACCAAGGTCGAGTTGACCAATAACTCCAATTCCAAGTCCCTGCCCGGTTGGGCAGCCAACCGGGCACATAACCTAGGGTATTGCAGGACCGAAAACCGGTGATGCTAAACACGCGCAGCTTGAAACTTCTGGGCTACGACTGAAGAATGGCAAGAATGGGACTTGTTCACCCCAAGAGCACATGGGGGGAACAAGTCTCGCATAACTCTGGGTCATAGGTGTCACAGACCAAACAAGCAGCATGACGGAGGCAGAAAGAACGAACGTCCCCAAGTGGCCCCAGTGAAAAACAAGTCAATTCGCACAAAGCAAAAGCGAGCACGGAAGAGGCATCCAGGGTACCCACAAGACTGCAGAGGTTTTCTGGGGCCTGCAGGGTGAATGAGTCCTGCAGGAAGTCCAGGCAAAAAAAAAATAAAAATAAAATAACGACTCGACTAGACTATACTCTGAGGAACAAATAGCCTTGGAGAAACCTCGGTGTGCCTTTCAACACCTGTGGAAAGTGCACAGGAGGCCAAAAACCCAAGCAGGGTCTAAAGGGCCCCAAGGCCAACAAAGTCAACCCCCTCCTCCACCCCAGGAACTTCCCCATGAGGAACTGGGGCTGAGCCGTCCTCCAAACCCTTTAGCCTCTAAAGAAAAGGCAGGAGCAGCCGAGAAAGCAGGAACGAAGGCGGCCCACTGGTCAGACCCATAAGCTCCAGCTGGAGGAACATGCTCGAATGCCTCCGTCACCACACTGTAAAGGGCATCCCCGAAACCACCCAAGTCTCAACACCAACTAAATCCCTGCCCCAACTCCGAAACACTTAGACGCAATGGAGCTGGAAGCAGGTGAGGAAAGGGGGGAAAAGAACGAACAACAGAAGGGAAAGGACAAGGGGGGGGGGGGGGTGCAGAGCGAACCAAAGTCGGAGCAACTAACACCCCAAGGCCTGGTCCCTATTACCAAAACGGGACAGTCTCAGGGCATCCAGGGTAGCAACCAACCTAGCACGCTGCTGCACCTAAGATGCGCATGCAATGCTGAAGCTGCCTGCACCGAATATCAAGCTCAGTAGCCTGGGTGAACTGGAGAACATGCAAACACCACCACTTTCGATTCTACACGATATACATGATAACTATCGTGTATCGAACTTACTCAGTTTCTATGATCGAGCCACAGAGATATTACAGGAAAGAGATGGTTGGGTTGACTGCATCTATCTGGACCTAAAAAAGGCTTTTGACAGAGTTTCACATAAGAGGTTGTTCTGGAAATGGGAAAATATTGGAGGGGTGACAGGTAAGCTTCTAACATGGATGAAAAATTTTTGACTGATAGAAAAATGAGGGCAGTGATCAGAGGCAATGTATCAGACTGGAGAAATGTCACAAGTGGAGTACCACAGGGTTCAGTTCTTGCACCAGTGATGTTTATTGTCTACACATAAATGTCTACATAAATATTGTCTACATAAATATACAGTTGGTATACAGAATTATATGAACATGTTTGCTGATGATGCTAAGATAATAGGAAGGATAAGAAATTTAGATGATTGTCATGCCCTTCAAGAAGACCTGGACAAAATAAGTATATGGAGCACCACTTGGCAAATGGAATTAATGTTAATAAATGCCATGTTATGGAATGTGGAATAGGAGAACATAGACCCCACACAACCTATACATTATGTGAGAAATCTTTAAATAATTCTGATAAGAAAGAGATCTAGGGGTGGTTCTAGATAGAAAACATCACCTGAGGACCACATAAAGAATATTGTGCGAGGAGCCTATGCCACGCTTTTTAACTTCAGAATTGCTTTTTAAATACATGGATGGCGATATACTACAGTAATTGTTCATGACTTTGTTAGGCCAAAGCTTATAGAATATGCAGCTGTTGTGTGGTGCCCATATCTTAAGAAGCACATCAACAAACTGGAAAAGGTGCAAAGACATGCTACTAAGTGGCTCCCAGAACTGAAGGGCAAGAGCTACAAGGAGAGGTTAGAGGCATTAAATATGCCAAAACTAGAAGACAGAAGAAAAAGAGGTGATATGATCACTACGTACAAAATAGTAACAGGAATTGATAAAATCGACAGGGAAGATTTCCTGAGACCTGGAACTTCAAGAACAAGAGGTCATAGATTTAAACTAGCTAAACACAGATGCCGAAGAAATATAAGAAAATTCACTTTCGCAAATAGTGGTAGACGGTTGGAACAAGTTAGGTGAGAAGGTGGTGGAGGCCAAGACCGTCAGTAGTTTCAAAGCGTTATATGACAAAGAGTGCTGGGAAGACGGGACACCACGAGTGTAGCTCTCATCCTGTAACTACGCTTATGTAATTACTAGCAAGACTCTGGGTTGAAAGTGTCACCAACCCAACAGGCAGCATGATAGAGGCACAACTGGTGATTGTCACCCTGGCACAAGGGGACAGAGCAACATTAAAACTCACACAAAGCAAGAGGAAACCCAGGGGTCGCATCCATCGGACCAAAGAGCCCCGGGGGCGTTTCCCAGGGCCCTTAGTCATGTATCTCGCTAAGGAAAGCCCAGGCAGGGGTACTGGCTTCCCTTAGCGCCCAAGATAACCGAGCAAACTACTAAAGCTGAACCCTGGGACGTGAACACTCGCAGGGGCCTAGTGGAGGACCACTGAGATATAATGGTGTGTGACCAAAACCAAGAGCAGACCCCCTACCAGGCATGGAAAAGAAAAACAAAAAAAAAAACCCTGCAAGAGGACACTATGCCCAGGCGGAACAGAGCCGGCCGCTATGAGAGGTGACAACTAGCTGCACAGTACCCTGCACCCCAACCAGTGACGAAACTAACCCTACCAGAGGCAAACAATGGTGCATGAAACACCACAGCTGACTCTAAGAGCGGCCAATCACCGAGCAACAAAAGACCTTGCTGAGGTAGACCCAAGGTGACTTGTGGAAGTTGACCCCAAACCCCAAGGGCAGTAATTCAAGGGCACCTAGGGGAAAAGAACCCCTAGGCGCATGCAGCCCGAATACTGTACGAACTTGTGAAATTACTCCTGGCACACACACTATCACAGAACAGGACCACACCACAAGGCACAGAACTGGAAAACACAGGAGCCAGAGGCACATGACCTTGCCAGTTCACATCAGCCACAGAACTAGAGGTGTGGATAGCCAGCACGGGGGAAGTCTAGGGTACCGCCTTCCCCCTCTCAGGGAGGATGAGGGGGGGGGGTGCACAGATGGCGACACGGTGACGTGGTGACGTCATGCTCGTTTGCTTGTTTTCCTTTGGGAAGTTCTGTTCACTAGTTAGGCTTTCAGTAGCAATATTTTAAGCAGAATAGGGGTTTGTTTTGGGGCACTTACCTTTCTGGGTGCCTGACCCTGTCAATGGCAGACATGGAATGTTTCCAACCACACGGGGGTTTCTATAGGCCATTGCTCCTCGTGCCTCTCTGAGGGAGGCCAGGTTCTGGCTCGTGGTCCCTGGTAGGCCTAGAACTCCATGTGCATTGACTGATGTCAGGGTCTAATACACTCTTATCAGCCCGGTTAGCTCCAGGGAGCTGAAGGGGCTCCCCCCAGAAAATAAAAGAGATGAGACCTGCATTGAAAAATTCACTTAAACTTTTATTATAAATGATTTAACTATTGTATATTACAAATAAATTTCTCACCTCAAACTCCTTTAGTGAGTCTGGATTGAGTGTATGGTGCAAGGACACAAGATGTCCAGTAAGTGTTCTCATGTTCAGTTCAGAATGAATCACTAAATGAACAAGGAGTTGATGAGCTGCTAATCGAGACTCCTTGCCAGTGCACTTGGCCCAATAATTTCTACTGGCACTTAGTGAATCCTGCTCTGATCCTCCCTCCATAACTAGCTTGGATGCGGGGAACAGATATTCAAAAACAAGGATAGGAATGAGGGTAGCACCTGCAATAAACAAAAATTTACCCATTTAAATGTCTGCAGCACAATTTGCTATATTTCTGATAATAAACATCAAGAGTAATTTAATAGAAAAAGCTTTCTTCCTAAGCACACAGATCACAACAGCAAGATATATATATCTATGAGAGAATCTTTGGAGCGGTCTGATGGAACTGAAATATCATCCTCGCTCACTCCAGATGCAAACATTACCCACTAAACCACAATAGGCTTATGAGCAATACAAGTCTAACCGAATTTACACACAGTTTGGATATACCAAGTTGGTATACACACTAAATATTTACATGATACTCACCCACAGTCAGGTATAGGTAATGAGGTTCTCCACCAAATGTTCCTGTCAATACACAGTTCTTACCCTTATCTATAGAATTACATTATAACCTAGTATCAAGCTTTATGTAATTCGTAGACATATAATGTTTCATTAAAACTACAACTCTAGGCATTCTCCACATATATATTCTATAAGTTAAATAATTACAGACTCACCGGTTTCTTCCTTGTTAATTCCTTCACATGACAACAAAGCAGTAATAAGAGTCAGATGGCCTGCCAGCAAAACATTATCAGCACTGCGCAAAGTCGGTATGCCAGACTCGGTCTTTCCCGAGCAGCTTCTCTAGTGGCGTTAAAATTTGTGAGCCACCCTATTTCATCTTCTAGCATCTGATGAACATTGATTCCAAGCACTTCTTGATCATGAGCACTGAGCCCAGATAATAGCTTAGACCTGACAGAAAAAAAACAATAAAATTATTTATGTAAAATAAATTATTGTACATGCTTTATTAAAAAACCAGCATTGAATGTAATGAAATGCCATTTTCAGGGTGAGACCCAGAGGCTCCCGAACTATACCGGGCTGATGTGTATATATTAGACTATGGCAACAGTCAGTCAATGGAGTTCTAGGCCTACTGGTGACCTGTGCCAGAACCTGGCCCTCTCAGAGAGGCACGAGAAGAAATGGCCAATAGACCACCCCGTGTAATTGGAAGCAGCCTATGTCTGCCATCTACCAGGACAGGCACCCAAAAGTTAAGAATTCCAATACCAATTACAGCTGGTTAAAAATTGCAAAACCGAAAACTAAATTAGCAAGCAGAACTCCCCATTGAAAACGAGTAAGCAAGCATGACATCGCCACAGCCACCGCACCGCTATCTGTGCAACTCCCCCCCTCCCCAGGAGGGGGAAGGGGAAGGGGTCCCAGACCTCCTGTGCTGAGTAGCCAACCCCAGTTTAGAGGCTGATTACTAAAAACGTGAAAAAAAATGCCAACCGGAGGGAGGGAAGGATGCCAGGGAGCCTCCAGGTCTTACCAAGAAAATGGCGTTTCATTACAATCAATGCGGGTTTTCTGTGGAGAGCCTCCTTCACTCCCGGAACTACCTAACCAAAGGTAAAGGAAAAAGAGGGACTTTCCCGAGAGGCGACCGCCACCCGCTCCTCAACTCAAAGTCGAGACACCCAACTGCACTCTACACCCCCAAGGCTACACACGCCCGAGCAGGGCCAGGAACACGAACGAGGTACCAAGCGGCCAGCTGACTCCAAGGGCAGGCAATCACCGAGCAGTAAAAGACCACGGCGGAGGTAGGTCCCAACTTGAGGAAGATAAATTTTAGCCACAAGGGCAGTACTTATAGGGCCCCTAGGTAAGATAATCCTAGGCGCATGCAGCCCAAGTAATGTACGTACTTGTGAAATTACTCCTGGCGCACACACTATCACAGGACAGGACCACACCACAAGGCACAGCACTGGACAATGTCTGGAGCCAGAGTCATACGACTGCTAGGTCTCACATCAGCTTCAGAACTGGTGGTGGATAACCGGTGGCAGGTGTAGTTAAGCAGACAACGGTGCAGTGACGGTTGGGCATCATGCTCGTTTGCTCGTTTTTAATTTGGGGGGTTTCTGTCACACAGTTCAGCTTTCAGTAGCAATATTTTAACCAGAATAGGGGGTTTGTTTTAGGGCAATTACCTTTCTGAGTGCCTGACCCAATCGATGGCAGCCATAGAATGCTTCCAACCACACAGAGGTTTCTGTAGGCCATTGCTCCTCGTGCCTCTATGAGAGGGCTAGGTTTTGGCTCGTGGTTTCCGGTAGGCCTATTTAAGTAATTATCAAAAGAAGGCACCAAACCAGGAAGGCTAAGTAACACCATCAAACGCGCAGAATAATCAAAGGGCGCTAAATATCACCAAGGATGCCAATATGAGAACAGAATGCATAAGGCAAACGACATCAAAAGTATCCAATCACCAAGAATCCATCGAGGGACAAGTGACCGCGAGGGACGGTCGGAAAGCAAGACACACGCTTGTCCTGGAAGTAAGGATTCAACAAGAATATGCACGACGGTAAGATGGACAATGCAATTTGGACAATAAAGAGCTGGGCGGGCTCCATTAAGTTTCCGTGAGTTAAGCGAGTATGGCTAAGAAGCAACCTCGCTAGAGCCATTTCCCACTGCCGGTTACAGTGGCAAGAGGAAGGCCACGGGGACCACAACGCTTAAGAGTACGCAGTTTGTTACCAACAACAGAAGACCAA
>WNGS01165339.1:16650851-16676680 GCA_020271785.1 Procambarus virginalis | reverse complement strand
CAAACCCGCCGGGCCAAGGATGGAGGAGATGAAATAAGCCGGCTAAAGTCGGAAAAATGGAAATACCTTACGGGAAACGGGACAAGAGTTGGATAGCCTACCTAGTCAGCAGCATGCCGCGACGGTCACTTTAAAGAAAACATCCAATATGGCTGTGGAACCCAGCAAAACTGTTAGGATTGAAATTTATTAGAGATAAGAAAAGCCAATGTTGAATCGTCGACGACTACCGGATGGACAGGATCTAAAGGAACCCGGAGAGCCCCAAGGGACGTAGAGGTCGACTGCAATCACAAAGGAGCTGTGTTTCACACCGCGTTGTAGCTTCGTTGGGCCTTGTACCTACAAAACTACAACGTCCAGATCTTACATCAAAGGGATCAGCACATAGTTGCGGACGACTATTCACGTGTTCACGAAGTGGACATGTTCCGCTTCCACACACCTTCGCAGCATACGCTCTCAGGCATAGGAAAGGCTTCAAGGGGAGCTGATCACGTAAATCCCCGCATAGCATGGAACTGCCCATTTTCCATTCCCTTCAATGGCTCTTCATGGAGTCTAATCTACACCAGCCCCAGATGGGCATCCAGTCCTGCCACCTCTCCGACTACCGTCCCCCCAGGGCCTGGCAGGCGGACAGCCTGTACGACTCAGAGGCAAGCCTGAGCCTTACTGCGTAACTGGTCCAGTTTGCCCCGACCCCACAAACGCAGTTCGGTGCCTTCACTGGCCGTGGTGCCGGCTCAACCCAAATGGTACCGCCAGCCACACCGAGCGTTGTTAGTTGGACCAGATGTCCACCTTGAGTTGGACCAATGGATGAGTCAATTCACCGCGGGTTATATAAAGGGGGGCCGCCTTCCTGAAGATTAGAAGGCATTGCGGCTCGACCATAGGCCTTGTTGCCGGAACTTTTGTTCCAAGGACGGAATCTTAAACAAACAACAAACCCTGAAGGCAGTCTCTCTCTCAGTGCTCTTGGAACCCTTCCGTGTCCTCCCCCGGTCCTGCCTTCAGCCAACGCCGGTGTCTGATTCGCGTCGTGGAATGGGAAGCGTAGCACACGCAGTACACCAGGTGATATTTCATGTCATTTATGCTTTGTATTCATTGATTACAGGGTTTATTTTCGTATTAATGGTCATATTACCTAGTTCACCTTGGCATATACATAATAGCCAACGTCTTTTAGAGTCGCCAATTTTGTTCATTATCATTACAGTAAAATGTTTTAATTATTTCGTTTGACGTTCAATACGATATGTTTCCACGCTAGTGAGCTTAACCCACCTGCCCCTGGACGCACCGTGGAGGCCCTTTTTTCTTCTTGTGTGATGGCGCTGCCCATACCCGCTCTTGGTTTCCACAGGCCTCACCTGATTACACACTAACCACCATCACACACAACACGACCCACCCAACGACATCAAATAATCATAGAAAAGAAACTCGATTAAACCCTATAAACACGTAGCTATATATCTATGTCATATTGATAACCGACCTGTATATCATCTATCGAGTCCCATATCTCTCTATTGATGGTCGATCTATCACTGTACGTCATCATCTCAATAAAATATACTACCAATAATATGAGGATAATTAATTATTATATATATACAACCATTTTTAATTTATCCTATAACGATAGTTTAGTTGCAATCCCATGCCGACACCAAAGGTTGGTTGGAGAGCAGACCCACACGTCCACGGACTATTAATTGTGTCAGTGACTACTACCGTCTATTGTGCCATGTATTTCCTCCCAACCATTCACACAACCATAATGTTAGCCCACCCAATTGTCTTTGTCATTTTTCCCATGATCATGGAATGCATTTTTAACATCGTACCAGGTAACACGACCACCACCAGGTGACACCACCACTACCAGGTGACACCACCACTACCAGGTGACACTACCACTACCAGGTGACACGACCACCACCAGGTGACACGACCACTACCAGGTGACACGACCACTACCAGGTGACACCACCACTACCAGGTGACACGACCACTACCAGGTGACACGACCACTACCAGGTGACACGACCACTACCTGGTGACACCACCACTACCAGGTGACACCACCACTACAAGGTGACACAACCACTACCAGGTGACACCACCACTACCAGGTGACACCACCACTACCAGGTGACACTACCACTACCAGGTAACACGACCACCCCCAGGTGACATTACCACCACCAGGTGACACCACCACTACCAGGTGACACTACCACTACCAGGTGACACTACCACTACCAGGTGACACGACCACTACCAGGTGACACGATCACTACCAGGTGACACGACTCCTACCAGGTGACACCACCACTACCAGGTGACACTACCACTACCAGGTGACACGACCACTACCAGGTGACACTCCCACTACTAGGTGACACTACCACTACTTGGTGACACCACCACTACCAGGTGACACCACCACTACCAGGTGACACCACCACTACCAGGTGACACCACCACTACCAGGTGACACTACCACTACCAGGTGACACCACCACTACCAGGTGACACCACCACTAACAGGTGACACCACCACTACCAGGTGACACCACCACTACCAGGTAACACGACCACTACCAGGTGACACCACCACTACCAGGTGACACCACCACTACCAGGTGACACCACCACTACCAGGTGACACCACCACTACCAGGTGACACCACCACTACCAGGTGACTCGACTTTTACCAGGTGACTCGACCACTACCAGGTGACACCACCACTACCAGGTGACACGACCACTACCAGGTGACACGACCACTACCAGGTGACACTACCACTACCAGGTGACACGACCACTACCAGGTGACACGACCACTACCAGGTGACACCACCACTACCAGGTGACACGACCACTACCAGGTGACACGATCACTACCAGGTGACACGACCACTACCAGGTGACACCACCACTACCAGGTGACACTACCACTACCAGGTGACACGACCACTACCAGGTGACACTCCCACTACTAGGTGACACTACCACTACTTGGTGACACCACCACTACCAGGTGACACCACCACTACCAGGTGACACCACCACTACCAGGTGACACTACCACTACCAGGTGACACCACCACTACCAGGTGACACCACCACTAACAGGTGACACCACCACTACCAGGTGACACCACCACTACCAGGTAACACGACCACTACCAGGTGACACCACCACTACCAGGTGACACCACCACTACCAGGTGACACCACCACTACCAGGTGACACCACCACTACCAGGTGACTCGACTTTTACCAGGTGACTCGACCACTACCAGGTGACACCACCACTACCAGGTGACACGACCACTACCAGGTGACACGACCACTACCAGGTGACACTACCACTACCAGGTGACACGACCACTACCAGGTGACACGACCACTACCAGGTGACACCACCACTACCAGGTGACACAACCACTACCAGGTGACACCACCACTACCACGTGACACCACCACTACCAGGTGACTCGACCACTACCAGGTGACACCACCACTACCAGGTGACACCACCACTACCAGGTGACACCACCACTACCAGGTGACACCACCACTACCACGTGACACCACCACTACCAGGTGACTCGACCACTACCAGGTGACACCACCACTACCAGGTGACACTACCACTACCAGGTGACACTACCACTACCAGGTGACACCACCACTACCAGGTGACACTACCACTACCAGTGACACTACCACTACCAGGTGACACCACCACTACCAGGTGACACGACCACTACCAGGTGACACCACCACTACCAGGTGACACCACCACTACCAGGTGACACCACCACTACCAGGTGACTCGACTTTTACCAGGTGACTCGACCACTACCAGGTGACACCACCACTACCAGGTGACACGACCACTACCAGGTGACACGACCACTACCAGGTGACACTACCACTACCAGGTGACACGACCACTACCAGGTGACACGACCACTACCAGGTGACACCACCACTACCAGGTGACACGACCACTACCAGGTGACACGATCACTACCAGGTGACACGACCACTACCAGGTGACACCACCACTACCAGGTGACACTACCACTACCAGGTGACACGACCACTACCAGGTGACACTCCCACTACTAGGTGACACTACCACTACTTGGTGACACCACCACTACCAGGTGACACCACTACTACCAGGTGACACCACCACTACCAGGTGACACTACCACTACCAGGTGACACCACCACTACCAGGTGACACCACCACTAACAGGTGACACCACCACTACCAGGTGACACCACCACTACCAGGTAACACGACCACTACCAGGTGACACCACCACTACCAGGTGACACCACCACTACCAGGTGACACCACCACTACCAGGTGACACCACCACTACCAGGTGACTCGACTTTTACCAGGTGACTCGACCACTACCAGGTGACACCACCACTACCAGGTGACACGACCACTACCAGGTGACACGACCACTACCAGGTGACACTACCACTACCAGGTGACACGACCACTACCAGGTGACACGACCACTACCAGGTGACACCACCACTACCAGGTGACACAACCACTACCAGGTGACACCACCACTACCACGTGACACCACCACTACCAGGTGACTCGACCACTACCAGGTGACACCACCACTACCAGGTGACACCACCACTACCAGGTGACACCACCACTACCAGGTGACACCACCACTACCACGTGACACCACCACTACCAGGTGACTCGACCACTACCAGGTGACACCACCACTACCAGGTGACACTACCACTACCAGGTGACACTACCACTACCAGGTGACACCACCACTACCAGGTGACACTACCACTACCAGGTGACACTACCACTACCAGGTGACACCACCACTACCAGGTGACACGACCACTACCAGGTGACACCACCACTACCAGGTGACACCACCACTACCAGGTGACACCACCACTACCAGGTGACACTACCACTACCAGGTGACACGACCACTACCAGGTGACACGATCACTACCAGGTGACACGACCACTACCAGGTGACACCACCACTACCAGGTGACACTACCACTACCAGGTGACACGACCACTACCAGGTGACACGACCACTACCAGGTGACACGACCACTACCAGGTGACACCACCACTACCAGGTGACACCACCACTACCAGGTGACACGACCACTACCAGGTGACACGACCACTACCAGGTGACACCACCACTACCAGGTGACACCACCACTACCAGGTGACACGACCACTACCAGGTGACACCACCACTACCAGGTGACACCACCACTACCAGGTGACACCACCACTACCAGGTGACACGACCACTACCAGGTGACACTACCACTACCACGTGACACCACCACTACCAGGTGACACGACCACTACCAGGTGACACGACCACTGCCAGGTGACACTACCACTTCCAGGTGACACCATGCACCACTACCAGGTGACACTACCACTACCAGGTGACACGACCACCACCAGGTGACACGACCACTACCAGGTGACACGACCACCACCAGGTGACACCACCACTACCAGGTGACACGACCACTACCAGGTGACACGACCACTACCAGGTGACACGACCACTACCAGGTGACACCACCACTACCAGGTGACACCACCACTACCAGGTGACACTACCACTGCCAGGTGACACTACCACTACCAGGTGACACTACCACTACCAGGTGACACGACCACTACCAGGTGACACGATCACTACCAGGTGACACGACCACTACCAGGTGACACCACCACTACCAGGTGACACTACCACTACCAGGACACGACCACTACCAGGTGACACTCCCACTACTAGGTGACACTACCACTACTTGGTGACACCACCACTACCAGGTGACACCACCACTACCAGGTGACACCACCACTACCAGGTGACACTACCACTACCAGGTGACACCACCACTACCAGGTGACACCACCACTAACATGTGACACCACCACTACCAGGTGACACCACCACTACCAGGTAACACGACCACTACCAGGTGACACCACCACTACCAGGTGACACCACCACTACCAGGTGACACCACCACTACCAGGTGACACCACCACTACCAGGTGACACCACCACTACCAGGTGACTCGACTTTTACCAGGTGACTCGACCACTACCAGGTGACACCACCACTACCAGGTGACACGACCACTACCAGGTGACACGACCACTACCAGGTGACACTACCACTACCAGGTGACACGACCACTACCAGGTGACACGACCACTACCAGGTGACACCACCACTACCAGGTGACACAACCACTACCAGGTGACACCACCACTACCACGTGACACCACCACTACCAGGTGACTCGACCACTACCAGGTGACACCACCACTACCAGGTGACACCACCACTACCAGGTGACACCACCACTACCAGGTGACACCACCACTACCACGTGACACCACCACTACCAGGTGACTCGACCACTACCAGGTGACACCACCACTACCAGGTGACACTACCACTACCAGGTGACACTACCACTACCAGGTGACACCACCACTACCAGGTGACACTACCACTACCAGGTGACACCACCACTACCAGGTGACACGACCACTACCAGGTGACACCACCACTACCAGGTGACACCACCACTACCAGGTGACACCACCACTACCAGGTGACACCACCACTACCAGGTGACACGACCACTACCAGGTGACACGACCACTACCAGGTGACACGACCACTACCAGGTGACACGACCACTACCAGGTGACACGACCACTACCAGGTGACACGACCACTACCAGGTGACACCACCACTACCAGGTGACACGACCACTACCAGGTGACACGACCACTACCAGGTGACACGACCACTACCAGGTGACACCACCACTACCAGGTGACACTACCACTACCAGGTGACACGACCACTACCAGGTGACACGACCACTACCAGGTGACACGACCACTACCAGGTGACACGACCACTACCAGGTGACACCACCACTACCAGGTGACACGACCACTACCAGGTGACACGACCACTACCAGGTGACACTACCACTACCAGGTGACACGACCACTACCAGGTGACACGACCACTACCAGGTGACACCACCACTACCAGGTGACACAACCACTACCAGGTGACACCACCACTACCACGTGACACCACCACTACCAGGTGACTCGACCACTACCAGGTGACACCACCACTACCAGGTGACACCACCACTACCAGGTGACACCACCACTACCAGGTGACACCACCACTACCACGTGACACCACCACTACCAGGTGACTCGACCACTACCAGGTGACACCACCACTACCAGGTGACACCACCACTACCAGGTGACACCACCACTACCAGGTGAGACAGTAATTAACCTACTCCCCCTCCTACACAGGACCATAACAATAACACCCCCTCCTCCACAGGACCACAACAGTAACCCCCTCCTCCACAGGACCACAACAGTAACCCCCTCCTCCACAGGACCACAACAGTAACCCCCTCCTCCACAGGACCACAACAGTAACCCCCTCCTCCACAGGACCACAACAGTAACCCCCTCCTACACAGGACCACAACAATAACCCCCTCCTACACAGGACCACAACAGTAACCCCCTCCTACACAGGACCACAACAGTAACCCCCCTCCTACACAGGACCACAACAGTAACCCCCTCCTACACAGGACCACAACAGTAACCCCTCTCCTCCACAGGACCACAACAGTAACCCCCCCCTCCTCCACAGGACCACAACAGTAACCACCCCTCCTCCACAGGACCACAACAGTAACCCCCTCCTACACAGGACCACAACAGTAACCCCCCTCCTCCACAGGACCACAACAGTAACCACCCCTCCTCCACAGGACCACAACAGTAACCCCCTCCTACACAGGACCACAACAGTAACCCCCTCCTACACAGGACCACAACAGTAACCCCCTCCTACACAGGACCACAACAGTAACCCCCTCCTACACAGGACCACAACAGTAACCCCCTCCTCCACAGGACCACAACAGTAACCCCCTCCTCCACAGGACCACAACAGTAACCCCTCTCCTCCACAGGACCACAACAGTAACCCCTCCTCCTCCACAGGACCACAACAGTAACCCCCTCCCTCCTACACAGGACCACAACAGTAACCCCCTCCTACACAGGACCACAACAGTAACCCCCTCCTCCACAGGACCACAACAGTAACCCCCTCCTACACAGGACCACAACAGTAACCACCCCTCCTCCACAGGACCACAACAGTAACCCTCCCTCCTACACAGGACCACAACAGTAACCCCCTCCTACACAGGACCACAACAGTAACCCCCTCCTACACAGGACCACAACAGTAACCCCCTCCTACACAGGACCACAACAGTAACCCCTCCTCCACAGGACCACAACAGTAACCCCCTCCTACACAGGACCACAACAGTAACCCCCTCCTACACAGGACCACAACAGTAACCCCCTCCTCCACAGGACCACAACAGTAACCCCTCTCCTCCACAGGACCACAACAGTAACCCCCTCCTCCACAGGACCACAACAGTAACCCCCTCCTCCACAGGACCACAACAGTAACCCCCCTCCTCCACAGGACCACAACAGTAACCCCCTCCTCCTCCACAGGACCACAACAGTAACCCCCCTCCTCCACAGGACCACAACAGTAACCCCCTCCTACACAGGACCACAACAGTAACACCCTCCTACACAGGACCACAACAGTAACCCCCTCCTCCTCCACAGGACCACAACAGTAACCCCCCTCCTCCACAGGACCACAACAGTAACCCCCCTCCTCCACAGGACCACAACAGTAACCCCCTCCTCCTCCACAGGACCACAACAGTATCTGATTAAACCATGGGTTTCTCATCTTCATTTCATTGATTTCCTTTAGGACTGGATAAACTTGTTTGCTGCTTCTTTGCACTTCTGCGTGATGTAGTAAATCATGTCTTGGGCCGTCTTTTCCTGAGCTCTGTTTCCCATGTTATATCATTTAGGAATTTTCTTATCTCCTCATAGTTTCCCCTTTCGGAATGCCAGCTTTTTATTTTCAGTAACCCGCCTCAAGCTCAATAACCTTTCTTCAACCAGATACTCAAACTTCAGTACACTGTGGTCGCTCATCCTACTGGGGCCTCGATAGCCGATTTCCCTTATGTCGGAGTCGTTCAGAATGAAGACTAGGTCGAGTCTCGCTGGTTCGTCATTTCTTCTCATCCTTGTGGGCTTCCTGACATGCTGGCTTAAACAGTTTCTTGTCGCCAGAAGTGTGTGTGTGTGTGTTTTGTGTATTCACTTAGTTGTATTTTACGGGGGTTGAGCTTTGCTCTTTCGGCCCGCCTCTCAACTGTCAATCAACTGTTTACTAACTACACTAACTACTTTTTTTTTTTTTTTCCCACACCACACACACACACACACACCCCAGGAAGCAGCCCGTGACAGCTGACTAACTCCCAGGTACCTATTTACTGCTAGGTAACAGGGGCATTCAGGGTGAAAGAAACTTTGCCCATTTGTTTCTGCCGGGTGCGGGAATCGAACCCGCGCCACAGAATTACAAGTCCTGCGCGCAATCCACCAGGCTACCTGGCCCCCTATGTCCCCACACACACCTGTGTGTGTGTGTTTGTGTGTGTGTGTGTGTGTGTGTGTGTGTGTGTGTGTGTGTGTGTGTGTGTGTTGTTTGTGTGTGTGTGTGTGTGTGTGTGTGTGTGTGTGTGTACTTACCTATCTGTACTTACCTGTCTGTGCTTGCAGGATCGAGCATTGACTCTTGGATCCCGCTTTTCCAGCTATCGGTTGTTTACAGCAATGACTCCTGTCCCATTTCCTATCATACCTAGTCTTAAAAGTATGAATAGTATTTGCTTCCACAACCTGTTCCCCAAGTGCATTCCATTTTTCCACTACTCTCACGCTAAAAGAAAACTTCCTAACATCTCTGTGACTCATCTGAGTTTCCAGTTTCCACCCATGTCCCCTCGTTCTGTTATTATTACGTGTGAACATTTCATCTATTTCCACTTTGTCAATTCCCCTGAGTATTTTATATGTCCCTATCATATCTCCTCTCTCCCTTCTTTTCTCTAGTGTCGTAAGGTTCAGTTCCTTCAGTCGCTCTTCATATCCCTTCCCTCGTAACTCTGGGACAAGCCTCGTCGCAAACCTCTGAACCTTCTCCAGTTTCCTTATGTGTTTCTTCAGGTGGGGGCTCCATGATGGCGCGGCATACTCTAAGACGGGTCTCACGTATGCAGTGTAAAGCGCCCTAAAAGCCTCCTCATTTAGGTTTCTGCATGAAGTTCTAATTTTCGCCAGTGTAGAGTACGCTGCTGTCGTTATCCTATTTATATGTGCCTCAGGAGTTAGATTAGGTGTCACATCCACTCCCAGATCTCTTTCTCGAATCGTTACAGGTAGTGTGTGTGTGTGTGTGTGTGTGTGTGTGTGTGTGTGTGTGTGTGTGTGTGTGTGTGGTGTGTGTGTGTGTGTGTGTGTGTGTGTAAAATTACCTAAGTGTAGTTACAGGATGAGAGATACGCTCGTGGTGTCCCGTCTTCCCAGTACTCTTTGTCGTATACCTTCTTGATGGGGTTCTGGGAGTTCTTCTTCTCCCAAGCCCGGCCCGAGGCCAGGCTTGACATGTGAGAGTTTGATCCACCAGGCTGTTGCTTGGAGCGGCCCGCAGGCCCACATACCCACCACAGCCCGGTTGGTCCGGCACTCCTTGGAGGAATAAATCTAGTTTCCTCTTGAAGCTGTCCACGGTTGTTCTGGCAATATTTCTTATAGTCGCTGGGAGGACGTTGAACAACCGCGGACCTCTGATGTTTATACAGTGTTCTCTGATTGTGCCTATGGCACCTCTGCTCTTCACTGGTTCTATTCTGCATTTTCTTCCATATCGTTCACTCCAGTACGTTGTTATTTTACTATGTAGATTTGGGACCTGGCCCTCCAGTATTTTCCATGTGTATATTATTTGATATCTCTCTCGTCTCCTTTCTAGTGAGTACATTTGGAGAGCTTTGAGATGATCCCAATAATTTAGGTACTTTATAGCGTCTATGTATGCCGTATATGTTCTCTGTATTCCCTCAATTTCAACCATCTCTCCTGCTCAGAAGGGGGAAGTGAGTACTGAGCAGTACTCAAGACGGGTACTGCTTTGAAACTACAGGAGGGTTTTGGCCTCCACCACCTCCTCACTTAGCTTGTTCCGTCTCTACAAAAGAAAACTTTTTAATGTTTTTTTTCCGGCAGCTTTATTTCCTTAGCTTGAATCTGTGTCCTCTTGTTTGTGAAGTTGCTGGTTTCAGGAATTCCTCTTTGTCAATTTGGTCGATTCCTGTTAGTATTTTGTAAGTGATGATCATATCTCCTTTCTCGCTTCTATTTGAGCAATGATTCTTCTTATCGCTCAAGTTCTTATGAGGCCCCAATCACCGACATCAGCGAAAAATATTGCAAAAGAAAATTCAAGATACAGCAAAATATGACTAAAAAAAAGGTGAAACATTGTGGCAACACTGTGGTGGAAAAAGTATACCCTTATATACGGTATACTGTGCCATTATATATGGTATATTATTACTTTTTTGTTATAACTATTGGGCCGGTGGTCCTGAAGAACCCATTTGGTCCACATGTTATAGAACATAACTATTCATATATCAACACAAGATATGTTAATATATGTTTTTTACGCGAGGTTGGTAACACTCAACACATGGAGGGTCCTCGAGTGGAGGTACACATGGAGGGTCCTCACGTGGAGGAACACATGGAGGGTCCTCACCTGGAGGAACACATGGAGGGTCCTCACCTGGAGGAACACATGGAGGGTCCTCACGTGGAGGAACACATGGAGGGTCCTCACCTGGAGGAACACATGGAGGGTCCTCACCTGGAGGAACACATGGAAGGTCCTCACCTGGAGGGTCCTCACGTGGAGGAACACATGGAGGGTCCTCACCTGGAGGGTCCTCACGTGGAGGAACACATGGAGGGTCCTCACCTGGAGGGTCCTCACGTGGAGGAACACATGGAGGGTCCTCACCTGGAGGAACACATGGAGGGTCCTCACGTGGAGGAACACATGGAAGGTCCTCACCTGGAGGAACACATGGAGGGTCCTCACCTGGAGGAACACATGGAGGGTCCTCACTTGGAGGAACACATGGAGGGTCCTCACCTGGAGGAACACATGGAGGATCCTCACGTGGAGGAACACATGGAGGGTCCTCACGTGGAGGAACACATGGAGGGTCCTCACGTGGAGGAACACATGGAGGGTCCTCACCTGGAGGAACACATGGAGGGTCCTCACCTGGAGGAACACATGGAGGGTCCTCATCTGGAGGAACACATGGAAGGTCCTCACCTGGAGGAACACATGGAGGGTCCTCACCTGGAGGAACACATTGAGGGTCCTCACCTGGAGGAACACATGGAGGGTCCTCACCTGGAGGAACACATGGAGGGTCCTCACGTGGAGGAACACATGGAGGATCCTCACGTGGAGGAACACATGGAGGGTCCTCACCTGGAGGAACACATGGAGGGTCCTCACCTGGAGGAACACATGGAGGGTCCTCACCTGGAGGAACACATGGAGGATCCTCACGTGGAGGAACACATGGAAGGTCCTCACCTGGAGGAACACATGGAGGGTCCTCACGTGGAGGAACACATGGAGGGTCCTCACCTGGAGGAACACATGGAGGGTCCTCACCTGGAGGAACACATGGAGGATCCTCACATGGAGGAACACATGGAAGGTCCTCACCTGGAGGAACACATGGAGGGTCCTCACGTGGAGGAACACATGGAGGATCCTCACGTGGAGGAACACATGGAGGGTCCTCACCTGGAGGAACACATGGAGGGTCCTCACCTGGAGGAACACATGGAGGGTCCTCACCTGGAGGAACACATGGAGGGTCCTCACCTGGAGGAACACATGGAGGATCCTCACGTGGAGGAACACATGGAAGGTCCTCACCTGGAGGAACACATGGAGGGTTCTCACCTGGAGGAACACATGGAGGGTCCTCACCTGGAGGAACACATGGAGGGTCCTCACCTGGAGGAACACATGGAGGATCCTCACGTGGAGGAACACATGGAGGGTCCTCACCTGGAGGAACACATGGAGGGTCCTCACCTGGAGGAACACATGGAGGGTCCTCACCTGGAGGAACACATGGAGGGTCCTCGAGTGGAGAAATGATCAATGACTCGCCGATCACAATAATTATAAAGTAGTTTTATCATTGTAATTTAACATCGTATATCAAATAAAGTTACTAACAAGTGTAAATAATGTGTTCCAATTTGATACTACTAACAAATCACCTTGTGTTATGCTTTTATTGTTTAGGACAAAATGATATCTTTGATATCATATCATAATGATATCTTTGGTGTCATTTTGCCCAAAAATTACGTTTTTTAACAATTTTGAGTTTTGACATTTGCGAACCAATTTTTATAAATTGCATATTCTATGTTGTTTGTGTAAAGTTATACAATTTGGAAAGAACATAATTTTCGAATTATATTTTGAGTTACAGATTTTAAAATGCACAGTTGGGGGCAAAATGATTGTGGTCTTGTTCAGTAATTTTCGTAGCAACTCAACAACTGGGTTAGAGGCTGTAGTCTGGAAGCTTTGAAATTTCTGCCCAAAACGCTGCGCGTACTAGTGGCTTTACAAGACTGTAATTACTATGCTATGTATCCTCACAATCCCAATGTACCTTCTTGTATATATATATATAAATAGATACACGTTGCCATTTTGGGGAAGGGAAGGGAACTATCAGCAGAAAACGCCAAGCCATTTAGATTAGATAACACTGGGAAGGGGTCAGGATAAGTATTTTGGGATGGGACGTGAGGATAGGAATGGTGCCCAACCACTTGCGAACGGTCGGGGGGATTGAACGCTGACCTGCATGAAGCGAGACTGTCGCTCTACCTTTCAGCTCAAGTGGTTTGTTGTAAAGTGTTCTGTTTATTTCCGTTTACTTTCGGGTTATAAAAGAGAGTTGGGCTGGAGGTATATCTTGTAGGTGAGATTTTGTCAATAATGTTTCACCAAAGATCAGAAGTTTTTGAACGTAACTTATAAGACTGACTCGGACCCCTTGAGTGTCAGGGGCCATTTAATAGCATGCTAGCATGCTAGCACATTAACACTGTAATGTGTTAATGTGCTGCTCGAGACGCTACACCACTGGTGAGGGTTCGTATCCCGCTCTCGTGCGGTGTGTCATGCTTCTTTCTGGTGGTGTACTTACCTAGTGCTGCTTGTGGGGGTTGAGCTCTGGCTCTTTGGTCCCGCCTCTCAACCGTCAATCAACAGGTGTACAGGTTCCTGAGCCTATTGGGCTCTATCATATCTACACTTGAAACTGTGTATGGAGTCAGCCTCCACCACGTTACTTCCTAATGCATTCCATTTGTCAACCACTCTGACACTAAAAAAGTTCTTTCTAATATCTCTGTGGCTCATTTGGGCACTCAGTTTCCACCTGTGTCCCCTTGTGCGTGTGCCCCTTGTGTTAAATAGCTTGTCTTTATCTACCCTATCAATTCCCTTCAGAATCTTGAATGTGGTGATCATGTCCCCCCTAACTCTTCTGTCTTCCAGCGAAGTGAGGTTTAATTCCCGTAGTCTCTCCTCGTAGCTCATACCTCTCAGCTCGGGTACTAGTCTGGTGGCAAACCTTTGAACCTTTTCCAGTTTAGTCTTATGCTTGACTAGATATGCACTCCATGCTGGGGCTGCATACTCCAGGATTGGCCTGACATATGTGGTATATAATGTTCTGAAAGATTCTTTATATAAGTTTCTAAAGGCTGTTCTTATGTTGGCCAGCCTGGCATGTTCGTCCCTGAGGGCCCCTGGTGGTGTGCTGGTCCCTGAGGGCCCCCTGGGGGTGTGCTGGTCCCTGAGGGCCCCTGGGGGTGTGCTGGTCCCTGAGGGCCCCCTGGGGGTGTACTGGTCCCTGAGGGCCCCCCTGGGGGTGTGCTGGTCCCTGAGGGGCCCCTGGGTGTGTACTGGTCCCTGAGGGGCCCCCTGGGGGTGTACTGGTCCCTGAGGGGCCCCCTGGGGGTGTACTGGTCCCTGAGGGGCCCCCTGGGGGTGTACTGGTCCCTGAGGGGCCCCCTGGGGGTGTGCTGGTCCCTGAGGGGCCCCCTGGGGGTGTACTGGTCCCTGAGGGGCCCCTGGGGGTGTGCTGGTCCCTGAGGGGCCCCTGGGGGTGTGCTGGTCCCAGAGGGGCCTCCTGGTGGTGTGCTGGTCCCTGCGGGGCCCCTGGGGGTGTTCTGGCCCCTGAGGGGCCCCTGGTGGTGTGCTGGCCCCTAAGGGGCCCCTGAGGGTGTGCTGGTCCCTGAGGGCCCCCTAGAGGTGTGCTGGTCCCTGAGGGGCCCCTGGTGGTGAGCTGGTCCCTGAGGGCCCCTGGGGGTGTGCTGGCCCCTGACGGCCCCCCTGGTGGTGTGCTGGTCCCTGAGGGGCCCCCTGGGGGTGTGCTGGTCCCTGAGGGCCCCCTGGTGGTGTGCTGGTCCCTGAAGGCCCCCTGGTGGTGTGCTGGTCCCTGACGGCCCCCCTGGTGGTGTGCTGGTCCCTGAGGGCCCCCTGGGGGTGTGCTGGTCCCTGAGGGCCCCCTAGAGGTGTGCTGGTCCCTGAGGGCCCCAGACGCGACTCTGCAGGTCTTTGATCCTGGTGTCATATTCACAGCGTCACCCTCCGGTCCTTGGCATTTGCTCTTCTGCTCTCTTGCTCTCTGCTTCCTGCCCTTCATGGTGGACCAGACCACCGGGTCGTCTCTGCTCTCTCTCTACCCCTCCCTCTCTCTCTCCCTCTCTCTTTCTCTCTCTCTCTCTCTCTCTCTCTCTCTCTCTCTCTCTCTCTCTCTCTCTCTCACACCTCTGAGAGCCGACAGATCGTATCTCTCTTGATCACATGGACCGTTCAGCCTCGCCTTATCGTATACCTAACACTGTTGTTGGTGAACACATCATGTGTCAATGCAAGTATTGACACACACATTATATATATATTATATATATATATATATATATATATATATATATATATATTATATATAATATATATATATATAACTGAAAACTCACACCCCAGAAGTGACTCGAACCCATACTGCCAGGAGCAGCGCAACTGGTATGTACAGGGACGCCTTAATCTGCTTGACCATCACGACCAAGATTACCATCCGAGTGCCGGCGGGGAAGTGGTTAATATAGCTCCGGCTATCACTTCCTTATGTCCGGTTGTGATGGTCAAGCGGATTAAGGCGTCCCTGTACATACCAGTTGTGCTGCTCCTGGCAGTATGGGTTCGAGTCACTTCTGGGGTGTGAGTTTTCAGTTGTATCTAGTCCTGGGGACCATTCAGGCTTGTTTGCATTTGTGTTCCTCACGTGTTGCCCCAAAAAATGAGGTGATTTGATAAAATGCTATGCCCAAGATTACCATCCGAGTGCCGGCGGGGAAGTGGTTCATATAGCTCCGGCTATCACTTCCTTATGTCCGGTCGTGATGGTCAAGCGGATTAAGGCGTCCCTGTACATACCAGTTGCGCTGCTCCTGGCAGTATGGGTTCGAGTCACTTCTGGGGTGTGAGTTTTCAGTTGTATCTAGTCCTGGGGACCATTCAGGCTTGTTTGCATTTGTGTTCCTCACGTGTTGCCCCCAAAAAATGAGGTGATTTGATAAAATGCTATGCCCAAGATTACCATCCGAGTGCCGGCGGGGAAGTGGTTCATATAGCTCCGGCTATCACTTCCTTATGTCCGGTCGTGATGGTCAAGCGGATTAAGGCGTCCCTGTACATACCAGTTGCGCTGCTCCTGGCAGTATGGGTTCGAGTCACTTCTGGGGTGTGAGTTTTCAGTTGTATCTAGTCCTGGGGACCATTCAGGCTTGTTTGCATATATATATATATATATATATATATATATATATATATATATATATATATATATATATATATATATCACTAAGAACTCTTTGACCCGGCCAATTGTAACACGAATTTTCTCAATATGTATTTTTCTCTCTATGCGTATGGAAATGTCAAGACACACAAGCCTGGAAACCCACTTCGGCCAATCATCAGCCAGATACCCACACCCACGTACAGACTGGAGAAGCGACTCAATGGCTTGCTGACTCCTTATGTCCCTTGCGCCTTCAGCCTGAAGTCTCCAAAGGAATTTGTTGACTTACTGCGGGGAACACGGGCCACAGGGATAAGAGCCTCGTTGGACGTAGAATCACTATTTACCAACGTACCTGTGGATGAAACAATCGGGATGATAGCGGACAGAGTGTATCGTGATCCAGCCTGTACTCCTCTTGACATACCAGAACATTCTAAGCTTGTACTAAAGAGGCACCCTTCTTGAGCCCGGATGGGCACATGTATAAGCAAGTAGATGGGGTCGCCATGGGTTCTCCCCTAGGTGTCCTGTTTGCGAACTTCTACATGGGTACCATCGAACAAAAGGTCTTAGTCGACATGAACTTGAAACCAGCCATATACTGCAGGTATGTTGACGACATTTTTACACAGGTACCTGATGTCAGACATCTGCAGGAGCTGAAGGAGGCATTTGAGCAGAATTCTGTGTTGCGTTTCACTTACGAGATGGAGAAGAATGGGACGCTGCCCCTTTCTAGATGCAACAGTCATGGAAGGAACAGAGGTTTCCACACTGCAGTCTACACTAAGGAAACAAGATAGGAATGTGCCTCAATGCCAACATTGAGTGCCCAGACAGGTACAGAGGAGTGTTTGTCAACGCTTATGTCGACCGTGCTCTCAGCCACAGCTCAGGATAACTAAACTAAAAGTCTTTGTAACTAAAGTCTTTGAAAATGTAATAAGTTATTACGAACGCGTTCAACGCGGTATTTCTAGTCAGACTAGAATAAAAATGAATTTTGGAGAAATTATTTTTCAATTACCATCGACTATTACCATGGGGAGCCGGTCGGCCGAGCGACAGCACGCTGGACTTGTGATCCTGTGGTCCTGGGTTCGATCCCAGGCGCCGGCGAGAAACAATGGGCACAGTTTCTTTCACCCTATGCCTCTGTTACCTAGCAGTAAAATAGGTACCTGGGTGTTAGTCAGCTGTCACGGGCTGCTTCCTGGGGTGGAGGCCTGTTCGAGGACCGGGCCGCGGGGACACTAATGCCCCGAAATCATCTCAAGATAACCTCAAGATGACAGTAAAAACAAACCATAAGAATATTGAGAAATTCGTGTTAGAATTATTAATCTTACTTTTTCGGTCATATTTAATAATATATATATATATATATTATATATATTATATATCTATTATATATATATATTATATATCTATTATATATATATATGAATGAAAACTCACACCCCAGAAGTGACTCGAACCCTACTCCCAGTCGTGATGGTCATGTGGTTTAGGCGTCTTGTACATACCAGTTGCGTTGCTCCTGGGAGTATGGGTTCGAGTCACTTCTGGGTGTGAGTTTTCATTCGCATATAGGCTGGGGACCATTCAGGCTTGTTCGCATATATATATCTATATATATATATATATATATATATATTATATATATATATATATATATATATATATATATATATATATATTATATGGTTTGGGGTGAGGTGAGAACAAACACAGAACACGAAACAATGGGTATAAGGGAAGAATAGATCTGTAACTGCAGAAGGACTATTGGCCCGTATTTCTTGATGTTTCTATATTGGAGCGGAGTCTTGAAGTGGGTAGAATATAGTAGTGCGTTAATTGGCTGTTGATTGCTGGTGTTGACTTCTTGATGTGTAGTGCCTCGCAGATGTCAAGCCGCCTGTTGTCGCTGTATCTATCAATGATTTCTGTGTTGTTTGTTAAACAACAACACAGAAATCATTGATAGATACAGCGACAACAGGCGGCTTGACATCTGCGAGGCACTACACATCAAGAAGTCAACACCAGCAATCAACAGCCAATTAACGCACTACTATATTCTACCCACTTCAAGACTCCGCTCCAATATAGAAACATCAAGAAATACGGGCCAATAGTCCTTCTGCAGTTACAGATCTATTCTTCCCTTATACCCATTGTTTCGTGTTCTGTGTTTGTTCTCACCTCACCCCAAACCATTGTAACATGTCACCTCACCCAAATGCAGGTATTTAAACTCTGTTATATATATATATATATATATATATATATATATATATATATATATATATATATATATATATATATATATATATATATATATATATATATATTATATATTATATATATATATTTATTTATTATACATGTTTGTTGCAACTCCCACCGCACAGGTTGGTTGGAGCAGACCACCTCCAGGACTATTAATTTGTCAACACCTGTATATTGCCAGATTTCCTCCCACCATCACAACCAAAGTATGTCACACACAATTCTATTTTGTATTTTTCCCATGATCATGGAATGCATTTTAACAATATAAGGACCAAAAGATTTTTTTTTCTTGTGCACGGGAGGTTGTTAGCTATTAACAGGTGTACAGCCCAAGAGGGTTAATCATTGTTAATGTCAAGTATCAGTACATAAATCAAGTTATTCCACACATTATAGTAACTAAAGTGAAGTACTGAACATATAAATTATCTAACTTGAACATCGCAGCCCTGAATGACAACTCGGGAAAATTTAGTTGCCATGAGTCCTTGAAATCATGGTAACTAAATTTTCTCATGGACATTAAAATTCATGACCTCATGGACACTAAAATTCCAAAACCTTTAATTTAATTTAATTTAAAATTTATAATAAAAAATTTAAAAATCAATATCGTTGTTGTTGTTGTTATAGATTCAGCTACTCGGAACCAGTTCCAAGTAGCACGGGCTATGGTGAGCCCGTAAAAATCAATATCATAAAGGATCCACAATAACATATGTGCAACAATGACTTTACTAATCAGTATGTATGTACTGTATATCTTATATGTATATCTTTGATATGTACAGTATATATTTTTGTACATGTATATTTTTTAAAGGTAAAGATACTATAATTTGAAAAAATAATGTCATATTTAAATTTGTTTAAAAGATTTTATACACTGTATAACTGTTTACAATTAGATTACTGTAGGTGGCCACTAAGACAGCCGTGTCCTGGCCGCTGGGCTCGATGGTGCCTCAGGTGAACCATCTTCATTGAAACAAATATGTCTGTTCCACTGTGTGAAGACCAACTGTATAGCTAAATGTACAATATGTTAAATACAAGTGTAATTATGAAAAGTTTTAATACATACATGAAAAGGACTATTACAGTGTAATGAGAATTTAAAAGGCATCAAAACAAAATCGTAGCACAGAAAAGATGAGAATACATAAAAAGAAAATGAGAACCTGAAAGCAAAGGTAATTCAAGCATTTCAATGGCATTAATCAGCTTTCTTAAATCTGATAAAGCATATCTTGAAAGTAAATAGGTTTTCATGCAAATTATTTAAGGCAGTATTCAAATCTGCAATATTCTGATCTATTTAAATTCAATAAATTTTAGCTGTTAGATAATTTCACCAAGTTATTTGTTGACAAAAAATATACTGGTGGAACAGTTTACACCATTTTATTCATAGTGTTTAAGAATTACCATTTGCTAAATTAGTAGTAAACAAAACAGGTTCTAGAGAATTCTCTCCCTTTAGTATTTTTATTTACTCAACATCAACAGTCAGCAACAGGTATGAATTCTAAATTTATAAAAACTTTCAGTGTTAACAGTTGAGTAAGCATATTACCATGACACCCCCGCCCTCACCTGAGACTGAAGTACTGGGTACACTGTGATAGAAGTTTGAGCGTTGCACCACGAGCACTAGTGGAGGGTACCCATAGAGGAAGAGGAGCTTTCATGAGCACCTGAAAATATTATACATTTTTAAAGAGGAGCAACATCAGCAAAGTCAGGATGGCACATAACAAAATATGAACAGTTCATTAAATAGTATATTACGAGTGAATAATGAATCTGGTTACATCTGCCGAATGTCTATATGACACACATTATGAAAACAAATTTATTTGACATATTCATTAATCAAAATGTTGAAAAAAACAGCATTGAATGTAATGAAACGCCATTTTCTGGGTGAGACCCGGAGGCTCCCCGGAGCTTACTAGGCTGATATGCTAATGTCAGACTTTGGCAACAGTCATGTGTATGGAGTTCTGTGGGCCTACTGGGGACCACGAGCCAGAACCTGGCCCCCTCAGAGAGGCATGGGGAGCAATGGCCTATACAAACCCCCGTGTGGTTGGAAGTCTATGTCTGCCGTCGACTGGGTCAGGCACCCAGAAAGGTAAGCATCCCAAAACAAACCCCTATTCTGGTGAAAGTATTGCTACCAAAAGCCGAACAAGTGGATAGAACTCACCCTAAAAGAAATGAGCAAACGATTCCGACGTCACACGTCGGAATCTCCCCTCCCCGAAAGGGAGAAGGGGGAGCCTCAGACCCCTCACGCTGGCTATCCACCCATCAAAACTGCTGACCGGGGGAAGGGAGGGATGCCGGGGAGCCTCTGGGTCTCACCCAGAAAATGGCATTTCATTACATTCAACGTTGGTTTTCTGGGGGGAGCCCCCTCGACTCCCCGGAGCTAACTACCCACAGAGGAAGAACATGGGGACCTACCCGGGAGGCGGTCATTGCTCACTCTACAACTTTAAATCGAGACAACTGGCTGCAACCGCCGATCCAAAACGACACAGGCCCGACTATGCCTAGGGACGTGCACGTGGTAACGAGCAGCCAGGACCCTGTACGACCACCAAAAGCCCCGTGTCCGGATGTCAGCCCAGGACATGGTGCCAAAGATGGCAGCAAGCACAGTGAACGCACGAACGTCATGGGCATGGGGATAGACCGCAGGCTGGCTAGCCATAAGAACACTGCGGATGACCTGGGAGACCCGCACCCATGAACAGGGAAGAAAGGGAAACCGGATCAGCCCAAAGTGCGTCCCCAGACACAGAGGCCAAGGCGAGCAAGTAATGGCGAAGAACCACTACCTAGCACAAAACATGATGCACCCCCGGCCCAGCCAACCAAGCATCAACAATCCAGCGACCCCTCCGGAAACCAGCAGTCTCAATTTTCGCCAGAAAAGAAGGAGACAGCTGCAAATGAACAAAACCACCACGAAAACCGAAAGAGCAGAAACCCCTGCGCCGGAGGAGAGCATGAAGCTCCCCAACCCGACCCTCAAGAGGCCAATGCCAATAGGAAAAGAGCCTTGGAGAACAAACTGGAACCGAAGGGGCCACAACAATTCGAGAAGAAGAAAGAAAAGAGCACTCTGTCCAATGACCAGGACAGCTCAGGCGGTGCAAGAGCAGGCCAGAGGTGAAACAATGCACAAGACAGCTTGCAAACTGGCGCAGAACTAACATCACAACCGAAAGCAAGCCGAAGCAGCTCCGCCATCGCCGCACGATACGAGGCGACAGTATGGGGCAACATGACGGCCCCAAACCTCCACAAGAAAAGGACAAGGCCATGCCAACAAACGCAGCTACCAAAGAAGGGACAGAATGAAAAAGAAGAACCGCCAAAAACCCTACACTGCCGCCAAGAAGAAGCACGCAGGTGGGACACCACCAACAAAGCCACCCGACCACCAGCAGAAGGCGAGAGACTCACGGCAGAACTGAACCGGAACCGCCAAGACCAATCGAGCCTAGGAAGAGGCAGAGCCGCGGGAAGATCCCGGGTACAACCACGGAGCCAGCAAAGTCGAAAACCCAAGCCGGCAAAGGAGATGGAACATCCGCCGTACAGAAGACATCCCAACTCCCGCCAGCCCGCCAGGAGATCGGAGACGACAGTCCCGGCGTGCGATTCTAGAGAAGGGAAACCGAGAGAACGCGAAAACGCCAACAGGATGGGTAAGTCAGATAACCAGGAACCGAAACCTGGCAATAGGAGAGCCAAAAGGCACAAACAAAACACAACCATGTGTAGGATAAAAGGAGAAAATGGAAAAACCACAAGAAAAGACCAGAAGAAAAGCCCCAGCACCAACGGCCAGGGACAAGAGTGTAGAAGGAAGATGAGGAACGAAGAAGGCAAGGAGCAAAAAGGGAATGAAAGGGACATGACCAACAACACACAGAGCCGCTGGTCATGTCCCAACAAGCCACGCTAACAACACAGGCATGTGACATGTCCCAGCACAAGACGAAAAGGGAAAAAAGGGTGCAAAGGTACGCCAACAGACCAGTACCCGAACCAAGGAGTATGAGCTACGAGGACATGATCACCACATCGCAGAAACCCAAAGAAAGAGATAAGGTAGAAAAAGACCGATAACAGGACCCCAGGGGCACACGCACCAGGGGACACTGGTGGAATGAGAGCCCAAACGAGCCAAAGAGACATGGGAAAGAAGTACTGCAGTGTCAGAGTAGGAGACAAGCAGAATGCACGAGGAAGCGATGGGGTAGAGTATGACACCACACACAGCTTCAAGCGCAGATATGATAAGAGCACAGCAGGCCCAGGATACTGCACATGAGCGAACGACAGGTGAGAAGCGGGGACCAAAAAGCCAGAGCCCAACACCGCAACACAACTAGGGAAGTACAACTAGGTAAGTACTGTACAGAGAATCCAATATACTGTATATGGAAGGTCTAAGCCAGGCACTGCAAGACGTGCAAGGAAAGAGTGACCCAGATAAGACCATGAAAAATGGGGCCATGACCCCCTGTGCAACCATGAACCCAGCTGAACAAGCAAGGCCTCAGGAAGAAGCACGGAAGGGCCAAACAAAAATCCACAACAATCCCCAACACACAACTACAGCATGAAAACTGCTGCAAAATGTCACCTCAGAACATCCAGATAAGAACACTTACCCTATAACATATACTCCCACCATTGTACCTCATAACCTGGTGGAGGTAAGGCCCCCTATCTGGACTCAAGCATGGGCTGGACATGCATAAGAATGGGACAGGATGGGTACAAACAGGAGCTGCCTCGTATGGCCCATTAGGCCTGCTGCAGTCGCCTATGTTCTGATGTTCGTATATTGTATCCAAAAATCACTAACTAGCGCCTGGCCGAAGAGAAGCCAGACCACATAAACTCACCTGCAGAACGTAGGCACGAATGTGTCACAACATAACATAGCCAAGAAGATTCCAAGCACTGGTTCCACTGGCCGGGAGCACTGCCAGTGGAAGAAGGCAGAGCCACACATGTAGGAGAAGAGGGTAGAGGCGTCGGAGGAGTCCCACACCCATACGCAGGAAGAACTGGAGCTCACAGAAACAGCAGTTTCATTACATTCAACACTGGATTTCTGTGGGAAGTCCTGACGGCTCCTTGAAGCTAACTACCCACAGAGAAGGAAAAACAGGGACTTACCCGGGAGGCAGCAGCACCCGCAGGTCTCAATGTGAGGAAGAGACAATCGGCTGTGACAGATGCCCCAAAGGGAGGTACACAGGATACCTAGCGGCCAGGACTCTGTTCGACCTCCAAAACCATTGTGCCCAAATATCGTCCCTAGACATATTGCCAAAAACAATCAAAAGAGCAGCATACTCTCCAACATCATGGGCACGAGGGAAGACCACAGGCTAGCTAGACTTAATGACACTGCAGACAACCTGAGACACACACGAACCCTGGAACATGGAACCAGGGAAACCGGATCAATTCAGAGCTCAGTCATCGATACAGAACCATTGACCCGCAGGTAGCAACGTAAAGCTACCACCGGACACAACACGTCATGCACCCCGACCTAACCAACCAAGTATCCACAACCAACAGACCCCTCCAGAAGCCCACTGTCTCATTTTTCGGCAGAAAAGAAGGTGCCAGCTGCAAACAAACAAAACAACCACCAGGACCAAACGAATAAATCCCCGGCACTGGAAAAGAGCATGAAATTCTCCAGGCCAATGCTAAAAAAAAAAAAAACTTTCCAGAAGCAATCACAAACCAAAGGGGCCACCACAAACTGAGATGTAGAGAGAAAGATAAGAACCTGGTCAAGAGACCAGGATTTAGGATTTACATGGATTTAGAGCAGGAAGATCATGCCTCTCACAACTACTTGACCACTATGACAAAATCACTGAGGCATTAAAGGAAAAACATAATGCAGATGTCGTGTACACAGATTTGCAAAGGCATTCGACAAATGTGACCATGGAGTGATTGCATACAAAATGAGGTCAATGGGTATAACTGGTAAGTAGGATGCTGGATACTCAATTCCTGTCGAACAGAACACAGAGTAACAGTCAATCAAGCAAAATCGAGTCCGAGCACAGTTAAAAGCGCTGTACCTCAAGGTACAGTCCTTGCACCACTGCTGTTCCTTATTCTCATACGAGATATAGACAAAACCACAAGTCACAGCTTCGTGTCATCCCTGCAGATGATACAAAAATTAGCATGAAAATTACCTCAGTGAAGACTTTCATAAAACTACAAACAGATATTAACAAAGTTTTGATTGGGCAGCAGAAAATAACATTGATGTTAACGGTGATAAATTCCAGGTACTCAGATACGGCAAAAAAATGAGGATCTTAAACCATAATACAGGGTACAAAACACAATCGAATCTGCCCATAGTAGAAAAACAGCATGTCAAGGATTTGGGAATAATGATGTCCAACGA
>WNGS01165339.1:16574606-16634392 GCA_020271785.1 Procambarus virginalis | reverse complement strand
AAACCGTTAGGTAATTGGCAATCAGCCAAGTGTAGGGATGAACTAAAATGCTAGAACAAAACGTGAAGCCCACAATAACCTGTTTATCATCCCTCCGTAGCTACAGAGTGACGTCTCCATATGGGTATTTGTGTCTATTGTCAGGTCTGGCACAACAATAAGGTTCCCTTTGTGGTGGACCACCCAGCTGTAGTCAAATTCTCTTGATGGATGTCCTTGACTGAGTCACATCCGGCAATCTTTCCCTGTGGCTTGGGACAGATGAAACCATTGGCTGCCGTATTGGTCTGCTGATGCATAGCTGCAGATATGCCAGTGTGCGGTGGAGATAAGGGCTTGGTTGCAACTTAGTTTTACCTATACATAATTGTTAATTAATATTTTTGTTAACTTTTTGGGGGGGCCATATTTTAATATTTCATCTCTGTGTGTTTTGAAATGAAAATGGTTGAGATTTGGAATATCATTTCTGACTATTAACCTGTTATCTGAACAATGTTATAAAAAACAACAAAAATAAGCCCTTTAACAAGTGCACAATTGAAGATGTTTACTGAAACACAGGTGTGCGAGTACGTGTTAATGGAAGACATTATCATACTATAAGAATTTTTTTTGCAAAATATTATATTTTCAGTAAAAGTCAACTTAGTTAGGCAAATCAGGCTTTGCACGATACTAAGCCAAGAAATGCATTGCTGACTATTCGATATAACATAACGACATATACATCACATCGTCAGACATAATTAGTTTTATTACCAATTAGTCTGAGGGATCGCGAATCTAAGGCGTAGCTACAGATGGAGTGAAGAGCCTTAGCGAGGCTATAAGAGTGATCAGTGGGCCGTCACTTCCCATTGCTGCACACAACACGCCACACTGCATCCACCTTCACTCTCACTGCTTGAAGCGTGGGCACTACCTGAGAAATTACGGACTGGGACATTAATATCTATTTAAGCACTATAACATAACAACTAGAGCATGCTTATATATATCTAAGATACATATTTATATCATTTTTTTAGCAAACCGTATTCAATAATTCTATCTATGAAGGCCTATATATACTCAAATTTTACCCATAACATAGTATTATTCTTTGTATATTTTGTCATAAATCAAATGGACAAAATATTTCATACGTATTGATTTTGTCACATACTGGTACTGATGATATTATACTATTGTTAGACATACATACTCCAGGCTATGTATGTCAAAGCTATACAATATCATAGAACATATGTAGGTGTGTGCTCAGATTATATTTATTCCGACCAGTCCAGCGAAAACAGTCATCCGAACCCCCCAAAGAGGTGGGATGGCCTGAACGCACTGATAGCCCAAGACACAACCCAAATGCCCACAATTGGGAGAGCAAGCAGGGAAAAAGAGCCAACCTCCTCCCCCCCCTCCAACCAACCGTCGAAGGGGGTGACCTGCGAAAGGGTCAGTGCGAATCTTGAGAACAAGTCCTTCGCTCGCTCTATAAAGGAAACAAATATTTTGTGCACTTTTTTTTTTGCGCTGGGCGGCTAAGGCAATATTTCTTTTAGCGGCACAGAGGTTTAGCATTAATTCACAGTGCTTATCCCATAATTTAAGACAATTAGCTATTTAAAAATTTATACAAAAGCATTGCAATGCCATATAATCTTAAAGAAGAATGATATGAGAAATCTTGCAGGAACTTGATACCTGTGCCTACTCTGGCCTGGAGGATTTTGCAGTTTTCCAGGTGGTGAAAGAACTGGGTCATGCATATTGAGTGTTGCTGATGAGAGGTAGAGCTTTCCTGCAGCACCAGCCCATGATACTCTCATTAAGCTTGACACCATTTCGCTCCATTCTTCTACACTGAATCCCTGAAAAGAGAATGAAAGTTAATAAATAAACATAAACTGGAGAGATTAGATTCAAGAGGACCTGAGAAGTTATTTGTTGGGAAATAAAGTTGTTCATATCATGAACAGCTGCTTTTTATGGTCAACAGGACATCTACAGTATCCTTTATTCGCTAGTATTCTTAGAACATTATGTGAACAACTAACCAAAAAACTAAACAAACAACCTTTATATTTTTAGTGACATTATGTGATATCACTACTGTACTGGAAACAGCATCCAACCTCATAACGTTACTGATTATTTTAACAGGATCAATTAAAAATAACATATAGATGAGTATTCTAGCAAATTAGTTCCTTTAGCTACTACCTTTATGATTATACTAGTAATTTAATCAAGATACAGAATTGTATATTAATCTACTCACTAGAGTACTCCCTAATCTTACTTGTGGAAGTATGTCTCCCAAGATTCTCCCACAGCTGACTTGAATGGCTCATTGCGTGCACAGTGCACGATCTCCATGCACAAAGCCTATCTCTCTAATCCTGGATAGTTTTCTGGCATGTTGGGTATCTCCAGAATGCCCATTAACCAGGAACACGTTAAAATACGTAGGCCGCCGTATGTCCAGGCAGGAAGTAGATACAGCTAAGTGTTAAGCATACTGGCCACCAAGGGTCAGTGAGTACAGCTGGAGGAGTTGGGGGACCGAGGGGAGACGCCAGCAGCGTCTGACCTCTGGGGTCAACCGGCGCGATGTTGAATAACAGCTATGACGTGTTCATGACGTCACTCCTGCTACTGCTCATCGAACGAGCTAATATGATTGGTTCCCGCTCATTTTGCTGCAATGCTATTGGTCAATTGTAACTCTTTTGTGTGTGGCCACGAGACGCCCGGAGCTTCAGGCAAGATTCATTCTGTGAGGGATCTCTTGCAAAGTGACGTGTTCTGTTCTACCGGCCAATAGACTGAACACCGTCTAACCTCACCGTCAAGTTAACTCAGCATCTTTGCAGATATACCACACACTCGCCCAGAATCACGAGTGCGAATATATTGTTTGGAAGCCTAAAGTCTTTTACGTCTTCCTACACATTGTTGTGTATCTTGTAGGTGCATATTGGCTATTCTCATGCTCATGCTAGGTTGGAATGTCTTCTTGTTTTGTTTCCTGTTGTAGACCAGGCCCTGTATTCCAGTGTATCTTTGAGTTCCTCTTATTTTTGGTCAATGCTCCTTCAGAAGTACAACTTGTCATTAATAGACAAATGAGATAGAATATGATATTAATCTATAAGGGAAGCCGGCAGCTGAGCGGACAGAACACTGGATGTGCGATCCTGTAGTCCCGGGTTCGATCCCAGGCGCCGGTGAGAAACAGTGGGCAGAGTTTCTTTCACCCTGATGCCCCTGTTACCTAGCAGTAAATAGGTACCTGGGAGTTAGTTAGCTGTCACGGGCTGCTTCCTGGGGGTAGAGGCCTGGTCGAGGACTGGGCCGGGGAAACTAAAGCCCCGAAATCATCTCAAGATATAAACTTTCATAAAAGTTATTATGTTTTGTTTTTCTCAATAGTGGTTGGTAGGAGTGTGTATGATTGGTAAAAAATGGTTTTCCCACTCATGTTTTAATCGTATTTCTCTTTTTCAGCCAATCTCTCAAAATGCTATGCAAAAGATCTCAAAACCATTTATTTTTATTTTTTCTCTACTCAGGTCCTTTCAGGAAAAATCATGCCAATTTCAGCAGAAGGCCATATAAACAATAATGCTCATTTCTGTGAAGAATTCCTTATGTGTGGAGGACTCAGCCTTATTACAGCATTGCTACAGAAAGACTCCCTGCCTCAGGAAGTTGACTATGAGATTCGCCAGAATGTTTATTTAATAACATTGCAAATATTAAGGTAAGAAAAAATATAGCATGACATGGCAAGAAGAATTTTTTTATGTAGTATTCTTAATTTGTAAGTTGAAAGCAAGTTTATTTGACCTAAAGTTCATGTTTGTATCCACAATAAGAATTAGGTTTTCTTTATGCTTGTCAGAAGAAGGAATTGCCATGTAATTAACCCTTTAGTTGTGACTCCATTTTCTGGGAGGAATCCTTTGGGGGCTCCCTGCTGCTAAATTCTGACTAGCTCCACCGAATTTGAATCACAGCAGGCCCTTGTGAGTCTTTAAAAGCCTAATGGAAACCAGAAGTCAAAACCTGGTCCCCTAAGAGGAGTAAGGAGCAGAGGATTCAAGATCACACAACCTGAATGATAAAGCCACCAGAAAGGTAGGGCGAACCAAAACAAACAAACAAGGTCAAAATCGAAAATACTGACTACACTAGCAACTGGATCATATGGGGACTCGCCCCCATACAAGTTAGCCAGACCTCAGGATTAGCAGGAATTCTTACTGGGAAAGTTCAGAAATTAACATTCGTAATTTCTTGAAGCACAACCAACATGTATATATTTCCACATACATTAAACATAAATTTACATGATTAGAGGAGGAGCTTCATATACAGTACATCCAGTGCTCAAATACTTCATTGACAATAACAGAAATTTCAACTTGTTAGAGTTTGTCAACTTGCTTGATGAAAGACTTCAATTTTGACCTAACACAGCACTAAAATTACCATACACGAGCTTTACATTTCCTCATATCACATACAGTACTCACACCATTACCAAAATCCTTTGCAACACTCAAATCGGAACAGTCATTTTCACCAAGTTCAATCACTTGTAGCTTATCTTTAATGGAAGGCACAACTTGCTTCCTCTTAGCACCCCATGTCGATTGCTGTGTCTACCAGGCATAGTCTTGGCAAAAAAAATTCCAACTTTATAATACATAAAAATTTAGAAAATAAAAATCTTTCATTATCCCTTCGACTATGAATAGAGACCACGGTCTTCATCAGTGGTATGCACAGCATCCAGGAATGCTTGTAGGTCTAGCATAAGACTTAAAAACTCCTGTGGGTACACAGGGCTCACATTCACTTCCTCAGATCTGTGGTAAATAGAAATAGATGCCATTTTCTTGAAAACAAATTTGGGGTGCAAGATGCTCGGTACTAACACACAACCATGTGTAGTGCATGCACCACAGCTCACAGCATCACTGTTTAACTCTAGCCCTAACATCTCTTATTAATGATATAATAAATAAGTATTTGCACTTACAGTATTTATTGATGATAGTGACAAAAAATTCTGACAGTGATAATGATAATATACAAGGTTCAGATATCGGTAAGCCTGTTACTGGTAATGATCATTTCCAAAGCACGGGCAAACAGCCACAGCACACAGCTGCGGTTTGATTCCTCTGTGCATCATGCAACTGGACCTCGTGTTATTTTAAAAATGTGCGTTGAAAAATTATTCATGTTCAAGATTTAGTGACCGGAATTCTGATAATAGAATTATTTTGGCACGAGTTAGCGTAGTGTATTGAGCTGCACATTGCTTTGTCAGGTGCTGTTGGCAACTGGCAAGCATGTGTGGCTACACTGTGGATCAATGGTTGCAAGATTATCACACTTGCCAAAACTGGTTAGTGGCTTGCAACAATGCATAAACATGTAAACTGTTATAGTGTGGTAATAGTGTGAAATTTAATTGAAATTGAAATAAGTTTATTGAGGTATAAATTCACACACAGGGATGATGTAGCTCAAGCTATTTGTATCCTATTCTGTACAATGTGTTCATATATATGTATATAGACACATCACAAACAAAACATAACTGAACAATGAGTGATAAACATATACATTTTTTCCTTTACACACGCAATATGTTTTCAGATGTACACACAAATACTTTTATAACTAGGTACACAGACAATTTCCAATAGACATTCACACAGTACAAAGTTACAATCTTGGTGAAAAATTCTTATATCTCTCCAGGATATTATCAGTCTTTCCATTGTGACACATCCATATTATTATTCAGGAATAGTCCTTATCTCAGTATTTCTATACAGTATACATTAATCAATGGGCAGTCAAGAACATAATGGGTGAGAGTGTGAGACCTTAACATGCCTCATAGTTTACACTTAGTTTCATTATCATTAACACTTATTCCATATTCCTAGTAATATTTGTACCCAAGCCTGAGTTGCATGTGTACAGAGTCACATCAAGCATTTCTCCTTTTTACCATAAGTGAAATGGGTGTTTTGACTCACGTATATGTAGTATTGCATGGTTTGACTTCCCTCATATATTGTACCTCTCCTCGCCACTACTGCCTGTGCCTGAATATTCCCAAGTTTGCTTCTTATTTGTCCCATTGTTAAAACATTCATTGTCAAGTTGTGGTTTTGACCTCAACGACTGGCTGGTTTGGGCTCCCAGTTGGTCCATGTGTCAGCCAACCAAGGATCTGGTTCTTTCCTAGCTCACCAGGTTCAGGTTCCTGGTGAACTGGCTCAAGTCCCAATTGGTTTTATCCCAGGTTTGGACTTGCCTTGGCATTGTTTGGGACTAGTCCTGCTTCTCTTTGCTGAATTGTCAGCTTGGCTCTATCTTGTATTGGTTGGCTTGTGGGCTTTGTTCAGTTTCTCAAGTTTCATCCATTTTGCCACTCCTAGGTCCAGTGGGTTTGGACTCCACCTGCCCTTTTTCAGCGTCTTTCTTGCTGGCTTCCTCTTTGGATTTTAAGCATTCAGTTCTGGTTCTGCATCCTTCCTGTATCCCTGTGTGTTCATGGCTGCTTTGGCTCTGGGGGCTTTCTGATCAGTGCTCACCATGTTGCCCAGGGTTGGTAGTTGGGCCAGTTACTTTAGGTGAACAGTACAATGCACAAGTTTCCCATTGTGTTGCATGGCCTGAAGAGGATTTGGCATCCTTTGGTTTCCATGCTCTGGCTCCACTCCAACTGTTACACGGTTCATTGCCTAAACTAAGGAGGGTTGTTTCGGTCCATCGCCCCATGGTGCTAGATGCTTAGAGTAGTTTGGCTTCAAGTTTTTCTGGGTTTGGTTTTTCATGTAGTTCCTGTGTGGGGTGTGTCTAACATTCTCGTAGACTGGCTATCTTATTTCCATCCTATTTCTATGGAGGGACCATTGGTGACGTGTTTTCCTGTTGGATATACAAGATGTTTGGTTGCCCTGAATTGAATCTTTTCACACATTTGTGTAGAACTGACACCTTCCATCTTACATGGCTATGTTCACTGGACATAAGGCTCCAGTATTTCTACCAAAACTGGATGAACTGTTGCTTAAACAGCACACACCCTGGATCAGGATGGAAAGGGAGGAGAATTCCCAAAACCCACCCAGAAGTAACACAATGTGGAAAATTGGTTATACAGTGGTCTATCTTGAGATTATCTTGAGATGATTTCGGGGCTTTAGTGTCCCCGCGGCCCGGTCCTCGACCAGGCCTCCACCCCCAGGAAGCAGCCCGTGACAGCTGACTAACACCCAGGTACCTATTTTACTGCTAGGTAACAGGGGCATAGGGTGAAAGAAACTTTGCCCATTGTTTCTCGCCGGCACCTGGGATCGAACCCAGGACCACAGGATCACAAGTCCAGTGTGCTGTCCGCTCGGCCGACCGGCTCTATAAAGTGGTACCTCCACTTAAGAATTTAATCCGTTTCCAGAGACGGGCTGTAACTCGAAAATTCGTAAGTCGAAATGAATTTTCCCATAAGAAATAATGTAAATTAAATTAATCTGTTCCACACCATCAAAAGTATTAACTTAAAAATGCATTTGAAACCAAATACCAGTCTTTTTGTGCTAGCTACAATACAGTATGTACAACTTACCTTTAATGAGGACTCTTGTTGGGGGTATAGAAGACGGTGAGGAGAGGAGGTGGAGAGGTCTTAGTGTTTGGAAGAGTGTCCCCCTTCCATTATAACATCAGGCAGTGATGACTTCTCTGGGGTATTCTCTCTCCTACATTTTGCATGCATACCATTAGGTATGCATGCAAACATACCTAGTGGTATGCATGCAGGTTGTGGTTCACTGCTTGTTTCTCACTAAGAACCTTTCCAGAGACTTGTTTTCCCTATGTCTGAACATTTAACTGTGGTGAGGCATCACAGTGTCATTAAAAAAGTTAAGACTACTGCGCTTGATATGGCTCCCTCAGTACTGAGGCTCTCACACCCGGGAATGTTGCCAACGACTTTTTTTTAAATGGCGTCTGTTCACAAGAGCCCTGAGGAAGCTGATATGAACTCCATGTAGCTACAAGAGTTTACAATCATACGCTATACTTATAAGATTCCCGAGGCGCGTTGGGCACCACCCGTCGAGAGGTGTGTTGCGCAATGCAGTGGTTAAGGGTTAAGGAAATAAGTTGCAGCTCCTGCACTATGGAAAAAATGAAAATGTTAAAATGGTAACCACATATAAAGTGGAATCAAATCACACTATAGAATGAAAAAGGAATGTAAAGGCTGTAGGAGTAATCAAGTTGGAAGACCTTACCTTTTTAAAGAACACAATAAAATAGCTTTCACAACTGCACCTTCCAAACAAGGGGTGCCATACCAATGATGATACTTTTCAAGACACTAGTACTCTCTAGGGTAGAATATTGTTGCACACTAACAGCCTTATTCAGAGCCAGAAGAATTGGTGACCTAGATAGTGTGCAAAGATCCTTTACAGCTAGACTCCACTCAATAAGTCATCTTAATTATCTGGACTGATTAAAAGTTTTAAACCTGTATTTTCTTGGGGGAGCCCTGTCGGCTCCCTGGAGCTATCCAGGCTGAATGGATATGTATATCTTTCTGGCATCAGTCAATGCATGGAGTTCTTGCCTATCGTTCTTGTCCCTCCTTAGGGAGCCACCAGGGCTCATCCAGAAAGAGGCTTTTCATTACGTTCAGTGCTGAATTTTTTGGCACCAGTGGCCAGGAACTAGCCATGATCTGGGCAATTTAACCCTAGATACAATATTTATCAGTAGAACATGGGAAAGAGATTTTGTGTGTGTGTGTGTGTGTGTGTGTGTGTGTGTGAAATAATTGACATTAAGTGACAGTTTTAGTACATAAGCACTTAACCCATCGTCCTGTTTAGATACAGTAGTACTTTTTATAACAATATAGACCATCGTACATACAAAGACATAATAGACGATTAGATAGTAGAATGTGGTACAGGGGTACCTCAGTTTAAGAGTTTAATTGGTTTCTGGAGACGGCTCGTATTCCGAAGCTAATTTCCCCATAAGAAATAATGGGAAATGAATTAATCCGTTCCTGACTACCCCAAAAACCCCACATCAAACTAAATTTTTATACCTAATTCATCTAAATAAACCTACAAAACTATGTTCAAGTTATTACTTACCTTGCTGTTGAATGCTGTAGGAAGATGGTGAAGAGGGGGGAGGAGGAGAGGAGTTACTGTTTGGAAGGGGAGTCCCCTTCCATTATCACATCAGGCAGTGAGGACCTTTCTGGTGTGCTCTCCCTGGCACGTTTTATCTGAGTGCCACTAGGTCCTGGTTGAGGCTCATTGCTCGATTTTCTCACCACAAATCTGTCCATGGAAGCTTGCTTTTCCCTTCTTTACAAGCTGTCTCTGTAGTAAGGCATCACATTGTCATTGAAAAGATTAAGGCAACGGCCTACTACAGCTTTCTCTGGGTGAGTCTTTTCAACAATTGTTTGAATCTCTTCCCACATCTGACACACCTTCTTAATTACTGCAGAAGGGACATTCGCTACTGCCTCCTCCTCCTCCACTGTAGAATCATCAGCTGCGTTGTCTCACTGTTCCTGTTGAAGGGCTTGGAGTTCTTCGGTGGTCAGTTCTTCGTTGTGTTCTTCCACCAACTCCTCCACATCATCACTATCCAATTCCAAGCCTATTTGCTGGCCTAGAGTAACAATTTCGTCAACAATAGGCGCATCATTTATAGGCTCAAACCCCTCAAAGTCTAGTTCTCTCACACATTCAGGCCACAATTTTCTCCAGCCAGAGATCAGGGTTCTTTGAGTCACTTCTTGCCAGGCTTTGTCAACGAGTTTTAAAGCACTACAAATGTTAAAATGGTGTTTCCAGAACTCTTTGAGGGTGAGGTTTGTGGCTTCAGTCACTTCAAAACATTTCCGGAAAAGTGCCCTTTTATAAAGTTTCTTAAAATTCGCTATGATTTTCTGGTCCATAGGCTGAATTAGTGGAGTGGTGTTAAGAGGAAGGAATTTAACTGTGAGGAATTTATTGTATCTGGGCAACAAATCATCTTCCAAGCCTCGAGGATGAGCAGGAGCATTGTCGAGGAGAAGCACGGCTTTGAGTGACAAATGTTTCTCATGCAGATATTTTTCTATGGCAGGGCACAGCACTTCATTCACCCACTCTGAAAAAATAAGCCTAGTCACCCATGCTTTTTTATTAGCCTTCCACATCTCACACAAATGGGTTTTCTGCACTTTATACTGTTTGAAAACCCTTGGATTTTCAGAATGATACACTAGCAAGGGTTTAATTTTCAAATCGCCACTCGCATTTGAACACAGCACAAGCTTAAACCTATCTTTCATAGGCTTGTGTCCGGGCAAGGATTTTTCCTCCTTGTCCTCTTAGGCATTCTTTTCCAAAACAGTCCTGTTTCGTCACAATTAAACACTTGTTGCGGTAGGTATCCCTCAGCCTCTGCAAACTCTTTAAATTCCTCAATAAATCGTCCAGCGGCTGGTTTGTCTGAGCTGGCTGCCTCCCCATGCCTTGTAACACTATGGATACCACTTCTCCTTCTAAATTTTTCAAACCAGCCCCTGCTTGCCTTAAACTCTTTCGTCTCTGCATCACTCGTTGCAGGGGGTTTTCTTTAGAAGGTCTTCGTGCAATACCCTGGCTTTCTCACAAATGATGGCCTCCGAAACACTATCTCCCCTTAACTCCTTGTCGTGTATCCAAATTAATAACAACTTTTCCACTTCAAGTATTTGTGGTCTTTGTTTCGTTATTGTTCTTACTCCTTTTGCCACTTTAGCACCCATAATCTCATTTTTCTTCTTAAGTATAGTGCATATTGTTGATGTGGCTTTGTTGTACTGCCTACAAAGTTCAACAACACGTGTACCATTCTCATGCTTCCGAATGATCTCTTGTTTTTCCTCTTATTGTCATCCTCACATGGGCTTTCTGGCCTTGATCCTTACCACTGGCTTTCTTGGGACCTATGGTGAGAAATATAGCAACAAATTGTGTAGTCAAATGACCAAAAATCCAACAAAACACTGAAAATCCGGGTGAAGAATTGATATGGGATAGTCACTGGGCGCGAGACAATGGTAAACTGAGGGGCGGAGGGGCGATGATCGCCGAACCACCACGCGCTAGGTCGCCCTGAACGCGTATCAACAAACTCGCGTTCCGAGGTAACCCTCGCCTTCTGAGACATATTTTTCGAGGAAATCCTGCTCGTCTTCCGAAAAACTCGCATACAGGGACACTCGTGTTCCGAGGTACCACTGTACTGTATTCACTTTATAGTAAAAAAAAAAGACTAAAACCCAGGCTTAAATATTTCTAGGCCTAGTATAGCACATATTTGAACAGTATAATATTAGGCTGCAGATAGTGTGTGTGTGTACCTAGAAAGGTTAGGTTAGGTTAAGATTTCTTTGCAACATCAGTACAAAAACTTTTCCGGCTTGTTCAAATTCATTAGATTTCTGGAGAGAGCCCTACGGCTCCCCAGAGCTATCCAGGCTGAATGGATATGTATAACTTTCTGGCATCAGTCAAAGTGCATGGAGTTCTTGCCTACCGGGGACCACCAGCCAGAACCTAACCCCCTCATAGAGGCACGAGGAGCAATGGCCTACAGGAAACCCTTGAGGTTGGGCGCATTCTATGTCTGCCATCGACCAGGACAGGCACCCAGAAAGGTAGGCACCCCCAAAACAAACCCCTATTCTGGTGAAAAGATTGCTACCAAAAGCTGAACGAATGGACAGAACTCCCCAAACAAAAATAGCAAACTAGCATGGCGTCATCACATCGGCGCACCACTGTCTGCGTGAGGGAGGGGGAGCCCCAGACCTTCCACACCGGCTATCCAGTTGGCAGTTCTTGGTTGATGGGTTTACTGGACAGTCGGGTGCCTCTGGCTCCACTTTTGTTTCAGTTCTGTGCCTTGTGGTGTGGGCTGTCTCTACAGGTGGCATGTGAGCCAGGAGTGATATTCCATGGTACTCGGGCTGCATGCGCCTAAGGTTTCCTTCCCCAGGTGCCCTGTGAGTACTACCGTTGGGGACTTGGGGGCCCTCCTTCCACAAGTCACCTTGGGATCTACCTCCGCTGTGTCTTTTACTGCTCAGTACTGGGCCGCCCTTGGGGTCAGCTGAGGTTATTTGCCCTAGTTTGTCTCTGGGTAGGAAGTTGTTTTTGTCACTGGCAGGGGCACGGGGTTACAGCACAGCTAGTCTTCTACAATTATAGCGGCTAGCTCTGTTCCGCCTGGGTACGTTGTCTTCTTGCTGGGTTTTTCTTTTATTTTTGTCCTTGCCTGGTTGTCGTCCCCTAGTTCTGCTGGCAGGGGTTGAGCTCTGGCTCCTTGGTCCCGCTTCTCAGCTGTCGTTCAACTGGTGTGCCGATTCCGGAGCCTTTTGGGTTCTTTCATCTCTCCCATTGGCGCTGTGTCTGGTGTCTGCCTCTGCCACACTGCTGGCTTCTGCCTTCCATCTGTTACCTGCTCTGACACTGACAGGGTTCTTTCTACTATCCCGGTGGCTCCTTGGGTACTCAGTTTCCACCTCTGTGCCCTTCTTTGCGTACCACCCGTGTTCACCAGTTTATCTTTCTCTACCCTTTCATTTCCTCTGCGAATTTTGTTGGTTGTGTTCTTGTCTCCCCTTCCTCTTCTGTCTTCGTGTTGTGTGTTGCACTCCCACAGCCTGTCCTCGTACCTTGTGTCTCTTCGTTCTGAGGCTAGCCTGAAGGTTTGCCTCTGCATTTTTCCAGACGGGGTACGGGCTCCATGCTGGGCCGAATACTCCGGGTTTGGTCTTTTGTATGTGGTATGCAAGGTGCTTGTACTGCCTGCGGGTGGGTGTTGCTTCCGTTCACCCACTCCTGCCCCTAAGATTCTTTTTTGTTGGGATGGGTGGAGCTAGGTTTATGGCCCTGGCTCCTGTTTTCTGTTCCTTTCGGGAACATTCTTTTTGTTTTCGTGCGGGTTCATGTCCTGGGTAGTTCTCCTCGTATATACCTTGGTGGCGCATGCATCCTTCTTCCCTGCAGGAATGTTTGCTCTGCTCCTGCGGGTTGCAGGGTTGCTGTTTTCGCTTTGTGTTTCGGTTCATGGTCCTCGTTTCCTTGTTGGCCTATTCCCGTTCCCTGGTTCTTTGCCGGCCTTGGTTGGGGGTGCTTCTTTGATCAGTGTCCGATCCTGCGGGTTTTCCCGTGGCTCTGCTCTTCTTGGTTCTGTCCAGCCCTGTACCTGGCTGGTTTGTTCTTCCCCTCGAGTTTTCGCATCTCGGGTTTTTTTGTCTCGGGTTCTCGTCCCTTGTGTGGGTGCTGGTGGCTTCCTTGTTGGTCTCCCGCTTGCGTGCTTCATCTCAGCAGCAGTGGGTAGTTCCTGGCGGTCCTTCCGGTTTTCCTATCACTACGTAGGTGTACTGCGGTCTCTGATAGGGTTGTCTTATCCTTCCTTTCGGGGTTGTTCCGGGACTGTCAATTGGTGCCGAGTACTGTCACCTCGTCTCGGGTGGCGCTGGTGGGTCCCCTCCCGCTTGCTTTCAGTCTTGCTGTTCCTTCTGCTCCGTTCCGCTAGCTGTCTGGTTGTTTTTTCACCTCCGGCCTGCTTATGTGTTTCCAGTGCTGTCCTGGTCGTAGGTCCCAGGGGGTGGGGGGGGGTTCTCTTCTCCTCGATTGTCGTGGCCCTTCGGTTCTGGTGTGTTTTTCTGCTACTTTGGTCCGGTGGTTTCTTTTGCTGCAGTCCCCTTCCTTTCGGGAGACGTTTGGGCCTGCTGTTTTTCTGTGGGGCCCCTTGAGTTGCGGCTTGGTTGGTCGGGCCGGGGGTACTTCATGTGTTGTTTGGTTGCGGCTATTCACGGTTTTCTGTGCGACATGGCCTCTGGGGCCGTGGGCCCATTTTGATTTCCCTGGGTTCCCTTCTTTCCTTCCTGTTCGGGGGTTAGGGTCTCTTGGGTCGTCTGCAGGGTCCTTTGGTTTGGCCGGTGGTTTTTGTTTTTGGTTTGGGCGCATTGCGTCCACCTCCTGGTTCCTTCCCTCTTTTTCCTTATCTTTGGTGAGGTAGCTCCGGGGAGCCGACGGGGCTCCCCCCAGAAAACCAACTTTGATTGTAATAAAACGCCATTTCCTGGGTGAGTCCCGGAGGCTCGCTGGCATCCCTCCCTCCCTCCGGTCGGCAGTGTTTTTCGTGTATTTTGACATCCAGCCTAAGAACTGCCAGTTGGATAGCCGGCATGGAGGGTCTGGGGCTTCCTCTTCCCCCTCCTGGGTAGGGGGGTTGCGCAGACGACGGCGCGGCGATGTGATTACGTCATACTAGTTTGCTATTTTTGTTTGTGGAGTTCTGTCCACTCGTTCGGCTTTCGGTAGCAGTCTTTTCACCAGAATATGGGTTTGTTTTGGGGCGCCTACCTTTCTGGGTGCCTGTCCTGGTCGATGGCAGACATAGAATGCTCCCATCCTCAAAGGGGTTCCTGTAGGCCATTGCTCCTCATGCCTCTCTGAGGGGGCCAGGTTCTGGTTCGTGGTCCCCGGTAGGCAAGAACTCCATGCACTTTGACTGATGCCAGAAAGTTATACATATCCATTGAGCCTGGATAGCTCCCTGGAGCCTCTGGGACTCGCCCAGAAAATGCCGTTTCATTACATTGAACGCTGTTTTTTTACTTTTAATTGCCTTTTATGTACGTATGTACATAAATGTATGTATGATGATTTTCATCATTACTATAATACTTAAAATGGAGGATGGACTGAAGCTCTCAAAGATAGTATCAAATCATTAAACAGAGAATTAATGGACAGTGAAAGTCTTTTTATGTTAACCAAGATATTGCCTTTATAAAAATTTTAATAAAAATATTTTATCTCACAGGTATTTACTTTGTGGGTCAACACCTAAAGGACAAGAACTGCCTGTAATTGGGCAACAACCACATCCGGGCCCACCAAAACGTTCAGCCCTTGATTCGTCAGCTCAAGCTAGTCCTCCTCCCATTGCGTTTTCTTCGTTACGCCCATTATTGCCAGCAGGGTCATATTGGTAGGTGTTAACAGAAAGAACATGGATATTTTCAAATTAGCTGCATACTAATGCCATTATTAATTAATTTGTGAACATTCATCATTTAGGTGCGTATCCTTTTCTGGGGGGAGCCCCTGCGGCTCCCCGGAGCTATCCATGGCTGATATGGATACCCCTAACTATTTTTCATCAGTCAATGTGGGTGGAGTTCTAGGGCTATTGGGACCACGAGCCAGAACCTGGCCCCCCTCGCAGAGGCACGAGAAGCAATGCCCATAGAAATGCACATGTGATCTGGAGCATTCTATATCTGCCACCGACCGGGACAGGCACCCAGAAAGGTAAGCCCCCCACAAAACAAACACCTATTCTGGTTAACAATGAAAATCATCAAACGAGTGGACAGAACTCCCCAAAGGAAAAACGAGCAAACAAGCATGACGTCACATGAGCTGCGCCGCATATCTGCACAGCTCCCCCCTCCCTGGGAGGGGGAAGGGGGAGCCCCTGACCCTCACACTGGCGATCCTCACCCCAGTTCTGAGGCTGGGTATAAAAAACGCCAACTGGAGGGAGGGAGGGTTGCCGGGGAGCCTCCGGGACTCGCCCAGAAAATGTCATTTCAGTACATTCAATGCCGGTTTTCTGGGGGAGCCCCTATGGCTCCCTGGAGCTATCTCACCAAAGACGAAAACAGAGGGACGCATCCGGGAGGCGGTCGGTGCTCACACCACATCACGAAGTCAAGACAACAAGCTGCAACAGCTGACCCAAAGGGACAGAGACCCAGGAATACACAAGAGCGAGCGCGCAGCCAGGACCCAACGCTACCACTAAAATAACCTGTGCCCAAATGTCAGCCCAAGACATGCCACTAAAGACGGCAGCAAGCGCAGCAAACCTACGAATGTCAAGAGCACAGGGAGAGACCGCTGGCCGGTGAAACAGAAGAACCCGGCGGATGACCGGAGAGACCCGAACCCGAGAACAGGGAAGGGGAAACCGGATCAAACCAAAGTGCAGCCAGGCCTTAGAGACCGTGTCGTGCAAAGAACGGCAGAGAGTCGCAACTGGACACAAGAATAATCACCCCGCCCAACAACCAAGCGGTAACAACCGAAGGGACCCCTCCGGAACCAAGGGGCCACAACAAACCAAAAGGATAGGGAAAAGAGAAAACAGCACCCTGCCCCAGAGCAGGACGGCTCAGGTGGAGCATGAGCGGGCCGGAGGCGAACAATGCCCGAGACAAACCCGTGAACGGTGCAGAAGGAACGACAAAACCGGACCAATCCAAAGTGGTTCTGCCAGTGCCGCACAAGACAGGGCGATGGTATGCGGCCAGAAAACGGCCCTGAACCACCACAAGAGAAGGACAAGACCACGACAACAAAGAGCACAGTACATCTATGAAAGAGACAAAGGAAAAGGACTGCCAGAAAACCAAATACCGCCTCTGAGACGAAGCATGCAGGTGGGACACATTAAAAAGAAAACACCTGATCACCAACCAGATGGTGAGAGAGACTAGTCAAAAGTACCAGACCAGAAGACTCGAAGAGAAGACCGAACTAGTCCCGCCATGGACCGGACCAACACGTAAAGGAGGCGGAGCCATGGGAAAACCCCCCCGGGTGCGGACCCAGCAAGCTGCAACAGAACAAAGGCTGTCAAAGAACCAAAAGTGACAACTGCCAGAGAACCAGGAACCCAAACCCGGCGAGCCGGGAAAGAACCAACCTGGCCAAGCAGACACGATCTGTCCAGGAGGCAACTCCCCTCCGACCCATGTAGGAAGAATAAGCCCGTCAACAGACGACAAGAATCCAAAGAGCCAAGGCCCTAGCAGAGGCCAACAGGGAACTGAGCAACACGAGACACGAGCCGGAACCGGAGACGCGAAGCGAAAAACAGTGACATTGCAACCCGCAGGGGTGGCACCACCAGCCCCAGCTGGGTAGAACAAAGCACTCGTTGCTGAGCAAGAAAGGAGGACAACAAAAGACATGTACTGGACTAAATCAAAGACGTACTTTCCGAAAAGGACAAAGAAAAGCCGTAGCCNACAGCGTGGGGGTTTGTGGCTGTGTGACTGGTCTTCTGGAGCGTTCGGATTCCTCTGAACTCTCGGAGTTTAGAGGAATCTGAAACACAGAGGTTTGGAGGAATCTGAAACACAGAGGTTTGGAGGAATCCTAAAACATGGAAGGATATAGTGTTTAATACGTTATTTCATATAAGAAGAGAATGTAGATTCTACTGGGAATTTAGCATTTTCATAGGCAGATAATTTTTATTAATGTGTGGATTATGTCTAAATTTGTTTTTGTTTCAGTATTTAAAGGTTCATCTCGAGTTTCTACAGTTTTTGCTAAAAGAAGGTGACATTTATCTAGCCTGGCCACGTTGCAAGACATTTGGGACACACTAGTGGCTAACCCTACAGCATCCAGTTATGATAAGGAGGTCAGTTCCTTTATTTCATTATTTGAATATTAACTGAAAGTATTTTCAAATAGGTAGTCATATTATATTTTTGTTGTTAATAAACATTTTTTGTTCCAGACTTGTTTTAGTTGGTTTAGTGGATGTCTTGGTGACCTGGAAAGCAGTACTCAGCGTGACCTCTTTTGTGAGAAGCTTCTTCGTCTTGATCCTGTCACCATGACTCGCCCCGCATTCACCTGCTTTGTTGATTACTTTCATGCAGTGAATCTGAATGATCACAAGCTTATACGGAGTGGAAATGTAATTGTAAGTATTTTATTCAGATTTAGTTTACCTATACTTTGGAGCCCCCTGGTGGCTCGCTGAGCATCTTGCTGAGATTTCTCCTAGCTACTAGGTCACATCAGTGGCAGGAGTTCTGTATGACCTACCAGGGCCAGAGCCAGAATCTGACCCCCCTTCTCACAGAGGAGCAGAAAGCGAGTGACATTTTGACACCCCCCCCCCCATTGGAATGATCAATAAATTCAGCAAAGCATTACAGATACATGCAAGGGTCATAGAAAAAGGAGCCTCAAAACAGTCAAACAATTTAAAACGACAATCAAAACATTCAAGACTAGCTTGAACTCGTTAGTACCGATAACCACCACCAGGTAGGCCAGAGACCAGACCCTCCCCCCTCCACCAAACCTCCTAGGTCATTTGGATTGCTATATTCACCACTGTAGCACTTTTAAGTTTCTGTCAGAAGCTGTAGGTCCCCATGCTTTTAAGCTAGGTGCTGGCCATCCTTGAAATTTGTCCTGAGGACCATTTTCCCTCAGTTAAGTTTTAAAGTAATGTAATGTTAATGTTTTCAGAGTAGGTAATGTTAAGTTTCAAAGCGTCATATGGTCAAGAGTACTAGGAAGACGGGACACCACGAGCATGGCTCTCATCCTGTAACTACACTTGGGTAATTGCACATGATGGCAGGCTGCTCCTAGTACATCCTCCTACTAGCAGGCATCCATCAGTCTCGGGAGACTATGAGTTGCACTATGGTTGTCAGTCTGGAGTAGCCTCTTCAGGGTGCATAGCCAGTGTAGGTTGATACGGGGGTGAAGCTGTACCCCTTACGCAGCAGATCCTCCTCTACACAGCGCCGAAAGTCTTCAATGGAAAGGCAAATGCCAAAACGATTAGTTCCAGCGCTGTTGCAGGAATATCAAAATGAGGTTGAAGGCAACAATGAACTGCCCTAGGGGCTCCAGCTCCAGAGTTTACCTTGAAGTTGGTAAAAGAAGGCACAGGGACTTGAAACCCGGAGACCTCCATGGTCAGGGCCGGAGAAGAACCACCTCAGCAAGGGCAAGAATGACCCCAGCCTCCTGGATCAGAGCTTGGGCCACACAAGCCCCAGGAGGTGGGTGTCCGAGCCCCGTACCTATGGTTTCCAGGTAGAGATTATCACAGCCCCCATTCACCCGAGGCCGACTTCCTTCATGACCCAGCAGAAGGAAGAGTAATAATTATTAATTACAAACAATTATAATTATTATTATAATAATAATAATTAATTAATACTTATTACACTTCCTCCTGCTGGCTCATGAAGGAAGTTGGCCTCGGGTGAAAGGGGGCTTTGACGATCTCTGTCTGGAACCCTTAGATTCCTCCTAGTAACTATGAAATGATAGCAGGATTTTTTCATGGGTCAAGGTAATCTCCATTACATCCACAGAGAGCTATTATATCCATATTTGCATCATACATGTAAAACCCAACCAGTAATTGTTCAAATAGTCTTATTACGATGACTGCATTATCAATATTTACCTAAATGCGATGATTACATTTAGACCAGTAGAACTCCGCGACTGATGGCACTTAGTAGTATGGCACTGAATCAGTGATAGTAGCTTCAGGGAGCCTCCAAGGCTCACCCAGAAATTGCCATTTCATTACAAATAATTTTTTTCACATGTTTAGATTCCCTTTGAGATTTCTGGCTGTTTAATTTATGTATCACTAGAATATGTTGAAATGTACTGTATATTGTTTTTCATGGAGCTCGTCACATGTACTCGCCTAGTTGTGCTTGCAGGGGTTGAGCTTTGGCTCTTTGGTCCCGCCTCTCAACTGTCAATCAACTGGTGTACAGATTCCCGAGCCTACTGGGCTCGGTATCGACATGTAATTACCTAAGTGTAATTACCTAAGTGTAGTTACAGGATGAGAGCTACGCTCGTGGTATCCCGTCTTCCCAGCACTCTTTGTCATATAACGCTTTGAAACTACTGACGGTCTTGGCCTCCACCACCTTCTCACCTAACTTGTTCCAACCGTCTACCACTCTGTTTGCAAAAGTGAATTTTCTTATATTTCTTCGGCATCTGTGTTTAGCTAGTTTAAATCTATGACCTCTTGTTCTTAAAGTTCCAGGTCTCGGGAAATCTTCCCTATCGATTTTATTAATTCCTGTTACTATTTTGTATGTAGTGATCATATCGCCTCTTTTTCTTCTGTCTTCTAGTTTTGGCATATTTAATGCCTCAAACCTCTCCTCATAGCTCTTGCCCTTCAGTTCTGGGAACTGAAGGGCAATTGGCCCTAACAAATGTGGCCCTAAGCAGTTGCTAGCTCTGGAATGCTACTGCTTTGTTGTATTTTTCCCTTGGTTCTGTAGTAATCACTTATTTCCAGGCTTCCACAAGTCTCTTTGAGGGGGACTAGATATTGATCCTAGACCCAAGTAAGCATTTTTGGATTGCTAGACGGCTGGTCACTCCCATTGCTTGGATATTTCCAGGTTGTAGCATCTGTGGCCCACTAAAAAGGTGTTGCATTACTTTCAATGCTAAATTTACAATACAGTACAGTTAATTTCTTTTTCCAGTTCTGTTGGAATGACGCAATTTACGATACATCTAAGGGGAAATATAAATATATCATTAATCACTTGGAATATTATTATTAGCCTGTACTTATCTTTCACCAAAACTTCTGATAACTTTTTTCAGATTGTAGATAAGCTTGATCCCCTTGGAATGGAGTTCATATGGCAGCTTGTACTGGAGTGCCAGGAGGAGCAACTTGCAGAAGATGCCATGAAACTCTTGCTTGACATGTCATACATGTCTCTCTCTGTTCGCCTCAAACGTGACCCTCCGCAGCATCATTCCAAATTTATCTCGGAGTGTTATAAAAAACTAGAGGTTAGTAGAATGCTGTCTGAAGAATAATCAAACTTGATATACATTTTATTTTTGGGTGATTACCAATGGTATTAAATTTAGCTTTAAGAATAATTGTTAAAACTTTGTTAATTAAACTGTTAATGATGTTGCACGTGATGATTAGTTTACATGATGCAGTATTCTCGTAATGTACTCATGAAATTTTTTGTCTTCTAATATACAGTAATCATTATTTTCGTAGAAGTCCATGTTACGTGTAAATGAAACTGCAGTTGGGGCTGCCGTCTCTACAGCTACAAAGACATTGACAGCTATGGCAGTATCAGATTTAGGAGGACTTCCTTCTACATCTAGGTAAATAACTAACAATTTCATAAATACCGTATTGAATAAGCTTTGCTTTTATTACATGCGGCAGATAATTATAATTAGAAGATAAAGAGGATTATTCAACAGTGCTAGAATAAAGAAATATTAATGTATATAATTATAGGTATTGTAATTATAATGACATGCTACAGGTACAAGTTGTAGTCGCATTGTTTTGGTTGCGCTTGGCGTCTGTCTTCTAGTGAGTGGCCTCAGTGCCTTGGAGTGCTGCTAGGCTAACTGCCTTCAAGCTCAGGTAATCCCCTGGTTGATGTTTGGCATGGTTAGTTCAGCGTGTCGAGCCCGCACTCACAATATGCAGAGTTGGAAGGGTGCTCAACGTCTTTGCTACCAGGTGATGGTCGTTCTTTCTGTCTCTTCTATGCTGCCTGTTCGGTTGGGGACAACTGTGACCCCTGAGTCCTATGCAGTTTGTTTCCTCTGGGTCTCTACATTGACTGATTCGACTTCCAGTGCAGAAGCCTTTCAGATAGCTGCTGCTTTGAGAGTTAGGTTTGCTAGGATTAGGCATTCAAAGCATTGTAAGGCAAGGACCTTCAACCATTGATGTCTCAAGCAATCCAAAGACCCTCAACCAGTGATGTCTCATCAGAAAGCCAAGAACCTTCAACTGGTGATGCTTCAGCAGCTAGCTGTCAAAACTGACCTTGCCAAGCTCATGTACTGTACAGTAATTTTTGTGTTGTTAATTATTGATTTCAAGATGTGCAGCATCAACCAAGAAGATGAACTACAACAAGGTAAGCTGAAATTTCGGTTTTAAAATACAGTACAGTACTGGTAAATTTTATAATTATAGTGTGTGTGGAAATTCAAACTACATTGGTTGTGGTACAAAAAATTGTGAATGTTAATTTTTAGACTTTCCTGGTAAGATGTATACATGGGTTATCTGGATCTCTGGCTTATCCGTTTGGGGGAGGGTCATATTCATATACTGTGGTCTGGATAAGCAAGCTCATAGAGTAACAACTAATTTTCTTTTCTTCAGCTTTACTCTCAGTACCTCTGCCACCTCAGTTGTAGAGTTAAGGAACTCTGAGCATACAAGGTCATTTCAAATATAAAAAGCTACTCCTCCATGTGATCTGTATGTTTTATCACATTTATGTACGTTATGTTCTGGTATTCAGATCTCACTGTCTATCAATTTCCCAGCATGGGGTTTCTATGAAAGCTCCAAATACTGCACTTGCCTCTGTGAGGCCATTTCATACTTTGTTTTTTGCCCTTGATTTTAGACCTTGTATATTGCAAAGATGAATGAGGTTACTCTATTTGGTATATTTTGACTAGGAGATTTTTCAGGCAGATCTGTTATGCATGGGCATATCAGATTTGTTCTGACTAGTACTTGTTATTTCTCTTGTTCTGTGTGAATCGTTTGCAGAGTTTGGCGATTTAGAGGCTTAGGACTTTGTTATCCCTCCTTTTGTCTGCAAAGCTTTGCTGACTTTCTGGATGCTTTCCTGATGTGGTAGCAAATTATCACTTGCTCTCTCTGTGCCTTTGTGAGGGGGATCAGGTTTTGACTCTGTTTTCTGGTAGACCAAAGAGATCTCCTGCATCTGATTTGACCCATTTGTGTTTCTCAATGAGAAAGCTTCAGGGAGTCACTGGGGCTCATCCAGAAAGAGGTGTTTCATCACTTTCAATGCTTTTTATTACTGAAATTTGTACCATCTAGAACAAATTTTAACAATTTTTGTCTTATTTCTCTGGAGATGTGTCTGCACCGTATGAAGAGTTTGAAATGGGTAATGACAATGCATGTACTGTACTTTGTTACATAATTTGAACTGTGTGTATTACAATTTATATACTGTATTTTCTTCACAGGTTCTGTTTTATATTGGTATCCATTCTCTTATTAGACATTCTTGACATGATGTTGCATTTGAGGCTCTGTTCCCCATACATGCTTAATGAATTAATAATACCTAAATACCAGTTTTCTCTACCTAGAAATAACTGCCTCCAGCACATACGTCGAGTCTTATTGTTAGCCGAGCGCTATGTTAGTTGCATTGAGGAGCAGCATCCAAGTCCACGGTCCCTCCCTCCTCATGGTGCCTCGTTTACAGGCACACCGGTGATACTTCATGTTATGTGTGATTCAAGCAAGATGGAAATTAACATTGAGGTTAGTGGACTCATTGTTAACCAAAATCAAGACTGTTTATATCTCTCTCTCTTTGTGTGTGTTGTGTACATTATTTATATATATATATATATATATATATATATATATATATATATATATATATATATATATATATATATATATATATATATATATATATATATATATATATATATATATATATATAATAATATAAACAAAATGTAAATGTTAGTTTGTTCAAAATCGCTAATCTCCGAAAGTTCTTCACCGATTGCTTTGAAATTTTCACACAACGTTCCATTCGCATCCGAGCGGGTAAGAGCATAAGAGCAACACACGGGTAAGGACATAAGAGCAACACACGGGGTAATCTCCAAAAAATCTTCTCCGATTACTTAGAAATTTGGAGATGACGTTTCATTCGAATAGTGCATGTTTTATATACCTACTATATAGATGCTACCCCTGTGACAGGTAAAAACATGCTTCTCTTGAAAAACAGCGCCATCTGTTGCATGTAATAACAACACACACTACTAAATATGTTACGATTCAATTTCAATGTTTCCGATTGCATTGATATATCGAATTTTCATAGTTTTTTATTTATTTTCATTTTGATTTAATTATTTTGTATGATATTGTGTTGGAATTGAGCTGTGTTGTTTACCATACCGTTCATTTCGTAAGTATTGAAGCCACACCTGTGACAGATAAAAACATTTTTTTTTTTAACACTATCGGTCACTTTGGACCGGACTCGCGTCCATTATTTTTCTCCCGAGTCCTAACTTTGGACCGGACTTGCGTCCACTACAAAAATATTTGTATAAAATTCATTTTTAATCCAGTCGACCTCGGGATAGTATCAAAATAAGCGCCTTTAGAATGCACACAATTTGATACCAAATTAAAGATGTAACATGAAACTTGATGTCCGAACACTTATATGATTATAAATAGGTTTTTGGTCAAAATTTTTAAATATTTGTTAAAATTCTATTTATTGTGCTATTATGTTGGGACTAGTTTTAAAATGCACGCCTTTACGTCGCGAACAATTTGATACCAAAATGAAAGATGTCACACAAAAATTTATGTCAGAACACTGGAAAGATATAAATAATTTTATGATGATGAGCTTCCAGAATTAAAATATTTGTTAAAATTCCAGTTATTGCTCTAATATTATGGGACTACTTTTAAAATACGTGCCTTTTTATTGCGAACAATTTGATACCAAAATGAAAGACGTAACACGAAAATTGATGTTATCAAACTGAACTAGTATACACATTAGGTTGCAGTGTACAAATTGGTGCTCGTTCACGGGTAACTTTAAGCTTTTCTGCGGGGAGGCACTCCAGACGTTTGTATATTATATTCATACACATCTTTAGGGAATTTAATTGCGAACACAATGATGCCAAAACGAGCGACGTAGCACGAGAATTAAGGTGAGAAAAATGGAACGAGTATACACATTTTACTGATTTTGTGCGCTCGCGGGTAACTTTTGCCGACTTTAGGCTTTGCTGTTGGGAGTCACGCCCGGCTTTTGGACATTATATTTATACACACCTGTAGGGAATCTAATTGTGAACACAATGATACCAAAACGAGCGACGTAGCACGAGAATTAAGGTTAGAAAAATGGAACGAGTATGCACATTTTACTGATTTTGTGTGCTCACGGGTAACTTTTGCCGACTTTAGGCTTTGCTGTTGGGACTCACGCCAGGCTTTTGGACATCATGTTTATACACACCTGTAGGGAATTTAATTGCGAACACAATGATACCAAAACGAGCGACGTAGCACGAGAATTAAGGTGAGAAAGCTGAAACAAGTATACTGTACACATTTAGGTGTCACCGCGCGCTTACCCGCACGCTCGCCCACACGTTGGGTGCAAGACCCCTAAGTTTACCGCGCGCCTGTCTGGTGACTGATAGTGTTAAGAACCAGCGCCATCTGTTGCACATAAGAGCAACATACACTATACTAAATGTGTTACAATCCCATTTCGATGTTTCCGATTGCAATGACAAATTGAATTTTCATAGATTTCTATTTATTTTCATTTTGATTTAATTATTTTGTGTGACATTGTGTTGGAATTGACCTGTGTTGTTTACCATACCGTTCATTTTGTGAGTATAGTTTATATTTTTATTTTTTCATTTTTTTTCATTTCGTTTTTTTTTTAAATGTTTTTCTTATATTGAAGTGATGGGAACATCAGATCATTTGATGTTCCCAGTTTTCTGATGGGGACATTTGGGAATGCATCGGATGAAGGAATGGGGGAACTTGGGGAGGACTAGGGGATGGTGGGGAGGATGAGGGGACAGGGGAGGGTGAGTAATAGTGGGAAGGACGAGGGGACGGGGGAGTTGGGGATGGTGGAGACGAGGGGACAGGGGAATGGAGAATGATGGGTAGGTCAAGGGGACAGGGGAGTGGGAGATGGTGGGCATGACGACGGGATGGTGGAGTGGGGAATGGTTAGGAGGACGAGGGGATGCTGGAGTGGGGGATGGTGAGGAGGACAAAGGGACGGGGAGTGGGAAATGTTTGGGAGGTCGAGGGGATGGGGGAGTGAGGAATGGTTAGGAGGATGAGGGGACGGGGGAGGGATAAATGGTGGGGAGGACTGTTAGACAAGGGAAGGTTGCTGAGCCACAGCAACGCGTGGCCGGGTACAGCTAGTATATATAATATAATAAAATTACCAAAGTGTAATTACCTAAGGATAGTACAGGATGAGAGCTACGCTCGTGGTGTCCCGTCTCCCCAGCACTCTTTGTCATATAATGCTTCGAAATTACTGACGGTTTTGGCTTCCACCACCTTCTCACTTGTTCCAACTGTCTACCAGTCTGTTTACAAAAGTGAATTTTCGTATATTTCTCCGGCAGGTTTGTTTCGTTAGATTAAATCTATGACCTCTTGTTCTTGAAGTTCCGAGTCTCGGGAATTCTTCCCTATCAATTTTATCGATTCCTGTTACTATTTTGAACGTAGTGATCATATCGCCTCTTTTTCTTCTATCTTCTAGTTTTTGCATATTTAATGCCTCTAACCTCTCCTCGTAGCTCTTGTCCTTCAGTTCTGGGAGCCACTTAGTGGCATGTCGTTGCACCTTTTCCAGTTTGTTGATGTGCTTCTTAAGATATGGGCACCACACAACCGCTGCATATTCTAGCTTTGCCCTAACAAAAGTCATGAACAATTTCTTTAGTATTTCTCCATCCATGTATTTAAAAGCAATTCTGAGGTTAGAAAGTGTAGCATAGGCTCCTTGCACAATGTTCTTAATGTGGTCCTCAGGTGACAGTTTTCTATCTAGAACCACCCCTAGATCCCTTTCTTTGTCAGAATTCTTTAAAGATTTCTCACATAATTTATAGGTTGTGTGGGGTCTATGTTCTCCAATTCCACATTCCCTAACATGGCATTTATTCACATTAAATTCCATTTGCCAAGTGTTGCTCCATATACTTATTTTATCCAGGTCTTCTTGAAGGGCATGACAATCATCTAGGTTTCTTATCTTCCCTATTATCTTAGCATCATCAGCAAACATGTTCATGTAATTCTGTATTCCCACTGGTAGATCGTTTATGTAGACAATGAACATTACCGGTGCAAGAACTGAACCCTGTGGTACTCCGCTCGTAACATTCCTCCAATCTGATACCTTGCCTCTGATTATGGCCCTCATTTTTCTGTCAGTTAGGAAATTTTTCATCCATGTTAGTAGCTTACCTGTCACTCCTCCAATATGTTCCAGTTTCCAGAACACCCTCTTATGGGGAACTCTGTCAAAAGCCTTTTTTAGGTCTAGATAGATGCAGTCAACCCAACCATCTCTTTCCTGTGAAATCTCTGTGGCTCGATTATACAAACTGAGCAAGTTTATTACGCAGGATCTTCCAGATCGAAAACGATACTGTCTGTCTGATATTATATCGTTTTCCTCCAGGTGTTCTACCCATTTAGTTTTAATTATTTTTTCCAATATTTTGACTATTACACTTGTCAGTGATACAGGTCTATAATTAAGGGGGTCTTCCCTGTTTCCACTTTTGTAGATTGGAACTATGTTAGCTTTTTTCCACATATCAGCCACAACTCTTGTACACAGGGATGCCTGAAAAATCAGTTGAAGTGGAATGCTGATCTCAGGTGCACATTCTCTCAGTACCCATGGTGAAACTCCATCTGGACCAACTGCTTTGTTCTTGCTTAGCTCCTTGAGCATTTTTTCCACTTCATCTCTTGACACCTCTATGTGCTCTATGTTGTTCCCTGGAATTCTTATTGTGTCTGGTTCCCTAAAGATTTCTTTTTGTACAAACACACTTTGGAACTTTTCATTTAGTGTTTCACACATTTCCTTTTCATTATCTGTGAATCTATTTCCCATTTTCAACCTCTGAATATTATCCTTTACCTGCAATTTGTTGTTTATGAATTTATAGAATAGACCTGGTTCTGTTTTACATTTGTCTTCAATCCCTTTTTCAAAATTTCTTTCTGCCTCTCTCCTCACTGCCGTGTAGTTGTTTCTCGCATCTTTGTATCGCTGGTATGTTTGGGGGTTTGGCCTCTTCCTGTATTGATTTCATTTTTGTGTCTTTTGGTCTCTGGCCCTCTCGCAATTTCTATTGAACCAATCCTGTTTCCTAGTTCTGCATCTCTGTTTTGGTATAAATTTTTTTGTGCCTTTATCATATATTTCACAAAACTTGACATACATCTCATTCACTTCCTTGTCTAGCATCAAGTCTGTCCAATTATACTCATTAAAAAAATTTCTAAGGTGGCCATAATGTCCTCTCCTGAAGTCAGGTTTTTCATTTGCTTCAACCTCCTTATTTTCTTCCAGATTATAACGTATTGCATACTTTATTCCCAAAAAGACATGGTCACTTTTACCCAAGGGAGGAAGGTACTGAATGTCAAATACTTCTTCCTCCTTCCTGGTAAATATCAAATCTAGCATGGAGGGAACGTCCCCTCCCTCATCCTCGTAGCTTGTTTAACATGTTGATACAATAATGTTTCCAGGATGAGGTCTACAAATCTACAGGTCCAAAAATCTTCTGTTTTAGGATTTCAAGTTGAAGTCACCGACTATCAACAGACGTGATCTATCGTTATCCGCTCTCGCTATAATCTCTCTCGTTATTGTTATAAGACCTTCGCATTTACTATCTAGCTCCTCCTTTGACCATGTGCTGCTTGGCAGTGGACTATATGCATTTATGATCATTAGTTTATCATCATCATGGCAGATCTCTAGTGCTATTATGTCAACTTCTTGTGGACTGGCAGTCATTATTTCTTTCACCTTTAGGTGTTCTTTCACCAGCACAGCAACGCCACCGCCTTTCCTAATTTTTCTGTCCCGTCTCCAAATTGAGTAGCCCCTTGGGAATATGATCTCATTTAAAATATTATCTTCAAGTTTTGTCTCCGTGAGTGCAACAATGTCTGGTGTCTGCAGCTGTATTACATCACTTAACTCCAGTATCTTCGATCTCACTCCATCTTTATTGGTGTATGCAATCTGCAGGAATTTGTTCCCCCTCTCCTTATTCTTCACTCCCCCTCTCTCTATTTATTTTGTTGGTTTGCCTTTATGTACCACTTTACTGGTCTGCCTACCCCTATCACTTTGTAGAAAAAAGAATTGATTTCTTCTTCATTCCTGCTCTCATTTAAACTTTTTGCCTTGGTGAGGTTCAGTTTCAGCTTCTCTCTGTCTTCTTTTGAAAGATCTCGTCTCAACGACCACAATTTCCCATCCTCATCACTTTGTAATTTTCTGGCATTCCTTAGTACTTCTTCCATCTGTTTGGCACCATTTAGGGTGATCCTCAAAGGTCGATCTTTCCCTTTTACGTATCTGCCTATTCTCCTATAGTCGCACACATTCTCTATGGTTGTAAGACCTTCTACGAGGCCAACAATTTTATCTACTACTTTAGCTTCTTCTACAGCTCTTTCTGACCTAGATGTTATCTCCTTTTCTTTGCAACCAAAAATTATCAGGGATTGCTTCGATCAACTGTGTTTTGCATCAACTTCGGGTTAGATGCCAATTCCTTTCTCACTTCCAGCCTAATGTTTGTTTTATCTTGGTTGCTGCAGTGTTTGAATTCCTTTACTGCTTTTTCAATTTTTTCCTTCTCCTTGGCCACTTGTGCATAGGTGAGTTGCATATCTTTCTTGCACTGTTCTATTCCCTGTGTAACTTTCTCCATCTGTGCTGACAAATGCTGTTTCTCCTGTTGAATTTCCTTACCTAACCTATTGTAGTCATTTATGTTTAAATTTACTTTTAACTTCTTCCAAAGCTAATGTGTGTGTGTGTCCATGATTTGTTTGACCATGTTTCAAATGATGTTTGACCATGTCTTCAAATGTATGTGTGTGTGTGTGTGTGTGTGTGTGTGTGGTGTGTGGTTGTGTGTGTGTGTGTGTGTGTGTGTGTGTGTGTGTGTGTGTGTGTGTATAATGTATTAAATTATCTAAAGCTGCATAATTTTTCCAGTGCCACAGTAACGAGCATATTGGTGCAGTGCGAGGAAAAATTGCCAATTATGCCCGAGTTCCCTTAGACCAGGTTCAGACACTCTCATTTGGAGAAAATTGTGGAGGCATGCTAGTAAATGGTGGAGAGCAGGACAATCGTCTTCTGCATCACTTGGGTATCACCTCAAACATGGCAGTCATAGCAAAGATTAATATGGCAAGCACTGCCCAACTCAAAGAGGTAAGATGGTAATAATAAAAATTTGTTTTGATTTTAATCTTGCAGTAATTTATATTTTTATTACCTTTAAAAGTTATAATGTGTAAAAAATCTTTGAAATTTTTCTTAACATTTTGTTAGGGTTTTCAATGTAAGTAACATATGAGTCTCTATTTTCGTTCTTTGTTATCTTCTTCATATCTGTACACATTTTGACCATGCCTGCCCAAAAAGCAATAAGTGATTTTTGTGTAATTGGTCACCCTTCCTCAGACAATCTGTATAAGAGTGTGTCAGAGTACTTGCCTATTTGTGGCTGCAGAATCGGGCTTTGGCTCTTGGATTCTGCCTTTCTAGCCTTCGGTTGTTTAAAGCAATGACACCTGTTCTACATCTCTATCATACCTAGTTTTAAAGCTGTGAATAAAGTTTGCTTCCTCAATATGCTCCTTTAGTTCATTCCATTTCCCCACTACTCTTATGCTAATAGAAAACATTCTAACATCTCTGACTCATCTGTAGTTTCCAGCTTCCACCCATGTCCCCTTGTTCTGTTCGTATTGTGTGTGAGCATTTTGTTTATTTCCATCATTATGTCAATCCCCCCTATTATTTTGTATGCTGTTATCATATCTTCCCACTTCCTCATTTTTTCTAACGTCATCAGGTTCAATTCCTTCAGTCACTCTTCATATCCCATCCCATGCAATTCTAGGACTAACCTCATAGCAAATTTTTTAATCTTTTCCAATTTCCTAATGTGTTTCTTTAGGTGTGGGCTCCATGATGGGACTGCATACTCTAAGACTGGTCTCATGTAGGCAGTGTAAAGGAGGGGAAAGGGAGAAGTTTTTGAGTGGGGGTGTTAGAGAGAAGGATGGCTCTCCCCCAGTAGACCAGCATTGAATGTAATGAAAAGCCAATTTTTGAGTGATCTCTGGTGGCTTACTGAAACCCTCCTTCCCCCCAAGGCAATGGGGGTCATCTCCAACATTATAAGAACTGTATGCTGCTATCGTATCTCCCCACTTCCTAAGGGAGCCGGTCGTCCGAGCGGACAGTACGCGGGACTTGATCCTGTGGTCCTGGATTCGATCCCAGGTGCCAGCGAAAAACAATGGGCAGAGTTTCTTTCACCCTATGCCCCTGTTACCTAGCAGTAAAATAGGTACCTGGGTGTTAGTCAGCTGTCACGGGCTGCTTCCTGCGGGTGGAGGCCTGGTCGAGGACCGGGCCGCGGGGACACTAAAAGCCCCGAAATCATCTCCAGATAACCTCAAGAACTGGTGGTGGAGCAGCTAGCTGATTCGGGTCTACCTCACTCTTCCCCCCCCAAATGAGGGGGGAGGTAGGGTGAACTAGCTTGTGCTAGTTTCAGAATTTTTTATAATTTTTTACATTGTTGTGGGAGTTCTTTTGGCATTTTTGAGGCTGCAGTCTGGTTTTCTAAGCAAGCAGTGGGTTGTTTTCTTTTGCTGATTTCTGGGTGCTTTTCCTTGATTGGGGCTGACATGAATAAATATATATAAAATTTTGTATAGAGCCACTGCTCCCTGTGCCTCTCTTTGGGGGGGGGGGGGCAGGTTCCAGCTCCTGGTCCCTAGTAGAACTGTGACTGGTGGTACCTTGTAGTCTGGAACTATATCAGTATAGTAGGTTCAGAGAGCCACCAGGGCTCTCATAGAAATTTGCGTTTCATTACATTCAACACTTGTTTTTATCAAATCTGTGTGTGCCACGTGCCCCCAGAGACTAGCAACTTCACGACAGAACTTTATGCAGTTTTGTATGCTTTGTCAGCTGCTTTTTTCTGCGTCAGTGTTCCTGACATTGTGGTGGACCAGCCCCACCCTCCAGTTTTGGTAGTCCTTATAGTAACGATGAGGACCATAGTATAAATACAAACGAACAACCAAATTAGAAAGTAGAAATCTGAAATATTGAGTTGGACAAACCGGAAAACTATTTTTTACTTGTGTTGTTTTGACAAACTAAACTAACCTAACCTCCCTAGGCCTAATACACGATATCTGAGGCCTAATATATTCATATGTATGCTATACTAGGCCTAGGAATATTTAAGTTTGTGTCTTAGCTTCATTGATTTTATAAGAATTCTTTACTAATCAGTATACTATCTAAAGGCTAAGTACATACAAATTCATGACTATTGATGATCATCACAATAGGTACTATCTAAACAGGAGGATGGGTTGGGTTGACTCTCGCAGTGTTCCTCACTGTTTGGGAGTCTTTTAGCCCTCAGCATCCTGTGGTGGTCAAAATCCAGTACTTGTTGTTTCTTATACCTAGGAGATGTAAGACAGCTCAATTTTACTGGGTTTCCAGCCATATTGAAAGTACCTCACATGAACCTGCGGACACTTTCACTGAGGAAGCCATTCGTGCTTGAAACATTTTATGAAAAGGGATTATTATTTTGGGTTTCTGCCCAGTCATTCATCTGCAATCTGCAACTGTTTCATGGTCACTGGGCTGCCATTACTGGTAATAAACTGCATGCTCTTAAAGGGACCATTTTCCTTGGCGATCCTCCTACCACAGTAATAGATGATGGAAAATGGCTTTGACTAGGTTGTGTTGGTCACACAAATACAAATGCTTCTTTTTGTTTGAACTGCATTGTCTCATTTATTTGTGCTCCTCTTTGTAGAATGTTCGTATTTTCAGGATGGTCAGATGTCTTTCTTACCTAATGTCCCACGGGTCATTTGGCCTTCAACAGAATCCTCTGATGAATCCGATACTTTTTATGTTGCTCGCTTTGTGTCCTTAAATATTGCTCATATTGGCATCTTGCATGATACTTAATGTCTTTTGAATATCTAGTGACATAGACAGCACTACATAATCTTCCTGGCTTGGTGCCTTCTTTCGATGATTACCACTTTGGATATGATTTGGAATAAAATTGTTGCTTGTTTACTAAGAAACTTCTTATGCACGTTGTTGTCATTTATTAGAAGAGGACATAAATTATTTAGTGTTAACAATGCTGGTATGTACTTAATATTTGTATTTAATTTATAGCAATAGAAATAAAGTGAGGCTTTAGAGAGGATACTGTATATCTTCTTTACAAGTACAGTAAAGCAAATGTACTTTTACACATTATATTTTGGGTCTTTTTTTAAACTCTTACAATATCTCGAGACTTGAGTTTCCTCTACCCGATGTAGGCTGCTTATCCACCATTCTTGCCCTGTGTACTTCACTCCTGTATATCTTCATAAGTCTACCATCAGCCATTCTACCCAGATATCCAAAAATCAAGATCTATTAATCTTGAGACCACTCAACCACTCCAAATCTCATGTCTGGCATGCTTTACCATCCCACATAATTCATAACTGTTCTGTTGGCAGGTTGGTGATAATTGGGATGAATTGCCAGGTACTGCCAGTTATTGTGATACAGTTGAGGAAGGCAGCTCCAATGGTGCTGGAGCTTCTGGAACAGCAAGTGGAGCAGTTGCTGGGCCCTCAAGATTAGGTGCCAGGGCTTTCTCGGCAGCTGTTGGTGATGGCCATGGAAGTAGATACAATTTGGACCTAGAAAAGCAACTGCCAGGAGTTGTCATGGCCAGTCAAGGCCGTGATGTCTTTACAATGCTTTATCAGCTCTCCCAACTAGATGAACCTAGGTAGGTAGAAATATTTAAGATTTATAGATGATTTAATAGTGTACTTGAGGTATTTTATGACTATTTTCTACTCAAAATGTTTATTAAATTTTCTAGTAAGGCTCTTCAGTAGCTCCCTTATGCTACAAGCTTGTAATGACTGTGCCTTGGGCAACACACTAGGACTTTGAAGACTCACTAGCTATTATTTTTCCATATATACTGCATATGGAAGACTATTTCTGCATCTATAGTGTTATGCATAGTCGGTATGCATCTCCAACATGGAACATGCACCTCAAGAAGTACAGAAGAAAACTTAAAGTTTAGAGGTCTTCAACTAGATTAATACTGGGATTGTGAAGGATTAACTATGAAGATAAGTTAAGAGAACTCAACTCTACAACTTTAGAGGGAAAGAAAAAATACAGGTGATACATATATGAACACTACACTACATATAACATCCTCAAGGGAATAAACAACGTGAACAATGGCAGTCTATTTAAGTTGAAAGGAGGTAGAACCTAGATGCAAAATTGAGTTGTAGAAGTTTAAGAACATTCCAATGCCCTGTATGGGTGGTTAGCAAGTGGAATGCATTGAAGGAAGAAATTGTCGAAGCCACTTGCATCCATAACTTTAACTCTTGGGCTGTGATTATCCCTAGGGTACCTCGGTTATCATCACATGACGGGTTAAACAATTATTGTCTGGGTTTTACATGTATGATGCAAATATGGATATAATATATGTACTGTATGTGGATATAAGAGTTCACCTTGACCCATGAAAAAATCATGCTACCATTTCATGATACGAATGCCGTTATCGTCATGAATGTTACTAGGGGAGTGGTCGTTGTCATATGACGATTTAAATAATTATTGTCCGGGTCTTATGTATGATGCAAATATAGATATGATAGCTCTCTGTGGATGTAAATAAAGACAAAAGAAAACAGTGAAACATCTGTTGATAAACTGGAAGCATCAAACAAGTCGAGCACCAGGCATTGACAAATGCCAGACGCAGCCCATGCAGAGTACCTCCACCCAGTGAAACGATAAATGTTCACTTATTCTTTTTAGTTTTACTTACATTTTGCATACAAATTAATAATTCTGTAAATTTTTTATTATTTTTTTTTAAAGCCGGGTATGACCATTTCGTCATAGCCGTTGTCCAAGGGTTAAAGAAATTAATGTTGTGGGTGCAATTGATTTTAAGTTATTTGCTCGGTTATAACTATAAATTTGGTGTCAAAATGTTGCAAATAAATTCTCTAGAGTTATTGCATGGAGCAATAAATTTATTACTCACAGAAATCACAATAGCGTGATGCATCAAATGAACAAATCCACAAGGGCATTTACTGTGTCGTGGCGCAGTCAATTAGGCGTGTCTGGGATCCTCTCGGACGTAAGTTCGAATCCTCATCACGGCATAAACCCTCATCATTCATTAACATTCATTAACACTATCGCTTTCCCACGAGAGCGCCGCAGACTTTGATGTCATGGAGCCAATGGTGCGGGCGAGCGTGCGGCGACGCCTAAATGTGTATACTCGTTTCAGTTTTCTCGCCTTAATTCTCGTGCTACGTCATTCGTTTTGGTATTATTGTGTTCGCAATTAAATTACCCGCAAATGTATAGGCATATAATGTCCAAAAGCCTGGCGAGACTCCCCACAGCAAAGCCTAAAGTCGGAAAAGTTAACTGTGAGCATACAAAATCAGTAAAATGTTTATACTTGTTTCAGTTTTCTCACCTTAATTCTCGTACTACATCGCTCGTTTTGGTATCATTGTGTTCGCAAATGAATTCCCTACAGGTGTATATGAATAAAATGTACAAAAGCCTGGCATGCCTCCCCGCAAGAAAGCCTAAAGTTACCCGTAAATGAGCACCAATTTGTACACTGCACCTAATGTGTATACTCGTTCAGTTTGATAACATCAATTTTCGTGTTACGTCTTTCATTTTGGTATCAAATTGTTCGCAATAAAAAGGGGCGTATTTTAAAACTAGTCTCATAATAATAGAACAATAACTGGAATTTTAACAAATATTTTAATTCTGGAAGCTCATCATCATAATTATTTATATCTTTCCAGTGTTCTGACATAAACTTTTGTGTTACATCTTTCATTTTCGTATCAAATTGTTTGCGGCGTAAAGGCGCGTATTTTAAAACTAGTCCCAACATAATAGCACAATAAATAGAATTTTAATAAATATTTTAAAATTTTGACCAAAAACCTATTTGTAAATCATATAAGTGTTCAGACATCAAGTTTCATGTTAGTCTTTTATTTTGGTATCAAATTGTGCTCATTCTAAAGGCGCTTATTTTGGTACTATCCTGAGGTCGATTGGATAAAAAATGAATTTTATACAAATATTTTTGTAGTGGACGCAAGTCCGGTCCAAAGCTAGGATTCAGGAGAAAAATAATGGACGAGAGTCCGGTCCAAAGTGATCAATAGTGTTAACTAGCAAGTGAATGACAACAACACCAGAGCGCTGTGATAGTGCGCCACCACTGGGTTCAATGTCCTGGTGGCCTGCTGTAGTAACACAAACATCACATCCAGAAATTCAAGTTTCACATCCTGTATAGCAATTCTTTTGCCCAAAATATAAACTACACAGCTGATCTTAGAGGAGGTAAGAATTGGGGTACAAAATCCACTTTAAAATATCTTTCAAGAAATGTATGATGAAACATACTAAAAAAGTTTTTTCCACAAAATAGCCTTGTAAAATAGAGGTGCGTCGTATGCGAGGGTGCATCTTTTACGCCGGCAAATGTGGGTACATACCAGTACTATTGAATAATAATTTATTATTTGAATAATATACATCACTCGGGCTCCCTGGGAGCCAGAGTTATGGTACAAGCATGTTGATGGTCAGCCTTACTGTAAGTACAGAGTCTAGTTATTGTTTAAATTTCTTTATACACATTGATCCAAGTGGTCAGCCAGAATTTCTTACTCTGTCAGCTCCCGCAGGAGGTGCATATATAAACTAATACAGACTCTACAGTGCGTGTTTGTGTGGTATCATGACATTACACAGTCAGTCAATGTGAGCTTCACATACACCGCCCATTTATTTCTTGTGTACTATCATTCTGCGTGATTATTATCTGTTGATGTCATTACATATTGACAGTGCCATTGTTAAACTATTGTGCAAGATTATAGCCTGGTATCCTGATCGGAACTTTTATGTCCCTTTTGCATACCAGCATTATTAGGAATGCGGTGTTAATGACTGGTTGTCAACATTATAAAGTTTGGTTTTGTCCACAAGTTGACCATCATCGCTTAGTTACAGGTCTCATGTCATGCTAGTGTGATAATAGCTTTGCTGACACCAATCTAGAGTATATCAAGCACCCATTTTATTAGTGATTAAGTTGTAAATAATCTATTGTTGAGATTTATGCTGTTTCGTTGAACCACTTCTAAATACTGCCACTATTCGCATTTAAGCCTTCTTCCTCCCTGTGCCTTAAACACCAAACTGCCTATTAGTCACTAACTACAAGTGTGATGGGGACCCAAAGAGGAGTTTCTTAAAGTGTTTCATTGTGCATTCAGGAGATCCCACGACCCATGTGGATCAGGACCCGGTGAAGCCAAGTCTGAGAAGGGACCACACCAGGATCCTTACTCACAGTGCACCCAAGCCCTGTACACTTGCTCTTGTATTTTTCTGGATTCCGACATCTTTGTGGAGCATCTGCCATATGCACATTAGTGGTGATGCATGCAATTGCAATCAGAAAGAACAAAATATTTCTGCCAGCCTTACTCATTATACTTGCTTGCAATAATTATTCTCCTTTAACTTGCTATGTTCTTGCAGTCCCACATGTAAACTTTACACCACATAAGATATCTTAAGATATACCAGCTTACTGATATGTTCTGATCCCTCTCGTGCAATAAGTCAGGTCGGGGTTTTAGCAGTAATGCACTAGCATGAGTGTTCAAATTGAAGATGGGGTATGATCGATTGGGAGGTGCTTTGATTTATGCAATATACATGAACCTCATTGTGTGTGTATTTCATCTGTCATATATTGCCGGGAAATTATTTTCCTTATGTACAATGTAGCATCAGTGAGACCAGTAGTAATCAATACCTCATTAATTATAGTTTAAATTAAGAGTAAAGAAATATGAGGATGGCTTTAAAAGGTGAGCAACTTGTTAGAAATATTGAGAAGTCATTTCAGAAAATGATCCGAGAATAGCACTTGCAAATATTTGCAGGAGATCTGTTTTATAGAAACAAACTTGAAAATATTTAGAAGTGTAGACTCCACTCTAAGTAATTTACTTTTGAGTTTGAGAGTAATTTATTATTGTCAAATTGTTTCTCTCCCTACTACCTTGAACTTATTCAGCTGTCTTAAAACAGGATTGTGGAGGCTGTTCGACGTGTACTATATCTTGTGCCTACGGACCCAAGCATTGCTGACAAGTTTGACTCGATATGCAGTGCTGGGATTACTGCCTCTGATACTAGCCCAAGGACTACTCCTTATGGCTCTCCTGCCAAGAGAGATAAGACTCGAGATAAGGAGAAAGACAGAGAAACTGGACGAGAAGTTTTACGTTCTTTGCTTGATTTATCAGCAGCTGATATGACATCATTTAGACTTTTGTATAACATTGAGGTACTGTATGTTAATATATTCCTGGTTTGTCTACTTTTTATTGTTTACCCCTTCAAGTTTTTGTGGAAAATTTTATATATTCTTCATCTAGAATGCGTTTGCTTTTATCTTACATTTAAGGTAATTTCGACCATTCTCTGTGTTTGCTCATTAATTTTTTAATCATGCATTTGTTATCTTGCTTAAAGTATCATACACAGTACACATATTCTTATACAGTTTCCTTCATTTTGTACCCTTCAAACCCATGTTTGTGTTAAATAAACTGTCTTTATCTACCCTATAAATTCCTTTTGAGAAGCTGGTATGTGGGGAACATGTCTCTCCTAACTCGTCTGTCTTCCAGTGACATGAGGTTTAATTCCCGTAGTCTCTCGTCGTAGCTCATACCTCTTAGCTCAGGCACTAGTCGGGTGGCATACCTCTGAACCTTCTCCAATTTAGTCTTGTGCTTGATGAGATACAGACTCCATGCTGGAGTTGCATACTCTAGGATTGGTCTGACATATGTGGTATACAAGGTTCTGAATGATTCCTTGCACAAGTTCCTAAAAGCCGTTCTTATGTTGGCCAACCTGGCATATGCCGCTGATAATATCCTCTTGATGTGGGCTTCACGGAACAGGTCTGGTGTCATAACAACCCCCCAGGTCTTTCTCACTCTGATTCTTGAAGAATTTCAACTCTCATGTGGTACCTTGTATCTGGCCTCCTGCTTCCTACATCTATCTCCATCATTTACATTTGCTCGGGTTAAACTCTTAACGGCCATTTGTTGGACCATTCCTTCAGTTTGTTCAGGTCATCTTTAAGCTTCATGGTGTTCTCCTCTGTGTTAATCCTTCTCGTAAGTGCATCCAATAAATAGAAGACCTAAACTCAAAAGAGGCAGGGTCCATCATGGAGGCAAATTTTGGTTCCTGCAAGAGGTACTGTACTTGAATAACTCTGTACTAAAAATTCTTCTGAGCCACCAACAGAGGAACATGAGAGGATGAAAACCTCTGGAAGGACAGTCCCAACAGGCCTAACAGTACATGGAAATGAACCCTGGGGAAACCGGCACTTAAAAGAACTTATAAAGGAACGGGCAATGAGAACCCCTCCCCTTGCAACAAGAGGCCCTCATCAGAACCACCTATAGTTCAAAGAAACCCAAGGGCCAGTATCAAACTCCACTCATGTCTCAGAAAGCCAAAGGAGAAGGCTCTAGAGCAGAGCTAGCTTTCACACTCAATGCCCAGGATAAAAAAGCAGTCTGGAGGAGAGGCTTAAGGAAGAGTGGCTGGCTAGATCAGAACCTCAGAACCTCAGTGGGACCAGTAGGTTTAACTGCCTCCGCGCCCATATCAGAAGGGGGCAACCCCCTAGAGTCGGCCAAGCTACATCATGAGCTAAACTCTATCCCGACCTAGAAACCCTCGGACATTTCAAGGCTGGAAGCAAGGGGGGGAGGGTGAACCATGTCTGATGGGAAAGGAAGAGGTGGTGTGGATGGAGCTACGGTGGAGATCACCAACACCTCCGATTCTGGATCCCTAAACACGTCGAGGCATCTCCAGGGCATCCAACCAGACATACAGCCTAGACCTCTGAAGATGGGCAAAGAGAACCCTTAAAGTGGTAGCCACTTGATAATCATGAATTTCATTTGGAGGGTCAGATAAGTGCACCACATGGCGAGTGCAAACCCCACATAAGTGGGGTTTGTGCTCTGGGTCTTGGGTGTCTCCGACCAGGAGGCATGGTTGAGGACCGGGCCGAGGGGACATTGAACCTCGAAATCATCACACGGTAAGGACCCAACAGGTGGCATGATCGAGGTAAAATGAATTAATGAATGATCATTTCCTTGTGGCATCTTCTTGAGATGATTAAGGTTATCTCGAGATGATTTCGGGGCTTTTAGTGTCCCCGCGGCCCGGTCTTCGACCAGGCCTCCACCCCCAGGAAGCAGCCCGTGACAGCTGACTAACACCCAGGTACCTATTTTACTGCTAGGTAACAGGGGCATAGGGTGAAAGAAACTCTGGCCATTGTTTTTCGCCAGCACCTGGGATCGAACCCAGGACCACAGGATCACAAGACCAGCATGCTGTCCGCTCGGCCGACCGGCTCCCCGGACGGCATGGACGACAAGCAACCATCAAATTCGCATGAAGCAAGAATGGGTTTAGAGACAATGTCCATTAGCCAACTGAACCTGTAGGGAATTTTCAGGCCTAAAGGGTAAACCATCCAGGACACCCAAGCACTTACAATGCTACGCAGGACCTAAAAGTAAGCCAACAAAGCCTGGGCTGTGAAAGATGAGCTCGGTGCACCATATATGTGAGCAAGTAAATCACAAGTGTGCCCCACCAGCCAACGCTCACTCTCGTCCTGGGTCAAGAGCCAGCTGACTAACCCAAGGCGAGGGCCACCTCAAGCATGAAGGACCTCATAAGAGGACAAACTCACAAACACACCAGAGAACTCTTGTCAGTGCAGGGCCAGCACTTGAAAGCACTTAGGGAAGGTAACCCTCAGCACATGCAGCTCCTAAGTACCAAAAGGTCAGGCCCATGCTTCACTAACTGTGTACAAAACAAAATCATACAGGTCAAAATCCATACAAGCACTTAGCTGAAAAGCAGCGGGACCAGCCACGACTTACTGACGGCCCTGGAGGTCCTCCTGCATTTGGCTGACACGAGCAGTATCAGCGGTTGAAGTGAGAGCTTGAGCCAATAGTCAATACGAGCCCCAGCTCCCCCTCCCTCCCCAAAAGAATGGGAGTGGTGGGGCACATAAGTGCATGCTTGTTTCAAGAGTTTTTGATCATTTGTTTACTTTATTGTGGGGGCGTTAATTCAGTGGGTTGTGAGGCTTCAATCTCTTTTGAACCCAGTAGTGGTCTGTATTGGTTTGCTGATTTTCTGGGTGTCTACCCTGGTGAGGTGACAGAGTGCCACCTGCTTCCTCTGTGAGAGGGGGACCAGATTCTGACTCTGGTCCTAGGTAGGTCGAACTGAGCTCCACGTCTGATGGGATTTAGTTATTAGGGGCCATCTCTGCGAGATAGCTTCAGGGAGCCGCAGAGGGCTCGCTCAAAAACATAAATGGAAAATTTGTATGGGCTGAAACTGGGTATGTGTTGTATGCATACTGCATAAGTACATACATGTCACATCTGGAAAGGTGAAGTGGAATGCATGATAGTATTTCATGAAATTAAAAGGCATAAAAGGCAAATTAAAAGCACATGTTTATATACAGTAGCTCTTGGTAAAGGAGTTTTATTTTTGGTCAATGCTCCTTCAGAAGAAACAACTTGTCATTAATAGACAAATGAGATAGAATATGATATTAATCTATAAGGGGAGCCGGCAGCTGAGCGGACAGAACACTGTATGCGCGATCCTGTGGTCCCAGGTTCGATCACAGGCGCCGGCGAGAAACAGTGGGCAGAGTTTTTCACCCTGATGCCCTTCTACCTAGCAGTAAATAGGTACCTGGGAGTTAGTCAGCTGTCACGGGCTGCTTCCTGTGGGGTAGAGGCCTGGTCGAGGACCAGGCCTCGGGGACACTAAAAGCCCCGAAATCATCTCAAGATATAAACTTTCATAAAAGTTATTATGTTTTGTTTTTCTCAATAGTGGTTGGTAGGAGTGTGTATGATTGGTAAAAAATGGTTTTCCCACTCATGTTTTAATCGTATTTCTCTTTTTCAGCCAATCTCTCAAAATGCTTTGCAAAAGATCTCAAAACCATTTATTTTTATTTTTTCTCTACTCAGGTCCTTTCAGGAAAAATCATGCCAATTTCAGCAGAAGGCCATATAAACAATAATGCTCATTTCTGTGAAGAATTCCTTATGTGTGGAGGACTCAGCCTTATTACAGCATTGCTACAGAAAGACTCCCTGCCTCAGGAAGTTGACTATGAGATTCGCCAGAATGTTTATTTAATAACATTGCAAATATTAAGGTAAGAAAAAATATAGCATGACATGGCAAGAAGAATTTTTTTATGTAGTATTCTTAATTTGTAAGTTGAAAGCAAGTTTATTTGACCTAAAGTTCATGTTTGTATCCACAATAAGAATTAGGTTTTCTTTATGTTTGTCAGAAGAAGGAATTGGCATGTAATTAACCCTTTAGTTGTGACTCCATTTTCTGGGAGGAATCCTTTGGGGGCTCCCTGCTGCTAAATTCTGACTAGCTCCACCGAATTTGAATCACAGCAGGCCCTTGTGAGTCTTTAAAAGCTTAATGGAAACCAGAAGTCAAAACCTGGTCCCCTAAGAGGAGTAAGGAGCAGAGGATTCAAGATCACACAACCTGAATGATAAAGCCACCAGAAAGGTAGGGCGAACCAAAACAAACAAACAAGGTCAAATCGAAAATACTGACTACACTAGCAACTGGATCATATGGGGACTCGCCCCCATACAAGTTAGCCAGACCTCAGGATTAGCAGGAATTCTTACTGGGAAAGTTCAGAAATTAACATTCGTAATTTCTTGAAGCACAACCAACATGTATATATTTCCACATACATTAAACATAAATTTACATGATTAGAGGAGGAGCTTCATATACAGTACATCCAGTGCTCAAATACTTCATTGACAATAACAGAAATTTCAACTTGTTAGAGTTTGTCAACTTGCTTGATGAAAGACTTCAATTTTGACCTAACACAGCACTAAAATTACCATACACGAGCTTTACATTTTTTCTCATATCACATACAGTACTCACACCATTACCAAAATCCTTTGCAACACTCAAATCGGAACAGTCATTTTCACCAAGTTCAATCACTTGTAGCTTATCTTTAATGGAAGGCACAACTTGCTTCCTCTAGCACCCCATGTCGATTGCTGTGTCTACCAGATATAGTCTGGCAAAAAAAATTCCAAGTTTTAATACATAAAAATTTAGAAAATAAAATCTTNTAGAGAGGCACCTAGGCAGTAAATCATTCCAGTAAGCAACCCTGTAGTTTGTAATATTATTCTTTCTTTGGGCACGGATTGTATATCGCATTTACCAATATGTTTATAATTCCTCTTTAAAATATTATTTTATTTATTCTATTATTGATAGGTCTGTGTGATGTTGACGAGTCTTGCCATCGTTTCATGGATCGGTGCCTTCCAGAATGTTTTCACAAACTGTTAGCAAATGGAGCAGTTCGGAGATGGGGTTTAGAAATCCAAGAGGGTGTTTTTAATATGCTGACTTGCTCACAAGCCTTGTGATTGTAAGGCTAAAGCATGGGCCAGTTCCAGAGGCCTTACTCAAGGACGTATATGCTCTTGTAAGTACTTTTTCCTCTATAGGTCATCATATTGTATACACTTTATTATATCATATAGAACTTGGACAATAATTATTTAATTATTATGAGTTATACTTCTTATGGCGAGCCTTGAATGTGCCATTAGGACTACCTTCTGCATTTTTGTTGGTTTAGTCTTGATATTTAATATTTGTTTAATAAATTATGTAAATGATTTCATAGGCCATGGATTCTAAATGTGAATGGAATCAAAAAAACAAACACCGCCCAGCTGAATTCACTGGAGATGTCATATATGCAGAATCTACCTCGCAATTTGTAAGTAAACAGATTCTTTGATAATCTTTTTCCATAGTCGAACTTCAGTTTAAAGTTTATTGGCATTTTTTTGCATGGTCCTTGCCTTTTTAGCCACTGGGCTGCACGCCTGTTAACTCCTAAACAGGGGCTATAGCAAAATTGGTCATTCCTGCCTATGAGCAAAAAATAAAATAATTAAAATAAAAAGTCATTATAGAATTGTTATGTATGCAAAATGTAAGAAAAACATGAAAATGAGTTAATATTTTTATTTTTACTGGGTGGAGGCACTCTGAAAGATTGCTCGGTGGCTGTAGTCTGGTGTCTGTCAACACATGATGTCCGACTTTGCTAACACTGACATACACAAGACACCCGATTCATTTATTCTTATTCTATTTGTGTGTGTGTTCTCCTTGGAAGTTTCTCTGATTGTTTATCACTTGATCTGATATTCACCCTGAACGAGTCCAATTAGAATCCAAAGGAAGTCAAATCAGACCCCCCCCCCACCCATAGGAATAAATGGCCACAGTGTACTAACATTTAATTATCTGGAGGAAGCAGGAATAACCTATCCAAGGAAAGGACTGAAAAGCAAAAGGCTTGCACATTGAAGGGGAACTATGATGAGATAAGAAAATTTATAATAGGAATACCATGGAAAACAAAGCTCAGAGAAACTTCTGTACAAGACATGATGGACTACATCACCCAGAAGTGTCAGGAGGCAGAAAACAGGTTTATCTCAGCCCAGAAAGAAAGAACGAAAAACAAAATGGGAATCAGTGGTTCAATAAAGCTTGTAAGGAAGCAAGGCATCCAAGCATGAGGGCATGGAGAAACTACAAAAATAACAGGACACCAGCAAACTGAGAGAGATGCCAGAGGGGCCAGAAATATGGGTACCTCAGTGTGAGAAGAGAAGCAAAGAGGCAGTTTGAAAATGATATAGCAAATAAAGCTAAGACCTAACCAAAACTCTTATACAGCCACATCAGGAGGAAAAAGCAGCAAAAGAACAGGTGATGAAACTGAGAAAGGGAGAGATTGGGTACTCAGAGAATGACAGAGGTGTGTGAAGAACTCGATAAGAGATTCCAGAAGGCCTTCACAGTAGAGCAAGGGAAAGTCCCTGAACTAAGAAAGGAGGCGATAAACCAAGCAGCCTTGGAAGATATTGAAATTACCAGAGATGAGGTGAGGAGGTATCTGTTAGATCTAGATGTGACTAAGGCTGTTGAACCTGATGGAATCTCACCATGGATGCTAAAGGAGTAGGTAGAAGTACTTTGCATGCCACTCTTTGGTGTATAACAAGTCACTGGAAACAGAAAGTTGGAAGACAGTTAGTGTAGTCCCAATATACAAAAGTGATAGGCAGGAGGTTCTAGGAAGATCATGAGAAAGGCTGGTAGCACATCTGGAAAGAAGGGACTTTGTAACACCACCAGCATGGGTTCAGGGATGGCAAATCATGCCTCACAGGTTTAATAAAATTCTATGACCAAGCAACAATCATTAAGCAAGAAAAAGATAGGTGGGCAGATTGCATTTTCTTGGACTGTCAGAAAGCTTTTTGATAAAGTCTCCTCCCATAAGAGACTTCCATAAATTGGAGAAGTTCCATTAATTGGAGTAACTGGTAAGGTGCTCCAGTGGATAAGAAAATACCTAAGCAACAGGAAGCAGAGTTACTGTGAGGGGTGAGTCCTCAGAATAACGTGATGTCACCAGCAGAGTCCCACAGGGTTCTGTACTCGGACCTATCTTGTTTCTTGTATATGTAAATGATCTTTCAGAAGGTATAGACTTTATTCCTCTCAATGTTTGCTGATGATACTAAAATTATGAGAAGGATTAAGACCGAGGAGGACAGCAAGAGACTACTGGATGACCTGGACAGACTGAAGGAATTGGTCCAACAAATGGCTATTTGAGTTTAACTCAAGCAGGTGCAAAGTGATTAAGATAGGCATAGGGAGCAGGAAGTCAAACACAAGATACCAGTTGGTAGAAAAAATCCTTCTGGAATCAGGAGGAGAGAGAGATTGGGGCTTGATACCATGCCAGACCTGTTCCCTGAAGCTCACATCAAAAGGATATCATCAATGGCATATGCAAGGCTGGCAGATATAAGAACTGCCTTCAGAAACTTGTGTAAGGAATCATTTAGAATCTTGTATACCTCATATGTCAGACCAATATTGGAGTATGCAGCTCCAGTGTGGAGTCCATATCTAGTCAAACACAAAACGAAGTTAGAAAAGGTTCAAAGGTATTCCATCAGGCTAGTCCCCGAGCAGAGGGGTATGAGCTACAAGGAAAGATTACTGGAACTAAACATCACAACACTGGAAAAACAGAAGAGTTAGGGGAAACATGATCACCACCTATAAAATTCTTGGAGGAATTGACAAGGTAAATAAAGATAAACTATTTAGCATGGGTGGTACACGAACAAAGGGGGACACAGGTGGAAACCTAGTACCAAAATGAGCCACAGAGATGTCAGAAAGAATGTTTTCAGTGCCAGAGTAGTTGATAAAAGGACTGCATTAGACAGTGATGTGATGAAGGCAGACTCCATACACAGTTTCAAATGTAGATATGATAGAGCCAAATTGACTTAGGAATTGTACACCAGTTGATTGATAGTTGAGAGGCAGGACCAAAGAGCCGAGGCTCAACTCCTGCAAGCACACCTAGGTGAATACAACTAGGCAAGTACTTGTTTCTCTTTATTAACAAGAGTATGCATGTTGAATGACTTTATAAATCACATAATTCACATAACATATGATAATGTTTCAATTGATGATTGGTTTACCCCCTTTATGGCCAGTATAGAATAGTGAAAAGGGATATGAATGTAATATACAATAGTATTGGGCTGTGGGCAATGACGTGGCCTAATTGGCACCATATGGGCGATAGTATAGATTAAATGAAAGTCGTAAGCAACCAAAGTGCTACGGCAGATAGTGATTCTCCTAATACAGGTAACGCATGATAATGGTTCAATTGATGAGACTTACCTGGTATACCTCATTACAATCATAGGGAGTTGTGAAAACCATATGATCATTAGTATACATATGTAGTTATGATGGAATTTTATACAATAACAATGATCACATTCACTTATTAACATTCATGACGGTACTGTAACTGCATTCACATAGTAACGTAACTATGAAATTATAGCAAGATTTTTATCATGGGTCAAAGTAAACTCCATTACATCCATGGAGAGCTATTATATCCTTATTTGCATCATACATGTAAAATCCAGACCCCTAATTGTTTAAATTGTCATGTGACGATAACTGCATTATCCCGTGAATCAACATATGACAATAACCGCTGTCTGAGGGTTATACAGTAGCTAATATCCCCAGGGTGCGCAAAAAATAAATTGTGCTGAAAATTTCTTTTTTCTTTTGACATCTGCACCCAATGGAAGCACAAAAACCCAAATATAAAGTCTCTACAATTTTTAATGTATCTGTAGTGGCCTGGAGAAGTTGCATTTATCAGTAGAAATGAGGTGAAGTGCAGCACAGGAATAACTTTGTTGATTTATAATGGTAACTTGTGGTGGGGGTGGTTTTTCATGATGATGTATTGTGTGTTCAATTTGGTGAAAGGACAGGTGTAATAGGATTTCTTCTTTCTTGTGCTGTTTCCCTGTTTTTCCCTTGAAAGTGGGAATTAGTGTAGCCTAATGTTGATGTACCACATACAGGAGGTGTATTATTTATTACAGGAATCATACGGTTGGCTAATGGACCTCATTAACATTTTTGGCAACCGTGGAGGCTTAGAGCTAGTAGCTGGTCACTTTTCCTCTGAAGAACAACTTGATGCGGGTCAGATGGCTGCACTACTCTTTCCTTTAGGGCAGTGTGCCAAGTTTTTGGTAAAGGATACAGTTTGTCCAATCATGTTGCCAGCAGTTTCTCAAGCTCTCCAGTATGTTGCCAATCTGGAGGAAAAGCAGCTCAAGGGACAAGTAAGTTCTCAGCTATTCAATTAGATTTGAATTTTGTTTGCCCCTTTGTGGCAATTTATTTGCTGAAATTTGCTCATGTTTTGTTGAAATTTAATTTATACTTATTACATTTTAATTTCCATGTGCACATTGATTAATAGTAGTAAGTTATTTTGTGAAAATTAGCTAATGCTGATTGCTAATTATCTTCCAGAAAATAGGATCCTGCTATGACTTGTTAGAAGCAGTACGACTTTTGTGCGTGTCTCTCTGGCCCGAAAAAGTTCAGCGTACAAGTGATCTGAGATTGGAAATGATTATTCGCATGTTAAAAACGCCACATTTTTCTGCACGTATGAATGCTTTAAAGGTTAGAATTATTTCACAAGTGAAAATTTTGCCTTTTCTGGGGAGGGAAGCTCCTTGTGGCTTCCTCAAGCTACTATACTGATATAGTACCAAATTACTAGGTGCCATAAGTGGCAGAGTTCTTATTGGCCTACTGGGGACTACGAGCCAGAATCTGGCTCCCCCTCAGAGAGGTGCAGGGAGCAATATCTCTATGAAAAATTTGTATTTGTAAATTTATTCATGTCAGCCACCATCAAAGGAAAGACCCCCAGAAAGTTAACACAATAAAGTCAACTACTGCTTGGTTAGAAATGAGATCACAGCCTCAACAGTAAAAAAAACCTTCCAACAATGTAAACAAACTATAAAAATTCATAAAACTAGCGTGGGCCAGATTGCCCCACCTCTTGCCACTCGTTTGAGGGAAGGAGGGAAGCAGACCAGTTCAGCAAGTTGCTCCACCATCAGTTCTTATAATTTAGTCTGGGATTCCTTCTTCAAGGCAGTGGCTCCCTGACTCACTCACTCCCTTCTATTTTTGTTTTGTTTCCATGGATATTCCTGCACGGGCCCTAAGCATAGGTTGGTGGTTGTAGGCTTTTCATCTAATCCAGAATTGACTTGGGAGGGTTGGTGGGGGCTGGGGCTACAAGCCTCCTTGTGGCAGTGGGTTGGTACTACTTATAGATTCAAGTTAGTTTTGAGAGAGATAATTGTTTATTAACATTTGGTGGAGTTAGTTGGCAGTTTTCAAGGCTTCAGTTCTTATGAATTCAGCATTGCAGTGATCTGCAATGCTTCACTGACTTTACAGATGCTTTCTTGGTGGGGTTGCAGAATGTCACTCACTCTGTTCCTTTTTGAGGAAGCCAGGTTTTGGCATTGGTCCCTGGTAGTCCAAACAGAACTCCATGGCTGATGGGACCTAGTTGATGAGATTAATCTCAGCGAGATAGCTTCATGAAGCCACTGGAGCTAAGAAAGAGGCATTTCATTACATTTAATGCTGGGTTTTGATTGATTGATTTTTATTCCTCAAGAGCAGGAAAGTTATCTAATTTGGATATAACATACTGTACTGTGAGACTACTCCTATACTCACAATATAAGTACTGTAGTATGATATCTACAATTGGTTAAACAATTTTGTATCATGATGTTTACTGACAAGATGAACCAAATTATTCTATAAAAAATTATATTAAATAGAATCCCAGTATTCATTATTAAATTTCATATTACGGTACAATTTTCAAATATTTAAATTTTGTTGAATCATTGATCATACAATTATTTACACAGGAACTTGCAAGGCTTATTGAAGATAGTGAAAGGTGTCATGGCAATATTCTTGATGCAGATATCATTCAAGAATGGATGACAAGTAAACGTGTGCTATCCCTTGCATTAGAAGGTAAGTGTATATTCAAGAAAATATACACATTAGATTTGAAGTTTAGAATAATGCCTTTTTTTTTTTTTTAAGTTATGCTGAATGAAGATAGCGTACATATTTTTACAATGCTTTTTTACTTAAGGTAACATCGACCAAGTACAGTATACAGATCGCATGAAGGAGCTTGTAGAGTTCATGGGGCCAAAGTTGCAAGAGGAGGAGCTGACGCGTATCTGGCACATGGCAGAAAAGGCCAGTCCTCATGTAGTTGACAATATCCACCGTATTATGGCAGCTGCTGCAACACGCTTCAATCCTCACCAGTTTGATCACCTTTTAAGCCTCGTCAGAAAGGTATTTTGGGTTTTAGATAGGTGGGCCATAGTGTGCTGTGGGCCATCCATTTTCATAATTTTTTGTTTCTTAATGGTAAAGAATATGAAAGTGTTGATGTATCCATGCTTGGAGAATATATAATTATTTGTCATGTTTGTTTTATTGTATTGAACTGTTAACACATTGTTTCTTAACATTATTTGAGAACATGTATTTGCACAGGCATGAAGCTTAGAACAATCACCATTACCCTGTATTCCATTTTCACACGGGTAAGAATGAATTAATCCTGGAAAAAGTAAAGAATAATATAAAATGCACCTTTGATTAGTTGGACCAGTTACTACCTCTGGTAGAAAATGGTCACCAATTCCATGATTCTGTCATAGTAGGTTGAGTAATTACATAAGATAGGATCCTACCACTCTAAATCCTTGATGATCTGGGCATCCTGTCCTCAAGGAGGAAATATACTCACAGGAATGGATTAAGAAAGGCTACATAATTAGTATTTTTATCTACTCTCTGTCCATGGTTGCGTTAGGTTAGTTATTTTAGGGTAAAGTTTGATTAAGTTAGGCAAGTCTTCATTACATTTGGTTATGTTAATACAGTGCATTAAGTCAGCATTTAATGCTGATTTAATACTTAAGAACAGCCCCAATAAACAATACAGTCCTCTCCAAAAAGCAAACGAGGTATACCAATTTACGTGCTCAAATGAAGGATGTCACCTTTGATTTACTTATGTTAGTATGACCAACATAAAGCTTTCGAGAAGACTGACCTACTATCTACAAGCTGGTGCCCCTAGAAATCATATGCAAAGTGTACAAAACACAACTTTCACTAGAATATGCTAGGAGAAAATACATAAATTCTGGCATCCACCACTGACCAGAGAAGACCGCAAATACTGGAAGTTATACTCATAAAAGGAAAAAAGACCCACCCTGAATATACAGAGTAATAACCTCAATATCTTGCCTACGCTTAAATCGAGACCGTGCCGTACAACACCGGAAAGACATCTGTATCGAATTCTCCCTGCCCACTGCCTTACCCAATATTTGATTGGCATTCATCCTCATTATTCACCTACTGGTATTTCTTCACCTGTGTGTGATTTTTTCACTTCACCCCACATGCAAGTTCACCTCTTTCATATGTGCATTTAAGATAAAGCTGAACATTGTATTTTTTCAAAATACAGCTCCGCTCCTGTGCCTGGTAAGTCCACTACGGGCTCACCGTAGCTCGTGCTCGTGCTACTTGGAACTTTTTGTACAGAGTAGCTGAATCTAAAACAACAACAAACAACCCTGTATTTTCATTCCTTACTTGAAGATGTTTCAGTGTGGAATGAAATGTTGTAGAAAATATTCCCTTCAATAATCATTAGTTTCTTTACCATGAGTTTTGGTAATTTGATTGCTCTTCTTAATCCATAGAGTAAGAAAATAGTTAGAAGTATAGAAATTAGTGTCCAACGTCCTGGCCGATGGTCTGTCCCGGTTCCTTCCCATCTCCACGGAATGGACTGTTGACACCACTTCCTTTCTGTGGCGTTCAGATGCCCAGGCATCAACGATGCTTCCTTCCTGTGGCTTTGCCAGATATTCGGATGCTAAGACGTTGACCTCTTTGCAATGGAATGGTCTCAATGTTGGCCTCTTTATGCGGCGCTGTTTCCCAACTGCAGTGTTCTCGCAGTGAACGCCCTTCAGCTGGACTGATTGAGGTGGGGTTCATTTACCTTTTTCCCTGGTCCAGCTGTTGCTCTTAGTGCTGGTGCGGTTGGAGTCCTACAGGGGGGAGGGTGATTCTTCTGGTTTCTTGGTGGCCAGCCAAGCCTTGGTTTCAGGTGCTGCTTGCTCAGAGTCCGAACCTAGGTGTTTCTCCACGGCTCCACATCTTTCAGTAGGTCGGGCTAGTGATGTACTTCTCAAAGTCCAAGAATTGGACTAGCTTATAGAAGGATCCACACTACTGAAATGCTTATGGATGGGGATAGGGATGGGGACACTACTGAAATGCTTATGGGATGGGGCTTTCAACAGCCCTGGCTGAAGCCAGGGAACGTATGATAGAGCTGAGGTAGACAGACTGGGAAACTTTAGTCAGTGGTCTCAATTCTCACATGCCACGACGCTGGGCATGGAAAGATATCAAGATCAAAGGGAAAAATGCTGCAGAGATCTCGCACCCTAATCCCCTTCATAGAGCAAATGAGCTTGTTGATGCTTGGGCCACAACTTCCAGGTTTGACAGTCTTCCTCTAACACACAGAATGAATTATATAATAGATATGATGATAGAGCAAGGCTCCTTGATATCATGCTTCATCAGGTGGCAACCCTCCCTCTGAATAGACAGTATGTTTTAATACTAAATGTAATAAGTACATTCCTGACTGTCTGCATAGTACATAAATACACTTAATTGTGCTGTTACATTTACCTCTCCATATATTCTCCTCATTTTCTGTTAATACAGAAACAGATAGTCAGGATTGTACCTATTACATTTAGTATTAAAACGTACTGTCTATTCGGAGGATGGGCTGCAGGAGGATGAAGAATGAAATCAGCACTATTCACAATTGGCTTCATCAGAAGGATGACTAATGACATGCTTTTTACTAAATATGAACTAAACTGCTTTGCATAAAGGCAGAGCTACATCTCCCAGGGAGGATGGAGTTAGTTATAACATACTACGTATGCTTCTGCTAGTGCAAGGAAATCCTTTGCTTCAATTGTATATTATGAGCTATGTAACTGGGGAGCTTCCAAAGCCATGGACCAGCACCCTTACTATTCCTATTCCTAAACCTAACCAACAGAGTGCTTTTTGCCCAATCTCCCTCACTAATTGTCTTTGTAAGTGTCTCGGGAAGCTGCTTCTAAACCGTCTCCTTTACAGAATTAGTAACTTGTTGTCTCCCCAGATTAGGGGAGACAACAAGGCAGTTAGGCTTCACACAAGGGCCTAACAAACAGCCTGACAGCAGAAGGGGCCAGTCATCATTAGCTATATGAATGATATAGTGGTCTACACCAATGGGTATACCAACACCCAAAATGTTCTGAACTCTGTATTGAACACATGTCATGAACTAAGCTTAGTCATCTCGGTAGAGAAAACAAAGATTCTGAACCGACGCCCACCCAGACTGGGTGGGGCTGTTTGCAAGATGCAGCTGCTCGACTATGTAACCAGATACAAATACCCTGGTCTTGAGGTTCCACTGTACCGTAATGTTGTAGCCAGACTGGGTCGCCAATGTAGAGAGAGGCTCCATGCTCTCAAGGCTGTGGCAGGCTACCATCCAAGCTATGGTGCAAATGTTAGAATTGCCAATTTGATGTATCTCGTATATTAGATCTCTGATCGATTATGCTGCACCCATGCTTGCTCTAGTGCCTGAGAGAATGCTTGGAGGGCTGGAAAAGATGCAAAACGAAATCATGAGGATTATCCTTGAATGCCCCCATACAACTAAATTACCAAACATGAGGAATGAACTGAATATTCCATGTGTAAGTGATCATGTCACTAAAATAAATGCTTTGGTATCAAGATGCTTAGGCTAACCCACCATAACCCCAGCACTGAAGCCCTCCAAGCCTTCTTTCTTGAAGGTCAGCATCCCTCCAAATGGATTACCAAAACTGCCACAGTGCTCAATGTATGATATTCATCACCTCTACCAAGAGAAAGATAACGACAACACTTTCCTGCCCACACGGGAGATCACCCCTTTCCAAATAACTGTGTCCCCCTTTCCCACCCACGCTGATTAAAGAACAACCCTTGCTTCGATAAGAAGTAAAGTACAATGCCTTTAGCCAAATTGGTGCTTTGGTCAGAGAGTGCTCCTTTCCCAAATTATTTACACTGATGGCTCCTTGCACCAATCCTATGGTGCAGCTGGAAGTGCAGTTGTTGTGACAGCGAGAGATAGTTCCTTCTCCTATGAGTGTGGAGCGTGTATAAATAACTGGGCCTCCACTCTTCAAACAGAATTTTTGCCATTATCCTTCCACTGGAGTGCGTATATGAATCCAAAGTTGACATGGTAATTGTAAGTGACTCCTTGTCATCCTTGACTGCACTCAGCTCCCCAAGGCATAACTGTGACATGCTTCTGTCTGAATCTAGACACAAATATATAGAAATAATCAATAGTGAAGTCAGAGTTTGTCTCCTGTGGATTCCTTCCCAATATTGGTCTCCGAATGCATGATAGAACTGATGAGTTAGCCAAAACTTTTGCTCATAAAGAGGGAATTGATTACCATCTTGAACTGCCTCTGAGCAGCCTGAGGCCAGTGATATTCTGGTAACATCAACAAAATCTTGAAGACTTAAAGCAAAATGAAATTCACACCAGTTATTCCATCTATCATCATTCTATTATGCAGGAAGAACTGCATGTTTATGGGTCATCCAATAAGGTTAGAAGATTTCTAGATGTTATCACCACTAGGCTTAGGCTTGGCTACAAGTATCTGTGGGAGTTTGCAACATCTGTTGATGTATATTTGACTAAATTTAAACTGTCAGCAAAACTATTCACATATCTTGCATCACTATGTAATGGAATGTGAACAAATTGCAGAATTCAGATATAACACCATCAATCGAGTCTAAGAAATGTGTAAGTACTTCATTCATAATGATGTACTTACCTGGTTGATACCTGGTTGATGGGGTTCTGGGAGTTCTTTTACTCCCCAAGCCCGGCCCGAGGCCAAGTTTGACTTGTGAAAGTTTGGTCCACTAGGCTGTTGCTTGGAGTGGCTCGCAGGCCCCACATACCCACCACAGCCCCATTGGTCCGGCACTCCTTGGTGGAAACAATCTGGTTTCCTCTTGAAGATGTCCACGGTTGTTCCGACAATGTTACTACCAGGACCAGTACTACCAGGAAGCTTAGCAAAGTACCCAAAATTTGCTTACTGTAGGTGCAGCCTGTACATGACGGTCAAGCTGTCACTCAGTTGGGTGGGTGTGGTGCAATATTAGTAACTGTGTGACTCACCATAGATGTAAATTGCCTTTATAGAGACAGTTATGAGCCTCTTGTTGAATCACTTGTAATATAAAATGATTATTGATATGTATATGTATTTGTGTAAATGATTGTATATACTGTATATGTACATGCGTATGAAACATTAAAACTGTTGTGTAACTAGCTTCAAAAGATTGTCATTTGCATAGCTAAACGAACTATGGGGGTTCAGTTCCTGAACCCATTATGTGCCTCTGTAGCTCTTTCCACCACTGCCTTCGGGATGGGTATGGGGTGCATAATAAAGAAAAATTAAAAAAAAAAATCCCTTGGTGGTGGCAGACATGAATAACTCATGATATTTTACAGTACATTAAATTTTTCCTAGTGCAATGAGCCAGAATCTGACTGGACCAGGTTCTGGCTCGTGGTCTCTGGTAGGCCAATGAGAACTCCATGACTGATGGCACCTGCTAGTTTGGCACTATATCGGTATAGTAGCCTCAGGGAGCCACCGGTGTTCACCCAGAAATTGGAGTTTTATTCCATTCAATGCTGGGTTTCTTTGGATTATATGGTGCACAGGCAAGGTAACAATTTTGATAGTTGCATTTTTAGGGTTAAGTTTTATATTTTTTAGTACAATAGTTGTATAAATTGTTGACTACAATGAAATCTCTCCAGAGCTGGGATGGTGGAAATGATCGCTTGCGTGAAAAACTTCTCACTTTCATTGGGAAGATTGGCCAAGATTCGCACTTGGGTCGAACTGCAGAGAAGATGCTTGATGCCCTGTGGGCTCTAGCCCGTGTTCCAGCTTTACCACCAAAACTAGTGCATCAAGCAATGAATGAACACCTGACCATTCTTAATGAATCTGCTACAAGAGACCAGGTAATGGATCTAATAACTTTTACGGTTATTACCAATTTTACTGATCATTATCCTGAGGGTTATTATTCAAAACTTGTGTGGGTTCTTAATAACAACATTTATTGGGTGCAGAGCCAGAGTTTACAGATCTATGGAAAAGTTGCTGTTCCTGGTTTATTTACACCATTTTGGGTCATGGCTCTGTCATTAAAAAATAAGATTCAAGGGGCTGGATCCTGAGAAATACTGATAATGAGGGTGAAATCTCTTTACAGTCAGGATCTCCTGAATTATCCATTGTATGATCAGTTGAAATTTTAATTTTGCTCAGTGACATTAGCCCAAAGAGTGTGGGAAACGAGAAAATCAATTGGAGTAATGAGGTGACTCGAACCAGCAGTCAGGGTACTCCCAGTTGCACACGCTATCCCCAACACTATGACTTTGTAAAAGTTAAACAAACTGGGATTCCACTCAATCCACAGGAAGTCTTGAGGCTTCTACTGAAACCAGTCCAAGCTTTACACAACTTCTATGTACTCTGGTGTAGATAAATTAGTTCATCAACCATATGCTCCAGCTTCACATGCACAAGAAAATCACACTGTAATGTGATATACATGAATGTTGTGGTGTGATTTCTTAGTGTAAGTGTGGAAAATATTAGTGTATGATAGCACAATATGACTCCAGTCTCATTTTAATGATTTTCATAGATGACGCAACATTAGAAGAAAGAGTTGTGGGCCTTGGGTTAGCCATTGAACATATTTAAAACCAAATTCTATGGTTCATTTTCATTTTGCATGTTTTTCATTTACTTGAATGGTCACTGCTACCAATGAAAACGAGGTTTCGAGGCTGGGGCATGGGAAATGAAGTAGATGTGGAGAAATCTGTTTAGACAGGTTCTCCTGGTAGTTGTCCTTCATGTGATAGGTCAAAATTAAAGTGTCCCTCTCTGAAATTAGCCCATAGATTTTGGGAAGCTTTTGAGTATTAATGGTAACTCCTTAAATATTGCTCCAGTCACGTTTTAAAAATTTTCATAGATTAACGAAACGTATGGAGAAACAGGTGAAGCAATGTATTTTTCTTTAAAAATGCATAATACAGATGTCTCCTGAAGGCTCATCTGATTGCAGCAAATCTCTAGATGTAACAAATTGGGGTTGATCCCATATTGTTGAGGGTGGACCATCTTGACAAAAACGAATCACACTGGTGGGTTGGCAGTGTGGAATCATCGAAATTAGAGTGAGGGTCTCGCACAGTGAAGGTGGAAGACCCTCAACAATGTTCATGTTCGAATACCAAAAATGAATGCCAAAAAAGTTCGCTTTGGGAGCTGTTCGAATACTGAGGTTTCACTGTATTTAAACAGGCTGGTAACTATTGTTGTTGGTAGCAAGTTGTTTCTATAAAGTTCAAATAGAGATCAAATGAAATATATATAAGTGTACCAAGTAAATAATCAACATGGATTAAAATTTGTACGATGCAGTATGTAGCATGTAAAATGTTGATGTTAAAAACATTTTATTTGTTGCAGCTTCGTAAATCTTATATAGTGCGCTGTGTTGAAGATATTAAAAGAAGCCCAGCTGTTTACCTGCCACTTAAGCAGCTTCATTATTTGGCACAGTCAATCACAAAGGGAGGAGCATCTTACTTTAAAACTGAAAAGGTGAGTTAAATGGTTTTATTTCATATTTGTACTGTTCAGGAAGAAATAAAATTGTTGTATATGCATTGGCATACTCTGTCCATTTCATTAGGTGTTCCTGGTATGGGATTCCTTATTGTTTAAAAAAATTGCTATCTCACTTTTCATTGCTAACCACTATGCACCACACTACCCCCCACCCACACTTTTACCACACTACCCCCCACCCACACTTCCACCACACCCCAACCCACACTTCCACCACACCCCCACCCACACTTCTACACACCCCCACCCACACTTCCACCACACCCCCACCCACACTTCTACCACACCCCCACCCACACTTCCACCACACCCCCACCCACTCTTCCACCACACCCCCACCCCACACTTCCACCACACCCAAACCCACACTTCCACCACACCCCCACCCACACTTCCACCCCACCCACCCCCACCCACACTTCCACCACACCCCAAACCACACTTCCACCACATCCCAACCCACACTTCCACCCCACCACACCCCCACCCACTCTTCCACCACACCCCCCACCCACTCTTCCACCACACCCCCACCCACACTTCCACCACACCCCCACCCACTCTTCCACCACACCCCCACCCACTCTTCCACCACACCCCCACCCACACTTCCACCACACCCCCACCCACACTTCCACCACACCCCAACCCACACTTCCACCCCACCACACCCCCACCCACACTTCCACCACACCCCCACCCACACTTCCACCACACTACCCCCCACCCACACTTCCACCACACCCCCACCCACACTTCCACCACACCCCCACCCACACTTCCACCACACCCCCACCCACACTTCCACCACACCCCCACCCACTCTTCCACCACACCCCCACCCACTCTTCCACCACACCCCCCACCCACACTTCCACCACACCCCCCACCCACACTTCCACCACACCCCCACACCACACCCCCACCCCACACTTCCACCACACCCCCACCCCACACATCCACCACACCCCCACACCACACCCCCACCACACCCCCACCCACTCTTCCACCACACCCCCACCCACACTTCCACCACACCCCCACCCACACTTCCACCACACCCCACCCACACTTCCACCACACCCCCACCCACACTTCCACCACACCCCCACCCACACTTCCACCACACTATCCCCCACCCACACTTCCACCACACCCCCACCCACACTTCCACCACACCCCGACCAACACTTCGGAAGACTTTGAAAGAGAAATTGACAATATGCCCATGCACTCAGCCCTGGGCCTGACTCATGGAATTCAATATTCATAAAGAAATGTAAAGTACCAGTAGCGAGAGCACTCAGCGTAATATGGAGAAAGAGCCTGGATACAGGGGAGATACCAGCAGCACTTAAATCTGCAGATATAGCTCCGTTGCACAAGGGGGGGAGTAAAGCCTTGGCAAAAAATTATAGGCCAGTTGCACAAACATCACACATAATAAAAGTGTTTGAAAGAGTGATTAGGAATCAAATTTCTAGTTTTATGGAAAACAATGAATTGCACAATCCAGGACAACATGGATTAGAGCGGGAAGATCTGTCTGTCACAGTTACTCAACCCACTATGACAAAATCACAGAAGCCCTAGAAGAAAAGCAAAATGCAGATGTTGTATACACAGACTTTGCAAAGGCTTTCGACAAATGTGACATGGGGTGATAGCTCACAAAATGAGGTCAATGGGAATAACTGGAAAAGTAGGACGCTGGATACTCAATTCCTGTCGAACAGAACACAAAGAGTAAACAGTCAATCAGATAAAATCGAGTCCAAGCGAGTAAAAAGCTCTGTACCTCAAGGTACAGTCCTTGCACCGCTACTGTTCCTTATTCTCATATCTGATATAGACAAAAATACTCGTCACCGCTTCGTGTCATCCTTCGCAGATGACACAAAAATCAGCATGAAAATTACCTCTGCTGAAGACATTGAAAAACTACAAACAGATGTCAACAAAGTTTTCGATTGGGCAGCAGAAAATAATATGATGTTTAACAGTGATAAATTTCAGGTACTCAGGTACGGCAAAATGAGGATCTGAAACATAATACAGGGTACAAAAACACATCAAATCTTCCCATAGTAGAAAAACAGCATGTCAAGGATTTGGAATAATGATGTCCGACGATCTAACGTTTAGGGAGCAAACCAAGCAAATATCGCATC
>WNGS01165339.1:16502535-16521808 GCA_020271785.1 Procambarus virginalis | reverse complement strand
CCCACACGGAGCCTTACCCTCCTCCCATAAGTCCACACGAAGCCCTACCCTCCTCCCATAAGTCCACACGAAGCACTACCCACCTCCCATAATTCACATGGAGACTTTCCCTCCTCCCACAAGTCCACACGAAGCCCTACCCACCTCCCATAATTCCACATGGAGACCGCACCACCTTCCGTAAGTCACATGGAGCCCTACCCTCCTACCATAAGTCCACATGGAGCGCTACCCTCCTCCCACAGGTCCACATGGAGCCCTACCCGCTTCCCACAACGTCCACATGGAGCCCTACCCCCTTCCTCGCAAGTCTACATGGAGCCCTACCCTCCTACCCACAGGTCCACATGGAGCCCTACCACCTCACACAGGTCCACATGCAGCCCTACCCCACACTCACAACAAGTCACATGAGCCCCTACCCACCTCACACAAGTCCACATGGAGCCCTACCCTGCTCCCACAAGTCCACATGGAGCCCTACCCTCCTCACACAGGTCCACATGACAGCCCTACCCACCTCACACAAGTCCAATGGAGCCCTACCCTTCTCCCACAAGTCCACATGGAGCCCTACCCACCTCACACAGGTCCACATGCAGCCCTACCCACCTCCCACTAGTCCACATGAGCCTACCCTCCTCCACACAGTCAACATGAAGCCCTACCCACCTCACACAAGTCCACATGGAGCCTTACCCTCCTCCCACAAGTCCACATGGAGCCCTACCCACCTCTCATTGTCCACATGGAGCCCTACCCACACTCACACAGGTCCACATGGAGCCCTACCCTCCTACCACAAGTTCACATGGAGTCCTACCCGCCTCACACAAGTCCAAATGGAGCCCTACCCACCTCTCATTGTCCACATGGAGCCCTACCCACCTTCCATAGACCACATGGAGCCCTACCCTCCTACCCACATGCCCACATGGAGCCCTACCCACCTCACACTAGTCCACATGGAGCCCTACCCACCTCACACAAGTCCAACATGGAGCCCTACCCACCCTCAAACAAGTCCACATGGAGCCCTACCCACCTTCCATAGACCACATGGAGCCCTACCCTCCTACCCACAGGTCCACATGGAGCGTTCCGTCCTTGGACCTATTCTGTTTCTCGATACATGTAAATGATCTCCCAGAGGGTATAGAATAGTTCCTCATTGTTTGCTGATGATGCAAAAATTATGAGGAGGATTAAGATGGAGGAAGATAGTATGAGTCTACAAGATGACCTAGACAGAATAAATGAATAGTCCAAACAAATGGCTACTAAAGTTCAACCCGAGTAAATGTAAGGTAATGAAAACTAGGCCAGACACAAGATACCGAATGGGAGATGAAGTCCTTCATGAAACGGACAGAGAAAGATCTAGGAGTTGATATCACACCAAACCTGTCTCCTGAAGCCCACATAAAAAGAATAACATCTGTGACGTATGCAAGGTGTGCTAACATCAGAACTGCACTTCAGGAACCTGCGTAAGGAATCATTCAGAACCTTGTATACCACATGTAAGACCAATCCTGGAGTATGCGGCTCCAGCATGGAGCCCGTACCTAGTCAAGCAAAGACGAAGTTGGAAAAGTTCAGAGGTATGCCACTAGGCTAGTCCAGAACTAAGAGGCGTGAGTACGATGAAAGGCTGCGTGGAATGCACCTCACGACATTGGAAAACAAGAGTAAGGGGAGACATGACCACTACCTACATTATTCTCAGAGGAATTGACAGGGCAGATAAGGAAAAAACTGTTTAACACAGGTGGAACGCGAACAAGAATAGTTGGGATGGCAGTCCAGCTGAAACCGAGATTTTTCAAGCTCATTTATTGCTGGGGTGTCGGGGGGTTCCAGATAAATTTTTCCAGTTACTGCTGAACTGTCGAGTTTCTGATAAATTTTTCCAGTTTCCGATTTGGAGTTAAAGGTTTCTTATGTCAGAAATTAAAAATAATTTCAAAGTTCATAGAAGTTTCTTATACAAAAATTCAGGGGCAAAGTCCGCTCCCGTCTTACTGAATTTAAACTACGATAATTTTTTTTTAAATCACTCATTTGGAGTTAAAGAATTCTTATGGGGAAATTCAGACCAAAAATCACTCATTCGTTCTTAAATTTTTCTTATGGGAGAAATTCAAAAATTTTCAGAGTTCAGTTTTTATGGAAATATTTCAGAGTTCATATAATCATAGGAGTTTATTTACGAGTTTAAGACCGAAAATATTTCAAAAGACCATTTTCAGAGAATATGTTCATATAAGTTTGTTAAGGAAAATAGACATCTTAGCAGTAAGTTTTAGTTTTTATACCCATTTACGGTTATTTCACCTGTAAAAAGACCGAAAATTTCAGAGACCATTTGTAGACCGAAATATTGTCAGGTCATTTAAGACCAAAAATATGACAGAGTCCAGTTGCAGACCGAAATAAGACAGTTCAGTTTTAAGACCGAAAATTAGTCAGAGACCAATTAAGGACCAAAATATGGGAGTCCAGTTCTAGACCAAAATTTATCAGAGACCGCATTATAAGTAAAGTTCCGCTGCTAATAGCCCAATTTTAAACAGACATATTTCAGACGTAGTACAATAAATCCAAACAATTACCGAATTTCAGCTCTTGTCCCTGCCTTAACTCCGTCTCGTTTCTTCGTTAATACCCAATCAATTTCCCTGAAATTTAAAACCGCTATATTTCGTACCTAATAAAATAGATCAAAACAATTTGCCAAACGCTAGCTTCGGTCCCCCACCTTAGTTCCCTCATATCTTCGATAATACATAAACAATTTCTTGCAATTTAAAACCGCTGTATTTCAGACATAGTAAAATGCAATAATTTAGTTAAATTCTAGCTCCTGTCCCCCCACTTTAACCCCCTCTCATATCTTGTTAATACCTGAAAAATTTTCCCGAATTTTAAAGCAGACATATTTAAATGAGCAAGTAAAGAAAATAGAGTTACTGAATTCTAGTTCTTGTCCCCTGCCTTAGTTTATTTATTTATTATTTATTTATTTATTTATATACAAGAAGGTACATTGGTTTGTGAGATACATTGAATAGGACAGTATTACAATCTTGTAATGCCACTAGTACGTGCAGCGTTTCGGGCAGGTCCTTAATCTAACAGATAATTTTAAGTAGGTAAGTTCTATCAGAATTGATAAATGATAACAAATACATTGCAAGAGAAAAATGAGATGAGAGAGCTTTGTAAGTATATTAAAGCACATTGTATATTAAAGCTCTGATTGATTACATTGACAGCTTGATGAGTAATTTAAAAGATTAATAGACACCATACAGCAGATTGACAGCACATATAAGACAGCAATGATCACAATGGTAAAGATGTTCAAATTGGGAAACATAAAGGTTGGGAGATTGGGTAGCAATAGATACAGTGCAATTTTAAGGCAAAAGGTGAAAAAACTATGAAGATGAAATTAGGTACTTTTTAGTATTGATTTTGAATGATGTAAAAGTTGGACAGCTTTTCAATTCAATAGGGAGTGAGTTCCATAAACTGGGTCCCTTATTTGCATAGAGTGTTTACACAGATTAAGTTTAACTCTGGGGATATCAAAGAGATATTATTTCTGGTGTGGTGATAATGGGTCCTATTACATCTGTCCAGGAAGAGTTTCAGAGCAGGATTTGCATTTAAGAACAGGGTTTTGTAAATGTAGTTGACACAAGAGAATTTATGGAGTGAGATTATATTTAGCATGTTTAGGGAGTTAAACAAGGGGCTGAGTGTTGTCTGAAAGCAGAATTTGATATTATTCTGATAGCAGATTTTTGCTTGATGGGTGATGATGGACTTGAGATGGTTTGCAGTGGTTGAAACCCATGCACAGATACCATAGTTGAGATAGGGATAGATTAGTGCATAATATAGAGAGATGAGAGCAGAGTTAGGTACATAGTATCTGATTTTGGAGAGTATACCAACTGTTTTAGAGACTTTCTTAGTTATGTGTTGTATGTGGGTACTGAAGTTGAGTCTCTTGTCTAAGAATAGGCCAAGAAATTTTCCATCATTTTTATTGCTAATGTTTACATTGTCTATCTGAAGCTGAATTGCATTTGTAGATTTGCTTCCAAATAAGATGTAGTAGTCTTTTCTATATTAAGTTAGTAGTGTTGGTTGACATCCATAAGTGGACTTTTTTTAGTTCATTATTAACAACATTATTTAGTGTATGTGGGTTGGGGTTAGAGTAGATGAGGGTAGTATCATCAGCAAACAAAATAGGTTTCAGAATGTTAGAGACATTAGGCAGATCATTGATGTATATAAGAAATAGAAGAGGTCCCAAGATGCTGCCCTGTGGCACTCCAACGGTTATTGGTAGAGTGGGAGAGGTTATATTATTGATGGCTACACATTGGTGTCTATCACTAAGATAGGATTGGATATAGTCCAGTGCATGGCCTCGGATTCCATAATGATGGAGTTTACGTAAGAGGTAATTGTGATTAACAGTATCAAAGGCCTTTCTCAGGTCAATGAAGAGTCCAATCGGAAACTCATTTTGTCAAGGGCTGAGTAAATTATATCAAGGAGACTAATAATTGCATCGTTGGTACTCTTTTGGGAGCGGAAGCCAAACTGACAGGGGCTAAGAATGTCGAATTTTACGAGATAGGAGTAGAGCTGTTTGTAGATAATTTTTTTCAATATTTTTGATAGAATGGGTAGGTTCGAATTGGTCTATAGTTGTTTATGTCTGCCGGATTACCTCCTTTATGAACTGGCGTTACTCTTGCTTTTTTAAGGATATCAGGGAAGGTACGACACTCAAGGGATTTGTTGAACAGCAGAGCTATAGGTGGCGCAAGAGCATGGGAGGCGCTCTTGTATACAATGGATGGGATTTCACTGATGTTCCCAGCTTTGGTTTTTAGTGAGTGTATGATGGACACAACATCTGTCGGGCTGACTGGTGAAAGGAGAAGAGAGTTTGGATAGCTGCCTGAGAGATATGGTTGATATGTGTCTGAGTCTGTGGGATTTTACTTGCAAGGTTAGCACCAATCGATGAAAAGAAGCTATTAAATTCATTCGCCATTTCTAAATCAGATGACGGTGTAAGGCCATCCTTAGAGAGTGTTATCTGGTTGTGGGAGTGTTGTTTAGTTCCTAGGATTAGAGATGGTATTCCATGTGCTTTCATGTTGCCTTTTGCTTCTTTGAATCTAGTCTCATAATATGAAAGTTTAGCTTTTCTTATGATACTGGTAAGCACTGATGAGTACCTTTTAACTACTTCCTTTGTAACTAGGCCACTCCTAAATTTCTTTTCATATTCATGTTTTTTGTTGATTGATTTAATTATGCCACTTATGAGCCACGGGTTATTTTTCTTTTATCAGTTACTTGTTTGGTAAGGAGATGGGGACAGTAGGAGTTCATATCCTGTGTATTATTAAATTCAGATTCCCAGTTAACATTGTGAAGTGCATTAGAGAGATTGCCTAAAGCTGAGTCACTGTGTAGCCTGAATGAGAGTTTCTTGGTTTCTGGTGGTGTTGTGTCCATGTTTGCTATGAGGAAGGTAGGATAGTGGTCAGTTGTTCTGTCAAATTACCCCAGATGTAAGGGGAGCTGTTATATTAGTCCATAGGTGATCCAGAGTAGTGGCAGATGTTTGAGTGACTCGGGTGGGCTTGGTGATTGTAGGGATTAGCATACAGGAGTGCATGCTGTTACGGAAATAGTCAACTTGAGGGTGTTTAGAAGACCCAGGTCAATATTGAAATCACCTCCCAGAATGATGTGATTTTTGTTGAGATTGTTATTTGTGATAAGATTCCTTACGTTGTAAGTTTGTAAAAGTCCTTTATTATCAGCCGATTCCCTGAGATTTAAAACCCAATACATTTCAGACGTATGTAAAATAAATCAAAAGCAAATTACCGAGATCCATTCCCGTCCTCCACCTTAGTTCACCAAACTTAATTATTTCAGATCAAGACGTTCTCCAGTCTGTCACCTTTATCAAAGTAAACATATCCTCTCCTTCAATATGCTTGTTCACGCGGTCATATCGCACCTTACCTTCAGTACCCTTTGTTTACTCAGCAATGTAAATAGTCATTCTCACGGTGATAATAATCACATTGTCAAATCACACCTTGCCCTTTTCCCTCCCTTATCTCCCCCCACCTTTTACCTTCCCCCTTACCTTCCCATCCCTTACCTCCCCTAATTCCCTTTCGCCCTTCATCTCGTCCTCTCCCCCTTCATCTTGCAATTTCCCAACTTATCCAAATTTTCAATAATCTTACTGTATTTGTATATTTTTTCCATATTCACTGTGTTCTTTGCATTCTCTTCCATGTTTTTTTGTGTTCACTCCATGTTCTACAATTGTTCATCACATGTTCTCTGTACAACTTTTAGACTCACTCTACATGTTCTCTGCACATTCAAATCATATTTTCACCTGTTTCTCCATGTTTTCCATTTTCTCATAATGTTCTTAGCATGTTCAGTTCACATTTTTCACCTCTCTTCATGTTCACTGTGTTCTTTACCATGTTTTCATGTTCATCTCATGTTCTCTGTACACTTTTATACTCATTATTCGTGTTCTCTACGTTCATATCCTCATAAGTTCATTGTGTTCTTTGCATTCTCTTCCATGTTTTCTTTGTCATATTCACCATGTTCTTAGCATATTTTTCACAAGTTCATTGTTCATTCTTCATATTCTCTGTTCTTTGTCATGTTTTCATGTTCTCTGCAAGTTCATATTCCCCGCATGTTCCCTGTGTTCATCAGCTTTTCTTACATGTTTTCTGCATTCTTTGTCATGTTCTCAATATGTTCTTCAAGTTCATCACCTTCTCTTACATGTTCTCTGTGTTCTTTGTCGTGTTCCTCGTATGTTCACTGTATTCATTCCCTTACATATTCTTCATTTTGTCAAGTTCTTTGTTTCTTTTAACCAACTGTTTCTTCCGTTCAATAACTAGTTCTTTTGTCAAATATTATTAACAGAATTACACTTCTCCGAACAAATTTAGTCAGTCACCCAGTTTTATTTGCAAAACTACATCAATGTAATTTTTTTATCAACTTAATATTTCTTACCGACACTGTTCTTTAAAAAAAAAGTATTATTCAGTACAAATGTACCAAGGCATTTTTTTTTCTCGTTTCTTAACTAAAATAATACTTCTCTCAACTAAAAATAGTCAAGCTTAACTTCTTTCAACACTTTTAACTAACTTTATTCGTCGTTATTCAACTAAAAATTAGCCACGTTCATCATTTCTTAACTAAAATAACACTTCGCTTAACTGAAAATAGTCAAGATTAACTTCTTTCAACACTTTCTTAACAGCCTTTATGTTTCGTCAAGTAAGAAAAAATAGCTAAAGATATCTTTCATCGCTGTTCTTAACAAAAATTATTTTTCCCCTTAACTGAAAATAGTCAAATGTAACTTCGTTCAACACTTTTATAACTAACAGTATACTTCGTGGAATAAGAAAAATAGTCAAAGACACACTTCGAGATATCAAGGACACATTCAGAGACACCAAAGTTACTCTTCAAGACATCAAAGACACACTCAAAGACATCAAAGACATCAAAGACACACTCAAAGACGTTAAAATACTACTCATATCCTCAAAAGTTATTATCAGAGTCATCAAAAGTTAATCTCAGTCATCAAAGTTATTCTCTTAGTCACCTTCGCTCATCAGAGAAGCTTTCTAAGACATCTTCGTTCATCAAAGTTATTCTCCATGACATCAGAACTTATTCTCTAAGACATCAGAAGTTAGTCTCTAAGACATCAAAGTTATTCTCTAAAACATCAAACGTTAATCTGTCATCAAAGTTATCCTCTAAGTCACCTTCGTGCATAAAGAGCTATTCTCTAACTCACCTTCGTTCATCAAAGTTGTTCTCTAAGACATCCATATTGTTCTCTAAGACATCTTCAGGCATTAAATAACACTCCCAAATGTAACTAGTTCAACTTTTCATATCAAATTTATATTTCTGTTAAAATATATTTTCTTAGTCACTTTATCATAAAACTGTTCTCTGAACAACAATGCATCATCCTATCTAGCCTAGCCTAACCTATTCCTCCCCTACCTGATGTAATGTACCTAATTAAACTTACATAACCTATCCTAACTTAACGTAACTTACCTAACCTAATTTAACTAACCTAACCTAACCTATCCTAACTTAACATAACTTACCTAACGTAATTTACTAACCTAACCTATCCTAACTTAACGTAACTTGCCTAACCTAATTTACCTAACCTTTCATAACCTAACTTAACTTACATAACCTAACCTAACAAAACTTAACTTACCTAATCTATCCTTCCTAACTTAACCTAAGTGACCTAACCTAACTTTCCCTAACTTACCTAACCTAACGTTCTCTGACTCTGAAAACTTCTATGACAATATTTTCTGAAAATGGTCTTTTGAAATATTTTCGGTCTTAAACTCTTAAATACACTAACACGAACTCTGAAAATATTTTGGCCTTAAACGACTGTGACAGAGCAGAAAGTATATCTCTGAAAAGTTTACCTGGAAGCCCCGATGTCACAAATGGGACTGGAAAAAATTATTAGGGAACCCCCCAACATAAACGGGACTGATGATTCGTTTGATATGTGTTGGTGCAAAAGGAACTAACATTACGATGTCTGAAATGTAGAGTGACATAAAGAGCAGTAAAAAAATGTGAAAGAACGATGAGGGAGGGGGTAGGAGGGTGTGTGAGGTAAGGTCGGAGCAGGGGGGGGGACGGGTAATGGTATCTTTGATATCTTTTTTTACTTATATAGAAATATACTCGTTTGTATGTAAGAATTTACTTAAAAGCCTACAGTCTAAAATATCTGCTTATGACCGTAGAGTTTATTATAAAAAAAAGACGGGAGCGAACTTTGCCCCTGAATTTTTCTGTAAGATTTTTTAAACTTCTATGAACTCTGAAATTATATTTGATTTGAATTTTCCCCATAAGAATCCTTTAACTCCAAATCGGAAACCGGAAATATTATCAGGAAACCTGACAGCCCAGCAGTAACTGGAAAAAAATATCAGGAAACCCGAAAGTCCAGCAGTGACTGGCAAGATTTACCTGGAACACCTGACAGCATGGCTGAAACTGGGCTAGAAAAATCTCATTTACTGCTGGCGTGTCATCGCTACTACTAACAAGGGGTCACAGGTGGATACTAAGTACCCAAATGAGCCACAGGGACGTTAGAAAAAAAAAATCAGTGTCAGAGTAGTTAACAGATGGAATGCATTAGGCAGTGATATACTGGAGGCAGACTCCATACACAGTTTAAAATGTAGATATGATAAGAGCCCAGTAGGCTCAGGAACCTGTACACCATGTAACGTATCGGGAGAAATGAATAAATAAGAAAGAAATGAAGAATGAAATAATGAGTGAGGGTTTGGGGTGAGGGAAGTAGAGGTGGGAGGAGTAAGGAGTATTGGGGGTAGCGAGGAGTGTGGTCAGTGAACAAATGCATCAGGGTGAAAGAAACAGAGAAAGAAACTATGCGCGTACGTGTGTGTGTGGAGGGGGGGGGCAGCCTATGTACAGATATTTAGATACAATTTATGACATGCCTGTTCACCGTTACAGAGTAATAAAGTGGCCCGCACCATCGCTATAGAGACTGGTAGTCAAAACATACCAGTTGCCCTCAGCGTCATCGCCCTCTCCTTTCCCCAGCCCCTGGTGAGTACCCATCGTCATCTCTTCCCCTGGTGAGTACCCATCGTCATCTCTTCCCCTGGTGAGTCCCCATCGTCATCTCTTCCCCTGGTGAGTACCCATCGTCATCTCTTCCCCTGGTGAGTCCCCATCGTCATCTCTTCCCCTGGTGAGTACCCATCGTCATCTCTTCCCCTGGTGAGTACCCATCGGCATCTCTTTCCATGGTGAGTCCCCATCGTCATCTCTCTTCCCCTGGTGAGTACCCATCGGCATCTCTTTCCATGGTGAGTCCCCATCGTCATCTCTCTTCCCCTGGTGAGTACCCATCGGCATCTCTTCCCCTGGTGAGTACCCATCGTCATCTCTCTTCCCCTGGTGAGTACCCATCGGCATCTCTTTCCCTGGTGAGTACCCATCGTCATCTCTCTTCCCCTGGTGAGTACCCATCGTCATCTCTTTCCCTGGTGAGTACCCATCGTCATCTCTCTTCCCCTGGTGAGTACCCATCGTCATCTCTTCCCCTGGTGAGTACCCATCGTCATCTCTCTTCCCCTGGTGAGTACCCATCGTCATCTCTCTTCCCCTGGTGAGTACCCATCGTCATCTCTCTCCCCCTGGTGAGTACCCATCGTCATCTCTTCCCCTGGTGAGTACCCATCGTCATCTCTCTTCCCCTGGTGAGTACCCATCGTCATCTCTCTTCCCCTGGTGAGTACCCATCGTCATCTCTTCCCCTGGTGAGTACCCATCGTCATCTCTTCCCCTGGTGAGTACCCATCGTCATCTCTTCCCCTGGTGAGTACCCATCGTCATCTCTTCCCCTGGTGAGTACCCATCGTCATCTCTTCCCCTGGTGAGTACCCATCGTCATCTCTTCCCCTGGTGAGTACCCATCGTCATCTCTCTTCCCCTGGTGAGTACCCATCGTCATCTCTTCCCCTGGTGAGTACCCATCGTCATCTCTTCCCCTGGTGAGTACCCATCGTCATCTCTTCCCCTGGTGAGTACCCATCGTCATCTCTCTTCCCCTGGTGAGTACCCATCGGCATCTCTTCCCCTGGTGAGTACCCATCGTCATCTCTCTTCCCCTAGTGAGTACCCATCGTTATCTCTTCCCCTGGTGAGTACCCATCGCCAACTCTTCCCCTGGTGAGTACCTATCAGCATCTTTCTCTTGAGTACCCATCGCCATCTCTCATCCCCTGGTGAGTATTTATCTCTCTCCTACCACAGTGAGTTCCCATTATGTTTCTCTACCCCTGGTGAGTACCCATCTTCTTTCAATACCCTGGTGAGTATTGTTACGAGGCTGCCGTTCATCATAAAACTCTTCCCATTCCCAATTAAGACGAGTCATTCCCATTCATATCCAGCACTTAGTACTGCCCTAGATTGTTTATGTTGAAATAGGACGTGCACATTAACCATCATCACTGAACATCAACCATCACAAATGAACACCAACCGTCACAAATGAACATCAACCATCACTAATGAGCATCAACCGTCACAAATGAACATCGACCGTCACAAATGAACATCAACCATCACAAATGAACATCAACCATCACAAAAGAATATCAATCATCATCACTGAACATTAACAATCATCATTGAACATTAGCCATTATCAATGAGCATCAGCCATCATCACTGAGCATTAACCATCACAACTGAACATCAAGCATCACCACTGAACATCACCCATCACAACTGAACGACAACCATCATCAATGAACATCAATCATCACTAAACATAACTATCTTCCCAAACAACAAACCATTATTATGAACGTCAGCCATCATCACTTAATAATGTGTGTGAACACCACACACAGAACATTCCCAACACCATTGAACATCAATTATCACCACTGAACATTTACCATCAATGAACATCAACCATCATCATCAGTGAACATAAACCACCATCACTGCACATTAACCATCAACCATTCTCACTGAATGTTAACAATCATCACTGAATATCAACAACTATCATTAGAATACTCGAGGAATAGGCTGGATAGTTAGCATTTTCTAGACTCAAAGGCATCTGATAGTGTTCCTCTTGAAGTGCAGGTATACAAGATGGAGAAACAAGCTGGGATCACTAAAATGGGTAAGGGAATACCTGAAGGACAGAAGACAAACAGTCAGAGGCGAAGTTTCCACATGGAGGAATATAACAAGTGGTATCCCCGAAGGTTCGGTCCTGGGACCACTACTGTTCCTGATTTATGTTGATGATCTACCCTGTTGAGTGAGCTCGTACATGTCAATGTTGGCAGACGATGCAAGATAATGAGGAATTTAAAAAAGAAAACAGGAGGACTGCAGAATGTTACATGAAGATCTTAAACTCTAGGAGTGGACAAACAAATGCTTGCTTCCTGGAGTTCAATCATAATAACTAATATAATAAAAATGGGGAAATGAGAGAGAAGACCAGACGGTGTCTACACCATTAATAGAATACAACTGCTGAAATCTGAGAGAAATTTGGGAGTGGATATAATTGTGGACAATAATCCACAGCCTCATCTAAGTAATTATCGTACGGAGTTTCCCAGAGAGGACATCCTTTCATGGGCGGCTTAGGACGTCCTCCTGACGAGTCTCAACTTGTGATATATTAATGCTGGGACTGAAATCTTATAACCTTAGTTAGAAATCACCAAAATTATCTTAGTGCTCCGGCATTTATTACAATTAAAATATACTGGTGAATAATCACTCATTAAACTAAATAAATAAAGTTTCCGGCCTCCCGCTCGAAGGGCTGATGGGAGCGAAGCAGCAGTATAAGCAAGGATCAGTATGACGTCACGACGCGCCTGCACCTCGTGTGACTTTCTAATTTCAGGAAACGTTAACTTAGTTATTTTCGGAATTACTAGTGAAGTTCCAGAGACAATACAAATTAAATAATGTGCCATAACGCGCTATAACTATTAACAGTACTGAAAACTGTACTAGCTGAGCTTGACACCACGTGTATCACAGCAAACTCAACATACAGTGCTCATTTACCCATCAAGGACACAGGGTCGGCTATGACACTGACCTGAGCACCGGGGCACCTGTTCCAAGTATAATTTCTATTGTTATAATTGACGTCAATTTATGTACGTTATGTCATTTAACTTTCTCTTAGGCCCCGGTTAAATTGTGGGTTTTTTATCCCAAACTAGTAAGTAATTGTTTCTAAACCATGATCTATTGTTGTGAGATTACACTGAATTATAATACTTTATAAAATTTACTCAAATGAATATTCATCAATATTATCTCTGATGAATATCAATAGATTGTGTCATCATTAGGCTAGGTTACATATAATACTGTTTAGTGGATTGGACGGCGTGCACCGAAACGTACAACTGTTTTTCGCTGTAATCATTTAATTATTTAACTGCAAATATTAGTGTGGAATTCCTCGGCAGATATCCAAGAACAGTGACTTGATTCTACGAGGTCACTTACTTCCCGACAACTAGACTGCATCAGGGAGTCTACCCTAGCAAATCAGCTGTTTTTGAATTTCATTTGTTTACAGTAGATTTCTAGAGTAAACTATAACTGAATTATAATTATTGAATGATTGCAGTTTGTTGTTTTAATAATTGAGTATTCTGCAGTTGTTTTAAATTAATATAATTTAATTCAAAAGTTTCCCAGAGATATAGAAATAAATAATTATATATATATGTATATATGTATATATATACATATATATATATATATGTCGTACCTAGTAGCCAGAACGCACTTCTCAGCCTACTATGCAAGGCCCGATTTGCCTAATAGGCCAAGTTTTCATGAATTAATTGTTTTTCGACTACCTAACCTACCTAACCTAACCTAACCTAACTTTTTCGGCTACCTAACCTAACCTAAGCAATAAAGATAGGTTAGGTTAGGTAGGGTTGGTTAGGTTCGGTCATATATCTACGTTAATTTTAACTCCAATAAAAAATAATTGACCTCGTACGTAATGAAATGGGTAGCTTTATTATTTCATAAGAAAAAAATTTGAGAAAATATATTAATTCAGGAAAACTTGGCTTATTAGGCAAATCGGGTCTTGCATAGTAGGCCAAAAAGTGAGTTCTGGCTACTAGGTACGACATATATATATATATATATATATATATATATATATATATATATATATATATATATATATATACTGCCTCAAGAATTAACTTTGGGAATTAAGTTGAGGAGTAAATCCCACAATTCTCTCACTAACACTAGAGGTACACACAGGCAGAGTGACATAGGCAGTATATGGGACGCTGGCGAACATTAGAACGTCGTTTAGAAACCTAAATCAGGAGGATTTCAAAGTAATATACACAGCTTGCTTTCACCAATACTGGAATATGCATTATTGGAATCCATAACTTGTCCATTCCATACGGCATGGAATCCATACCTTGTGAAACATAAAACTGAAATTGAAAAAGTGCAGAGGTTGCAACTAGATTACTGCCAGAATTCCGATGGTTAAGTTATAAGGATAGGATGAAGGAACTGGACCTCACAACCTCGCAGGGTAGAAGAAATAGAGAAAATATAACAACGTTCACGATACTGAAGGGAATATACAATGTGGACAAGAACAGCCTCTTCAAGTTGATAGAAAATAGGACAAGAGGACAAAAGTGGAAGCTGGAAATGCAAATGAATCAAAGAAATGTAAGGACATACCCGTACCTGTACGGGTGGTCAACAAATGAATTGCACTAACAGAAGAAATTGCGGAAGCCACCTCCATTCCCAACGTTAAGGACAGGTTCGAGAAAGATTTTGAACGTTAGAAGAGTGAAGCTTTAACGCAACAGGTACAGCTAGGCTAGTAGGCGGGGCATAAACAGCTAGTTCCCCGTAGTCACTGATAAGTACTGTACATCAACCATCAAAATGTAACATAAATCACCACTGTGCGTTAACCACCCCACCTCTAAAATCTACTTCCGACACCCCCCCCCCCAACAACAACAACCTCCCTCACCCCTAAACACCACAGCCATCCTTACCAACAATACTAACCGGCATCATCTCTATCCTCATATTCCCACAGGTGAAAGGACAGATTCTCATCTTCCCTACATTGTACGGCATCATCCTCCTGTTAGAGTCGTTTTTTGGCATAATGGCCTACCAGGTGTACAAGAGGAGGTGCTCCAGCCCGAGCGACGACACCAGCACGGCAAACGTCGAGGAAGGCACCAAAGGAGTGAAGGAAACCTCTGAACACGTCTTGGATACACATGCACAATGAAATCATATTAACGTAATGTATCAATGAGAAAATCGGTAGTAGCCCCTGAAGAGGATTCGAACCCACTCATTTGGTACTCTCAAGCTAACGCCCTAGACCACTACACCACAACATTGCCAAAAAGCAATGTAACCCGGGATACTACTGAATCCTCTAGGGGTCCTGAGGATTCCAACTTGTGTCCAATCAGGGGTTTCACGCATTGCCCTCATACTCTCTGGCTTTATGGTTTAGTAGTTCTACGCCCAACGCTTCTCGTCAAATGTACAATTAAATCACAAATATAAAATAACCGCTGAGATATATGTTAAAAAATAATTACCACTGAGATACAAGTTATTTAAAGTAACCACTGAGATATAGGTTATAAAATAACCATTGGGATATAGGTTATAAAATAATCATTGGGATATAGGTTATAAAAAAACCACTGTGATGTAGGTTATAAAATAACCACCGAGATATAGGTTATAAAATAACCACTGAAATATAGGTTATTAAATAACCACTGGGATATAGGTTATAAAATAATCATTAGGATATAGGTTATAAAATAATCAATAGGATATAGGTTATAAAATAATCATTAGGATATAGGTTATAAAATAATCATTTGGATATAGATTAAAAAATAACCACTGAGATATAGGTTATAAAATAAGCACTGAGATCTGAGAAATCACCTCAGATCTTTCCTTACTGACTGTGGGTTACCTGCTGAAATACCAGATGCTAAGTAAACCCTTTCTCCGGGGTCTCCTCTAACAAAGAACCCTCTCAACCTTATCTAGAAACCAAAGTGTACTATAGCTCTGCCTTTTCATTCAAAAGGTTTTTAATTTTACAATTGTGTCTTTAGCCTACCATTTTATATTGAGCATTTTTTCATTTGTCAATTACAGCATTGTTATCTGCTAAAAATTATAGCAAGTAGATTTACAGCAGATTTAGCATTTTACTGTTCTGTAATCGGTTATTTTATTGTATCTTGACTCCGTTGTATCTACATGCAAGCTCATATTGACCCTGAACTAAATCTGCTGTCACAAATCTACAATAATCAGCATATTGATCATCACTACTGCAGGTACTCCAGAGCAAACCTTGCAAGCAAGCAAGCAAGCAAAAAATACTAGTCTATCAGTATTTAACCAAAATGTCAAGATTCCTTGGTAAACATTTTGATTATATAAACGCACAACTCGCAGCACTAGGTACTAAACTATCGTTCATTATTTTAACAAAAACATGGCTAAGAAAAGACCATATCCAACTTTACAGCTTAGCAGGATATAAAGTCATTCACGACTGTAGCCTAAATAAAAACAGAGGTGGCACAGCTGTCTATCACCAAAATATCTTCATTTGTACTAGTCATTAATGATAGAAACAACTACTGTGAATATACCTTTGCTGAATTCTCGATTAAATCCCTTAAATCCTTCCTGACTATTGGGGATATGTATTGATTTCCTAAAACTAATACAACTGCCTTCTCAGATAATCTAAGGAATCTAATCATAAACAACAAGCTCAATAAAAATCACATTCTAGGAGGTGACTTCAATTTTGACCCGTGTTAACAAAATAGCCCCCAAGTCGACTACTTCCTAAACAGTATGAACTCCTGTACGCTAATCCCCACAACCACCAAGCCCACCCGAATCATTAAAACATCCGCTACCTCCTTGCACCACATATGGACCAACATAACAGCTCCCCTTGCATCTGGTATAACCACTGACAGAACACCTCACTACTATCCTACCTTCCTCATAGCAAACATGGCCATAGCACCATCGGATGCCAAAAAACTTACCTTCAGGCTACAAAGCAAAATTCAATCTCACAAATGCATTTCACAATATAAACTGGGAATCTGAATTCAATAATACACAGGATTTAAATTCATTAGCCAATATCTTCCTTTCCAAAACTAAGCCTCTACAATAATCACTGTCCTATGCTCACCAAGCAAGTAACGGCCAAACAAATGAAACAACCCCTGGCTCACAAGTGTTATACTCAAAGCAATCTACAAGAAAAAACGTAGAATTGGCCTAGTTACAAAAGTAGTAGTTAAGCGATACTCATCAATGCTTACCAGTTGAATAAGAGGGAAACTTTCCTGTTATGACAGTATATTCAAAGAAGCAAAAGGAAACATGAAAAGCACATGGAAAACAATCTCTAACATCCTAGGATCTAAACAACATCACGTAACAAGCAGATAAAGCTCTAAGGATAGTTACACGCTTACAACAGACTTAGAAACTGCAACTGAATTTAACAGTTTCTTTTCATTAGTTGGAGGTAACCTTGCTAGAAAAATGCCACAGACCCAGACACATGTTAGTACATATCTTACCGGCAGCTAAGAAGCTCCTCAAGGTAGCTATCCTAACTCTCTTTTCCTTTCACCAGTCAGCCCGACACATGTTATGTCCATCATTCACTCACTAAAAACCAAAGCTGGGAACACTAGTGAAATACCATCTATGGTATACAAGGGTGCCGTTCATGCCCTTGTACCACCCATGACTCTGCTGTTCAACAAGTCTCTTGAGGGTCATACTTTCCCCTGATATCCTTAAAATAAACACTAGTAGCGCCAGTTCATAAAGGAAGCGATACGGCTGACAAACAATTACAGACCGATATCAAATCTATTATAAAAAATATCAAATATTATTAAAAATATTTGAAAAAAATATTTACAAACAGCTCTACTCTACCTTGTAAATTTAACATATTAAGTCCCTGTCAGTTTGGCTTCTGCTCCCACAAAAGAGTACCAACGATGTCAATATTAGTCTGCTTGACAATCTACACAGCTCTACAAAAATTAGCTCCTAATTCGGCTCTTCGTTTACCTGAGAAAGACCTTCGATATGTAACCATATCTATCAAACTATGGAATCCGAGGCCTTGCCTTGAACTATATTCGATCCTATCTTAGTGACAGACACTAATGTGTAGCCATCAATGATATAACTTCCCCCACTCTACCATTAACTGTAGGAGTGCCACAGGGCAGCATCCTAGGATCTCTCTTATTTCGTATATACATCAATGATTTGCCAAATGTCTCTAACATTCTTAAACCTATACTATTTGCTGACGATACTGCCTTCATCTACTCAGACCCCAACCCACACACACTAAATAATGTTGTAAATGACGAATTAGAAAAGGTCCACTCATGTTGGATGTCAACCAACAAACTCACACTAAACACAGAAAAGACCTACTGCATTCTATTTGGAAGCAAATCAAATGAAATTCAACTTCAGATAGACAATTAACATCAGCAATAAAAATGCTGGAAAGTTCTTTGGCCTATACATAGGCAAGAGACTCAACTTCAGCACCCACATACAACACAGCCAAAAGTGTCGGTATACTCTCTAAATTAGATATATGTTCCCCACTCTGCTCTCCTCTCATTATACTACTCACTAATCTATCCTTATTTACATACGGTGTCTGTGCCTGGGCTTCAACTACTGCAAATTACCTCAAGCCCGTTATTTCCCAGCGACAAACTATCAGAGTAATAATAAACTGTTTTCAGACAACACTCAGTTCCTCTGATTAAAAGTTAAACATGCTAAACGTACACTCACTCCACACAATCTTTTATGCTATTTACATGTACAAAACCTTGTTCCTAAACGCAAATTCTGATCTGAAGCTCATCCTTGACAGATTTAACAGAACCTATAATCACCACACCAGAAATAAATATCTCTGATATCCACAGTCAAACTAAATCTGTGTAAAGTCTATGCAAATAAAGGGAACCTAATCTATGGATCTCACTTCTTAACGTAATTAAAAAGCTGACCACCATATGCCTTATTCAAAAGTAAAACCAAGAAGTACCTAATTTCATCCTCATAGTTTCCTACCTTGTGCTTCAAACACACTGTATCTTGTGCTACCCACTCCCCCAATATTTGTGCCTAGGATATGCAACTTCACCAATGTAATCACTGCTATCAACTTATATCATAGTTATGTTCAACACAATTTTGCTACAATGTACCTATTAATAATCTTTAAATTTTACTCCGATGTAAATCGACGTCATCGATGTATTAGAAACATGTAAGTAAGCCTTGTTATCTGTTGGCCCTTTATGTCTCAAAGACTGTATAGACAAAAATTTCAGCTATGGCAACACTACTCGAGGCACAGATAACTGTACCCTTAATCTGCCCGTAAGTTTTGCATCAAAAT
>WNGS01165339.1:16466977-16497959 GCA_020271785.1 Procambarus virginalis | reverse complement strand
GTATGACGACCACCGACTTCAATCCAAGCAAGATGATAAGAAGCAATCCTGCATGTAACGAGAGCGAATTCTCATTTTCTGTAAGATTTTTTAAACTTCTATGAACTCTGAAATTATATTTGATTTGAATTTTCCCCATAAGAATCCTTTAACTCCAAATCGGAAACCGGAAATATTATCAGGAAACCTGACAGCCCAGCAGTAACTGGAAAAAAATTATCAGGAAACCCGAAAGTCCAGCAGTGACTGGCAAGATTTACCTGGAACACCTGACAGCATGGCTGAAACTGGGCTAGAAAAATCTCATTTACTGCTGGCGTGTCATCGCTACTACTAACAAGGGGTCACAGGTGGATACTGAGTACCCAAATGAGCCACAGGGACGTTAGAAAAAAAAATCAGTGTCAGAGTAGTTAACAGATGGAATGCATTAGGCAGTGATATACTGGAGGCAGACTCCATACACAGTTTAAAATGTAGATATGATAAGAGCCCAGTAGGCTCAGGAACCTGTACACCATGTAACGTATCGGGAGAAATGAATAAATAAGAAAGAAATGAAGAATGAAATAATGAGTGAGGGTTTGGGGTGAGGGAAGTAGAGGTGGGAGGAGTAAGGAGTATTGGGGGTAGCGAGGAGTGTGGTCAGTGAACAAATGCATCAGGGTGAAAGAAACAGAGAAAGAAACTATGCGCGTACGTGTGTGTGTGGAGGGGGGGGGGGCAGCCTATGTACAGATATTTAGATACAATTTATGACATGCCTGTTCACCGTTACAGAGTAATAAAGTGGCCCGCACCATCGCTATAGAGACTGGTAGTCAAAACATACCAGTTGCCCTCAGCGTCATCGCCCTCTCATTTCCCCAGCCCCTGGTGAGTATCCATCGTCATCTCTCTTCCCCTAGTGAGTACCCATCGTCATCTCTCTTCCCCTGGTGAGTACCCATCGTCATCTCTCTTCCCCTGGTGAGTATCCATCGTCATCTCTCTTCCCCTGGTGAGTACCCATCGTCATCTCTCTTCCCCTGGTGAGTACCCATCGTCATCTCTCTTCCCCTGGTGAGTACCCATCGTCATCTCTCTTCCCCTGGTGAGTACCCATCGTCATCTCTCTTCCCCTAGTGAGTACCCATCGTCATCTCTCTTCCCCTGGTGAGTACCCATCGTCATCTCTTCCCCTGGTGAGTACCCATCGTCATCTCTTCCCCTGGTGAATACCCATCGCAATCTCTCTTCCCCTGGTGAGTACCCATCGTTATCTCTTCCCCTGGTGAATACCCATCGTCATCTCTTCCCCTGGTGAGTACCCATCGTCATCTCTCTTCCCCTGGTGAGTACCCATCGTTATCTCTTCCCCTGGTGAATACCCATCGTCATCTCTCTTCCCCTGGTGAGTACCCATCGTTATCTCTTCCCCTGGTGAGTACCCATCGTCATCTCTCTTCCCCTGGTGAGTACCCATCGTTATCTCTTCCCCTGGTGAGTACCCATCGTCATCTCTCTTCCCCTGGTGAGTACCCATCGTTATCTCTTCCCCTGGTGAGTACCCATCGTCATCTCTCTTCCCCTGGTGAGTACCCATCGTTATCTCTTCCCCTGGTGAGTCCTCATCGTCATCTCTCTTCCCCTGGTGAGTCCTCATCGTCATCTCTCTTCCCCTGGTGAGTACCCATCGTCATCTCTCTTCCCCTGGTGAGTACCCATCGTCATCTCTCTTCCCCTGGTGAGTACCCATCGTTATCTCTTCCCCTGGTGAGTCCTCATCGTCATCTCTCTTCCCCTGGTGAGTACCCATCGCCATCTCTCATCCCCTGGTGAGTACCCATCGCCAACTCTTCCCCTGGTGAGTACCTATCAGCATCTTTCTCTTGAGTACCCATCGCCATCTCTCATCCCCTGGTGAGTATTTATCTCTCTCCTACCACAGTGAGTTCCCATTATGTTTCTCTACCCCTGGTGAGTACCCATCATCTTTCAATACCCTGGTGAGTATTGTTACGAGGCTGCCGTTCATCATAAAACTCTTCCCATTCCCAATTAAGACGAGTCATTCCCATTCATATCCAGCACTTAGTACTGCCCTAGATTGTTTATGTTGAAATAGGACGTGCACATTAACCATCATCACTGAACATCAACCATCACAAATGAACACCAACCGTCACAAATGAACATCAACCATCACTAATGAGCATCAACCGTCACAAATGAACATCGACCGTCACAAATGAACATCAACCATCACAAATGAACATCAACCGTCACAAATGAACATCAACCATCACTAATGAGCATCAACCGTCACAAATGAACACCAACCGTCACAAATGAACACCAACCGTCACAAATGAACATCAACCATCACTAATGAGCATCAACCGTCACAAATGAACATCAACCATCACAAATGAGCAACCGTCACAAATGAGCATCAGCCATCATCACTGAGCATTAACCATCACAACTGAACATCAAGCATCACCACTGAACATCACCCATCACAACTGAACGACAACCATCATCAATGAACATCAATCATCACTAAACATAACTATCTTCCCAAAAAACAAACCATTATTATGAACGTCAGCCATCATCACTTAATAATGTGTGTGAACACCACACACAGAACATTCCCAACACCATTGAACATCAATTATCACCACGGAACATTTACCATCATTGAACATCAACCATCATCATCAGTGAACATAAACCACCATCACTGCACATTAACCATCAACCATTCTCACTGAATGTTAACAATCATCACTGAATATCAACAACTATCATTAGAATACTCGAGGAATAGGCTGGATAGTTAGCATTTCCTAGACTCAAAGGCATCTGATAGTGTTCCTCTTGAAGTGCAGGTATACAAGATGGAGAAACAAGCTGGGATCACTAAAATGGGTAAGGGAATACCTGAAGGACAGAAGACAAACAGTCAGAGGCGAAGTTTCCACATGGAGGAATATAACAAGTGGTATCCCCGAAGGTTCGGTCCTGGGACCACTACTGTTCCTGATTTATGTTGATGATCTACCCTGTTGAGTGAGCTCGTACATGTCAATGTTGGCAGACGATGCAAGATAATGAGGAATTTAAAAAAGAAAACAAGGAGGACTGCAGAATGTTACATGAAGATCTTAAACTCTAGGAGTGGACAAACAAATGCTTGCTTCCTGGAGTTCAATCATAATAACTAATATAATAAAAATGGGGAAATGAGAGAGACGACCAGACGGTGTCTACACCATTAATAGAATACAACTGCAGAAATCTGAGAGAAATTTGGGAGTGGATATAATTGTGGACAATAATCCACAGCCTCATCTAAATAATTATCGTACGGAGTTTCCCAGAGAGGACATCCTTTCATGGGCGGCTTAGGACGTCCTCCTGACGAGTCTCAACTTGTGATATATTAATGCTGGGACTGAAATCTTATAACCTTAGTTAGAAATCACCAAAATTATCTTAGTGCTCCTGCATTTATTAGAATTAAAATATACTGGTGAATAATCACTCATTAAACTAAATAAATAAAGTTTCCGGCCTCCCGCTCGAAGGGCTGATGGGAGCGAAGCAGCAGTATAAGCAAGGATCAGTATGACGTCACGACGCGCCTGCACCTCGTGTGACTTTCTAATTTCAGGAAACGTTAACTTAGTTATTTTCGGAATTACTAGTGAAGTTCCAGAGACAATACAAATTAAATAATGTGCCATAACGCGCTATAACTATTAACAGTACTGAAAACTGTACTAGCTGAGCTTGACACCACGTGTATCACAGCAAACTCAACATACAGTGCTCATTTACCCATCAAGGACACAGGGTCGGCTATGACACTGACCTGAGCACCGGGGCACCTGTTCCAAGTATAATTTCTATTGTTATAATTGACGTCAATTTATGTACGTTATGTCATTTAACTTTCTCTTAGGCCCCGGTTAAATTGTGGGTTTTNAAACTTAGGCCTAGTTTCAAAGGAAGTAGCTAAAAGGTACTCATCAATGCTTACCAGTATCATAAGAAAGGCAAAACTAGCATATTATGTGAATAGATTCAATGAAGCAAAAGGTAACATGAAAAGCACTTGGAAAACAATCTCTAGTATCCTAGGAACTAAGCAACACTCACATAACCAAATAAAGCTCTACAAGGATGGGGATATACTGTCAACTGATTTAGAAATGGCAAATGAATTTAATAGTTTCTTTTCATCGGTTGGTGCTAATCTTGCCAGTAAAATCCCACAGTCTCAGACACATATTAACACATATCTCTCAGGCAGCTATCCAAACTCTCTTCTCCTTTCACCAATCAGCCCGGCAGATGTTGTGTCCATCATACACTCTCTAAAAACCAAGGCAGGGAACACCAGTGAAATTCCGTCCATTGTATACAAGAGAGCCTCCCATGCCCTTGCCTCACCCATAGCCCTACTGTTCAACAAATCTATAGAGTGTCACACCTTCCCTGATATCCTCAAAAAAGCAAGAGTAACGCCAGTCCATAAAGGAGGCAATCCGGCGGACATAAATAATTATAGACCAATATCAAATCTACCCATTCTATCAAAAATATTTGAAAAATTATTTACAAACAGCTCTATTCCTACCTCGTAAAATTCGACATACTCAGCCCCTGCCAGTTTGGCTTCCGGTCCCAAAAGAGCACCAACGATGCAATCATTAGTCTCCTTGACGTAATCTACTCAGCCCTTGACAAAAATGAGTTTCCAATTGGACTCTTCATTGACCTAAGAAAAGCCTTTGATACTGTTAATCACAACTACCTCTTACTTAAACTTCAGCATTATGGAATCCGTGGCCTTGCCCTTGACTACATCCGATCCTATCTTAGTGACAGACACCAATATGTAACCATCAATGATACAACTTCTTCCACTCTACCAATTACCGTTGGAGTGCCTCAGGGCAGTATCTTAGGACCTCTTCTATTTCTTATATATATAAATGATCTGCCTAATGTCTCTAATATTCTCAAACCTATATTGTTTGCTGATGATACTACCCTTATCTATTCAGACCTCAACCCACATACACTAAATAATGTTGTGAATAATGAATTAAAAAAGTCCACTTCTGGATGTCAACTAACAAACTAACATTAAACATTGAAAAGACTTACTACATCTTATTTGGAAGCAAATCATCAAATGCAATTCAGCTACAGATAGACAATATTAACATCAGTAATAAAAATGATGGCAAGTTTCTTGGCCTATTCCTAGACAAGAGACTCAACTTCAGCACCCACATACAACACATAACTAAGAAAGTCTCTAAAACAGTTGGTATACTCTCCAAAATCAGATATTATGTTCCTAACTCCGCTCTCCTCTCACTATATTATGCACTAATCTACCCCTATCTTAATTATGGTATCTGTGCATGGGGGTCTACCACTGCAAACCACCTTAAGCCCATCATCACGCAGCAAAAATCTGCTATCAGAATAATAACTAACTCAGCTTTTAGACAACATTCAGCTCCCTTGTTTAAATCTCTAAACTTGCTAAATATTAACTCCCTCCACACATTCTCTTGTGTCAACTACATTTACAAAACCCTGTTTTTAAATGCAAACCATGCTCTGAAACTCTCCCTGGATGGATGTAATAGGACCCATTTTCACCACACCAGAAATAAATATCTCTTTGATATCCCCAGGGTCAAACTTAATCTGTGTAAACACTCTATGCAAATTAAGGGACCTAGTCTATGGAACTCACTCCCTAGTGAATTGAAAAACTGTAAAAGTTTTGCCTTATTTAAAACAAAACCAAAAAGTACCTGATTTCATCTTCTTAGTTTCCTACACTGAGCTTTAAATTTGCTCTGTACCTAGTGTTACCCAATCTCCTAATTTTTATGTATTTAACCCTACCAACCTTATCATTGTGTTCATTGCTGTCTTCTTTTATGTGCTAGCCATATGCTGTTTTGTGCCTACCAATTTTTGTCAACTACCATTCAAGCTGTCATTGCAATCAATCTTAGCTGCCTATGTGCTTTAATCCACTGTACCTACAATTTTCTCTATTTTTTTTTTCTTGCCATGTATCTGTTATCATTTTTTTATAAATCTTGCAAGTATTTACCTACTTAAAATTTTCTTAGATTAAGGACCTGCCCGAAACGCTGCGCGTACTAGTGGCTTTACAAGACTGTAATTACCATTTTATGTATCCACACATTCCCAATGTACCTTCTTGTATATGCATAAATAAATAAATAAATAAATAAATAAATAAATAAATAAATAAATTGCCGCCCACAGGATGAGTATAGGGTCTTATATAAATAAGAGCTTCATTTTAAATACATTACAATAGACATATTATAGCTCAAGTGAAGATACATATGTTTTTATAGTAGCGCTCAGTAGCTTGTCGGGCATGTAGTGCAGACGCCTACGCACTTGCCGATATATTGTATAATTAACAAAGATACGCTAATAAAGCCTAAAATCTTATATGCCTCCAGAAAGACCGAGATATGAACATTATTATGATTGCACCAAATGAAATATATCATGTTCGAGAACAAAGATATATCAATTTTAAATTAAGTTTCGACTCTTGCTCGGACGAGAGAGATGGGGCGACTCTCGCCCCATCTATTGGAGATTCTGAACACAAATGCGAACACAACCAGTTGCGTTGCTCCTGGGAGTATGGGTTCGAGTCACTTCTGGGGTGTGAGTTTTCATTCGCATATAGTCCTGGGGACCATTCAGGCTTGTTCGCATTTGTGTTCCTCACGTGTGCCCAAAGAATGAGGTGATTTGGTAAAATGCTATGCCCAAGATAACCATCCGAGTGCCGGCGGTGAGGTGGTTCAAATAGCTTCGGCTATCACCTCATTATGTCCGGTCGTGATGGTCAAGTGGTTTAAGGCATCTTGTACATACCAGTTGCGTTGCTCCTGGGAGTATGGGTTCGAGTCACTTCTGGGGTGTGAGTTTTCATTCGCATATAGTCCTGGGGACCATTCAGGCTTGTTCGCATTTGTGTTCCTCACGTGTGCCCCAAAGAATGAGGTGATTTGGTAAAATGCTATGCCCAAAATAACCATCCGAGTGCCGGCGGTGAGGTGGTTCAAATAGCTTCGGCTATCACCTCATTATGTCCGGTCGTGATGGTCAAGTGGTTTAAGGCGTCTTGTACATACCAGTTGCGTTGCTCCTGGGAGTATGGGTTCGAGTCACTTCTGGGGTGTGAGTTTTCATTTTCATATATATATATATATATATATATATAATATATATATATGTATATATATATATATATGTATATATGTATATATATATATATATATATATATATATATATATATATATATATATATATATATATATATATATATAAGGAGCGGGAGCGGATATATATATATATAAAGGCGGGAGCGGGATATATATATATATATATATATATATATATATATATATATATATATATATATATATATATATATATATATATAAACTTTATAACTAATCAAAAGATCAACTCCGTATTTCCACTAGGATTTGTGAAAGGCTTATGCGGTACCGCAATTCACGTAGGGTGCCTCACTCAATAAGTGTTTATTTATATTGTTCCATATTTCCTCATCAAACTGGAGTTCAAAATGCCGTAAAACAACAAATCCATTTTTGCAAAAAAATGCGTTTACAGTTCAACATAAAGAAATATTGAAGAGAAAATCTTTTGGAGCAATACAATAGAAGTGAACGCTCTACCCGGACCACCCCAGATGCTCATCCAACCTGTCCTCTTACGACGAAGAACAGTGATTTTCTCTCGTATGCGTTACTAAGACTAAACATTGTCCTATTAGAAAACTGATGCGGCTCGGGAAAGTAACGTACTGTCCCGTTTTCTGTTTTGGATCCGCTGGCTTAGTCTGTTATTATTTATTTATGTATTTATTTATTTATTTATTTATATACAAGAAGGTACATTGGGTTTGTGAGAATACATTAAATAGGACAGTATTACAATCTTGTAAAGCCACTAGTACGCACAGCGTTTCGGGGTTAGGTTAGGACACTTTAAATTAACCATTTTCTTGACGTTTTGAAACCTTAGGACAGGCTGGCTCATCATCCGCTAGAACCAGGGGTCTCCAAACTTTTCAATGTAAGGGCCACATTATATATTTCCCATATTTATGCGGGCCGAAGGAATAAAAAATGAAAAACACAGCAACACTGTCTCTACATATGAGGCATAAAGCTTTATCATTTGCTATCACAAAAAAGTACGTCATTGAACTGACGGCACTCACTGTCCACTTTTCTTTTCTTTATCTTTTCCATATCTGAAAACATAAGGGTAAAATAAATGAAATAAATTCTACAGGAAAAAAACAGCTTGTATGTGGTGTTAAAAAGCATAGCATATTATTATAAAGTGGTAAATATTATGGCAACAGCTTTCGTTGATAAACTTAATGGTTACCATTTTAACTATTTTAAACATGCAATATTTTTGGCTACAATAGTATTATTGCTATTTTGTATAACTAAGATAAAGGTATTGTCAAAGTACAGAGAAAAGAATATTGTACAGTGTTTGTGCTCCCTGAAACAGAAGCAGCGAAGCCCCACTCGCCCTCCATCCCCACAATATACAGTTATACACAACTGATTGGTTGTAATGCACAACACATACCTACCAGTACTAGTATCTGTGCGTCACACTATCGAGAGAGAGGAAAACTGACTCGGGCTGAGCGCCACCAGTCAGCAGCCCCAGCTTTGAATAATTCTGCGATGCCATTCGTACGATAATTATTTTTTCAATGCCACCACACAGGGATTTGTTTGGCGGGCCGGATGAAATTATGTGGCGGGCCGGATGTGGCCCGCGGGCCATAGTTTGGAGACCCCTGCACTAGACCACGATGAGCTAAGCTTGTCCTAAATTGGCATCCGAGGTCAGCTAAGTTAATTAGAACTTCGGCTTATGCTGTTTATAGCTTTGTGTTTTATCAGGTAAATTGTGCATCTTAGGTGAACCGGAACATTCTATTCCATTCAATTCCATTTTATTGCTTCAAAGCATTTTCTATTAGATATATCAGGCTATTGTTATTTCACGGTGCAATTCTTGGTCACGGCCCTCTGATAATTAGCCCCCCCTCCTTACCCCGTCTTCCCACACCCTATCCACGACAACTATCCCTATTAACAATACTAACCGACATCATTTCTATCCTCATATTCCCACAGGTGAAAGGACAGATTCTCATCTTCCCTACATTGTACGGCATCATCCTCCTGTTAGAGGCTTTCTTTGGCATAATGGCCTACCAGGTGTACAGGAGGAGGTGCTCCAGCCCGAGCGACGACACCAGTACGGTCGAGGAAGGCACCCAAGGAGTGAAGGAAACCTCTGAACACGTCTTGGATAATTGTATACAGGAGAAGAAAATAACTGAGAACAACTCGAGCAGCCCAAATTAAAGTAGGAATATGATAAAGACAAAAATATAAGTTACCAGATCGAATAGTGGGATTAATATCTGACCAAGAAAAAATCCTGAACCCCCAAAAGAATAAACCCATCAAAAGAAGCTGGTGCTTAATCATTCAGGTGTTGGGTTTGGGATTTATATGGGCTAAACGGATCTTAATCGAGGATTTTCGGAATTTTGTTTAATACTACCGTATAACTTGAATATTCTTGTAAACATTTTGACCTATATTTTAAGGAAATCGGACAACTCTTAAATGTTTTCAAACTCGCCAACAACTGCGAATGAAAAACAAAATGAAATCAAAATAATTAAATACAAATCATTGGAAAGTAAAAACAGTCATATAATTAAAAGAGATATTGTTAAGAGCTTGACGCTCCATTTTGGCAAGAATATTAAAGTACAATAAGTGCATTGTGAGCTTTTACCTCCACAACTCCGGTAGTTCCCTCCGACCTTGGCGACTCTCCCACTATACACACATCAACGACCATTGCAGAGCCACTTTTATAAATATTTGCTAAAATTTATTAAATTATAATTTTTTTAACAGAAAACTCATGATTTTCTGTAATAATTAGGACACAACAGTGTTAATAAAAGTGGAAATAAAGAACTTTGCACTTTCAAATTCTGCCAAACAAATCACTGTAATAATATTTGTTTAAACTACTAACAACAAAGTTTTTGATAGGTATATATTGTTCCAATAGTACAAGTACTTACATAGTCTAAATATCAAAGAAATATAAATCAGAAAATTTTAAGCAAAACCAGCCAGACCCCGTTTACCGTTGTCATATACTCAGCTGCCGGCTGAGGCTTCTACATGTGGGATTCAACACAATATATATATATATGGTTATGTATTAATTTTAGTCACGTTTCCTACGCGAAGAAACTTGTACCCAAAAATCTAATATGTGTACTTATGATCAGATCTTCATAATACAGCGGTGGTAATAACAATGTTGTGCTTAAGTATTAAACAACTGTAATAACCACAGTTATGCTAACCATAGATAAATGTTTATTATAATGGGAACTTAAATCATATAATTACACAGAATAATTATCTATCTATAAAAGGGAATGTGCATGTCTGTGTCTGTCTGTCCAAAGTTGCAAACCAAACCCGTGTGGCTAGCCTCGCGCAACTTTGCATGATGATGTTAGTCATAAAGAGGTAGAATTTGGCTCCTATACCGGTACTCCACGAAGGGGGTGCCGGCCAACGCACCCCCCCCCCCCTTCACGAGTTACTGGATGTAAATGTGCACTCAAAGTTCGTAGAGTTAAGGTGCTGAAATATTAATGTATACTGATATGCAAAACGAATGTTCAGATGACAGATTTGCGTTCTGAGCACAACCTTTAGGTTACATAATGACCAAACCAAACATCAGAAAACAACCAGGGCCATTATCAAGTCGTGTAATAGAGTGGAAAAGACAAGCAAGGCAAGAAAGTGAGGTACAAAATGAGAAGCATATAAGAGAAAGAAATTTGTAAGAATAAGAAGAAAGGTAAGAATAGTATAAAAGGACAGAGACTAGAGAGCTGTCTTAGTTTACGGTTAAAAGAAGTTTTAATGTGATTTCTAACCCCTAGGGATTAGAAATCAGAGGATTATTGGGGTCAGAAAGCAAAGCATCAGCCTTCTGGATATAGTCCAACGGTCAAGAACAACCACCGAATTACCTGTATCGGAAGGAAGGTTAACAATAGTTATCAGCTTTGAGGGAAGCAAGAGCAAGCTGGAAGCGACGAGGAAGGTGGTGATTTTTAGAAAACTGTCAAGAGTGGTGATAATACTCTTTCGGACCTAGAGTTAGAATTGTTAAACTTAAAGGAACTAATGAGATCAATCAGGGAGTTGACGAGAATACTTGTTAAGTTCGCTAGGCACAAAAATCGTCGCTAATAATAAAATATTTCAAGCAAGCAGAGTTATCAGTCTGTTTTCACAAACTTATGATACGTCGGCAGTTATGAAGGAAGGTCACATTATCTTACCCAGTATACATAACCCATACCTGACATGTCATACATTATTTAACGGCTGTGTTACCTTTAAGACACATTTAATCATTATCTAAATGAAAAATGATCCTATAAATTTGAAAGGAATGTTCAACTTTCATCCGCCTGTCAACCATTTGCAATGCGTGAATGACATCATCAACAGAGCGCTGTGGTGGTGCACCACCCGCCCTGCACCGCCCTGGTGACCTGATGCGGCAACAAAATATCACGTCCAGAATTTCAAGTTTAATTCTGTATAGCAATTCTCTTGCCCAAAATATAAACAACTACACCACAGCTGATCTTAGAGGTGGTAAGAGTTGTGGAATAAAATCCACTTTAAAATATGTTTCAATATAATGAAACATACTAAAATAGTTGTTTTCCACAAAATATCCTTGTAAAATAGCGGTGCGTCCTATGCGAGGGTGCGTCTTACACGCCGGCAGTACATACAAATCAAAGCAAGTATATAGTATATACAAAGTAAGTTACATAATTATAAGATAACGTAGAGGATCGGAAATTCTGCATTTTGGCAGGAATATTTAAATCTCAAAAACCCATTTTTTGTATTCGTAGATTCTAAACATTTTAATGGATTTTGACGAAATTTAGAAGAATACATAACTTAGCGGGCGTTACAATTATGAGAGAGTATATTTTGAAAAACTTTTTTAATGAGATTAATAATAAAATTCTTTTTTTTATAAGAAACAAATCTAAAATTTTATTTTCAGTCTTTTAGAATTTTGTATTTTCTAATGATACGATAACCATGATCGAACAAATCCAACCCGGAGCTGTGATGAGGGGTCGAACCTATACGCTGGGTGTTTCCCAGGCGCGTTCTAGTCGATTGCACCAAGACATGGTAAAAGAATTACAACCTGGGGCCAGATTCACGAAGCAGTTGCGCAAGTACTTACGAACGTATACATATTTCCCCAATCTTTGACGGCTTTGGTTACATTTATTAAACAGTTTACAAGCATGAAAACTTCCCAATCAACTTTTGTTATTGTTAAAAACAATCTCCTGGTGCCTCGGAGCTCATTAACTGTTTAATAATTGTAAACAAAGCCGCTAAAAATTGAGAAAATATTTACAGGTTCGTAAGCGCTTGCGTAACTGCTTCGTGAATCTGGCCCCCTGGAGTACTACTGCATCCACAAGGGTCCCAAGGCTTCCACTGAAGCCTGACCGGGGTTTCACGCAATTAGTGGTGCCGTGGTGCAGTTGACTAGAGCGCGTCTGAGAACATTCAGCGCATACGAACAAATCCACAAGGGCCGTGACGAGGATTCGAACCTGCGCCCGGGAGCATCCCAGACACTGCCTTAATCAGCTGAGCTACGACAGGGTAAAAGGGTTGAAACCGAAGTTCTACTGAACTTACTGGATCCCGTAGCCTCTCCGAGGCACAAACCAGGGTTTTACACAACTCCCCCCCTGCACCCGAGCTATGTCAATAGGCCGTTCTCCCTCTTCGCCCTTACATCATCACACACAGAGATCACACTAACGTGATGCATCAAATGAACAAATCCACAAGGGCCGTGACGAGGATTCGAACCTCGGAGAGGTTCATGCCTCGGAGAGGCTACGGGATCCAGTAAGTTCAGTAGAACTTCGGTTTCAACCCTTTTACCCTGTCGTAGCTCAGTCAATTAAGGCAGTGTCCAGCCCGTCCTCCAAACAAAGATCCAAAAGTGATTCCATGCACCCGCCAAACCCCCTGTTTATGAATGAAAAGTGGTTTACACACGACTCACAACTGCTGACGTTCGAACATATCCGGAACAAGTGCTTCACTGACGAATTTTGTTCGAATCACAACGCTATAAATGCTTCACCCACGTACTACAAATACAAATAATCGCCAACAGAACCTAAACACCTGACCTAACCTATCCTATGCCTATATATACACAATATGCCAATATATTATAATATTAATTTATACTTGAGAAAATTCCCGTTTTGAATGAACAGCATGTTATGAATGCGTCTGTGGGGTCGACCGCTGAATGTAATGGACTTGAGTCGAGGATGGGTTGCAGTGTCTGGGATGCTCCCGGACGCAGGTTCGAATCCTCGTCACGGCTGTTGTGGATTTGTTCATTTGATGTATCACGTTAGTGTGATCTCTGTGTGTGCTCAGCGCATACATTCGAACCCTCATCAACCCTCAAATCCTGTTGGATTTGTTCATTGACATATCACGTTAATGTGATTTCTCTGTGTATTGAAGGAGGTAGAATTACTCTATATTATATCAAGGTAATATCTCATACTCCAGCTAAGTAAAACAGAAACACTATGTCAGCCAGAGGCCTAGGGCCCGCACAGGAATATCCCTAAAATAATACAAATAGAAAAATAAAGGGCTGATAACCCATTTTTAACATTGTTAAACAGCTCCATGATAAAGTATGTATGTTTCATCAGAAAATTTTTCTTAATATTACATTTACACATATATTTGGTGTTTTCTTAACCTTCACTCAAGCACTATGGAAGTGTAGTAACTTTCTCTATGATTTAATGTTAAATATAAAACATGCAACGAAAAACGGTAAACTTGATTCGGGCCCCTTAAAAGTTGTGGATGGTGGTAGCTTCTACAACTTCCTCTTTTGCGGATTGGCTGCTTGCCCGTTGCAGGGTTCGGTCACGGCGTTGGCGCTCTCTCAGTTGTTGCCTGACGTCTGGTGCGAGCAGGTCGCTGTTGTTGGTGTGTGGTGTGCAGGCTAGGCTGTGGGGGCTGCTGGCGTTATGGCGTCGTCGGTGACGCGGATTCGGAGGGTGGATTCTGTAGCGGTGGTGGACCCAGTTTGGGGGGGGGGGTGTCGTTATGTAATAGTGTGGATGTGTGTCAAGAAACCTTGTCAGTCTTGTGCCTCCGTTGTGAGCGGTAACACCATCTTGTGCTTCAAACCATCCACTCTTGCCCATCTTCTCAAGACACCTTCCCTGTCGTTGAACGCGTCTTTCTCACATCCATACATATATCTACCATGAGTATATCTTCTACCTGTATAAATATCCTCCACACTACCTGTCTTTATGCGAGTATTAAATGTAAACATTCCCTACCTCTGCGCGCATACCGTACAACTACATATTCATGTGTACACATCTTTCTGTACTAGTTTCCTACAGAAACCAGTGTACAGATTTATACAAAGTGTATGTATTTTTGTCGAACACGTTCTTTTATTGGGTGGGTAAATGTTCCCGCGAGAGGCAACTGCTGCCGTCTACGTCACTATGACTGTCAAGTAAGTCCCTCACACAAACATCAGCTCAGAAGAACAACATTATAACATAATATTTATCAAGACTGCCAAGAGCTATTGGCATATACGAGGCAGCTCCTGTTTACACACAATATAAAAGTAGGGGCGGTAGGAGAAGAAAATATTAAAGTGTTCAGTGAGAATCCACAAGGTATTCTCTGAATGCCCTTTATTCCCTTCTCCAAGGCTATGGGTCCCTACAATTGCACCAGAGGTGGTACCTCATATTTCTATTGAAGACGGCCGTTTTGATCTGAGCAATTTAGCATTCCTCTCTCTGCGTTTTTTTTAGCATTAATGAACAGTGCTATAGATCATTTCATGCATATGTAGCAAGTATATTATATAAGTAATTATACGTGCTCCATACTCTCATTAGTTTATGTGCAGATAATGAGATGGGTCTATGTACTCACTAGAAAGAAATGTACTCACTAGAAAGAAGACGAGAGAGATATCAAATAATATACACCTGGAAGATACTGGAGGGCCAGGTCCCAAATCTACACAGTAAAATAACAACGTACTGGAGTGAACGATATGGAAGCAAATGCAGAATAGAACCAGTGAAGAGCAGAGGTGCCATAGGCACAATCAGAGAACACTGTATAAACATCAGAGGTCCGCGGTTGTTCAACGTCCTCCCAGCAAGCATAAGAAATATTGCCGGAACAACCGTGGACATCTTCAAGAGGAAACTAGATTTATTCCTACAAGGAGTTCCGGACCAGCCGGGCTGTGGTGGGTATGTGGGCCTGCGGGCCGCTCCAAGCAACAGCCTAGTGGACCAAACTCTCACAAGTCAAGCCTGGCCTCGGGCCGGGCTTGGGGAGTAGAAGAACTCCCAGAACCCCATCAACCAGGTATCAACCAGGTATCAACCAGGTCTGTTAATTATATATAACCTATCTCTAAGTTATCACATTCGAAGAAGTCCTACACTGAGTTTTGGTCCACTAATTACACTTCCCAAGTGTATAACTACAGTTAATACCCCTTCCCAACCTGGTAGATGATGGTGAGGTGAGGTTGATGCCTGTAGTATAAGCTTCGACAGCAAATCGGTCGACGGGCTCACCATAGCCCGCGCTACATGGACACTTCGTTCTGAGTAGCTAAATCTGAAACAACAACAACAACAAGCAAATCGGTCAAATTTACGGGCTATTCCTGCCCGTGCCACTTCTTGGGTGGCTTAATCTTCATTAATCAATCGGTCCGTCAGTCTAAACTCCAAGAGTTGTTCAGTACAGTCGCTTGCCAGATACCACACATCTTCAACATTCACCAACAACAATGTAACACTCGACGTGTAAAGTTCCTACCGTCGTAAGACGCTTCAGCTTTGACACAGAGCAGCCACCCAGATTCCGGCCGGATCGAGCTTCTACTCTCTCGTCCCGCACTCTAGCTCTTCCACAGGCTGTTTGATAAAGACAGGCTGTTTAACACAAGGGGCACACGCACTAGGAGACACAGGTGGAAACTGAGTGCCCAAATGAGCCACAGAGATATTAGAAAGAACTTTTTTAGTGTCAGAGTGGTTGACAATTGGAATGCATTAGGAAGCGATGTGGTGGAGGCTGACTCCATACACAGTTTCAAGTGTAGATATGATAGAGCCCAATAGGCTCAGGAAACTGTACACCTGTTGATTGACGGTTGAGAGGCGGGACCAAAGAGCCAGAGCTCAACCCCCGCAAGCACAACTAGGTGATTACAACTAGGTGAGTACAGGCATTCAGTGGAGCGCGATGCTCTACACGCTCACCCCGCATCCGGGCTCTGTACCCCCGGCCTCACTCAGCTCTCTGCCCTGCTTCAGGCTTCGTCTCAAATATAGCAACACTTCACTACATTGCCAACAAACCGACTGCTGTAACCAAGGCTATACTAAATATAAGAAACCATTAAACTCTTTACGGCATATCAACCAAATACGTACATGTAAACATATGTTACACATACATATGTGGGGTATAATATAGTGCATGAAACGTAATGTCTGCAGATGGCGGAGATGAGTTTGAGCACTGTTGGTCCCGATCTGCTGTCATTGATGCTGGAGCAGGAAGTGGAGGAGCCTGGGGGATGGAACGTGACCCAGGTGGCCAATGCGACCCTCACCCCGCGGGAGCCCTGGAAAGACACACTTGACTTTGCTGCCACCATCACCCTCACTTGCAATTCCCTTATCCTTATGCTGGGCATGGGGTCTGCAATTAACTGGATTGAGGTAAGCTCACCAACCACTACCAGCCACGAGCAATTTGTTTGAAGGTTTTCACCCAGTTTAGGGAGGATTCGAAATAGTAAGTGGTTTTACTAAAGTTTTCTTTATGAAGCGAGTCTTTTCCTCCTAATGTGTTATAATGAATGAGCATTTGGAATCCAGTGGGCGTTTGAAGGTGAAAAACAAATATGTGTTTACACGCAGCAGACCTCCAAACACGCATAAGACTTACAGACAGTCTGAGATAGTAAAGCAAGCACTTTGTTAAAGAACAAATCCACAAGGGCCGTGACGAGCATTCGAACCTGCGTCCGAGATCATCCCAGACGCTGCCTTAATCGACTGAGCTACGACATGGTCAAAAGGAGTTGAAACCGAAGGTCTACTGAACTTACTGGATCCTGCAGCCTTGTGGATTTGTTCATTTCATGCATCACGCAACTGTGATTTCTGTGTGTAATCAAGCACTTTGTTCTTGTGACTGGCAATACCAGGTCTTGGTTCTCACAGATATGGTCCCACGTGCGTCGGCCAGTGGGAGCAGCGATCGGGATGTTGGGTCAGTTCGTGGTTCTGCCGTTAACGGGATTCGTACTCTCCTTATTCTTCAAGTTGAGACCTTACGAAGCCCTGGGCGTCCTCATGATCTCCTGCAGCCCCGGAGGATCACTCTCCAACCTCGTAACTTATTGGGCGGACGGAGACTTGGCACTCAGGTATGAAGGGGCAGTGATATGCGCGGATAGTTGACTGATTTATCTTAATTTACGTGAAATGTTTATTTGTAGAAAGTAGTGCACATGTCAGTTAATTGTGTAAGGAGTAATTGATTATATAATGTAAGTGCACTCCAGGGATGCGTGATGTCACTCTGATTATTCAGTACATACTTAAATGTGGTCATGGTGGAGGTCAAGTTAAACAAGTTATAGTGACATGTAAGCCTAGTAAATATGCATAATATGAATAACGGTGATGTGTCAAATATATAATATTATAAGGTAAGCAGCCAGTGTACACAAAATAGAAAGCGACACTGGTCCGGTGATGTCAAGTGTAGGTTAAGCAAAAGCCTGTTATGCTTATCGAGGTCCCCCCCCCCCCTACCGGTCTTCCCTAGGCTGCAACCCAAAACAGTTGTTTAACTCCCGGGTATTAACTATTTATTGCAAGGTCTACAGAGTTATCAGGTGAAAGAAAATGTTGCCCAGACGATTTTGCCCTGCAATGGGAATAGAACCTGGGACTCAAATGGGTGTTTGACTTTACAGAGACGCTACCCATTCAGAAGGGTTGGAACACTTAAAAACACCGACTACAAGTCATTAAACATACACACTCAAATATTACCACCGAAACCTTGCAACAAGAACACCTAATAATGTTACAAACAACTATCTGACCACAATTATTATAGCATTAATGTAAACACTCAAATGTCAATGTCGTCGAATATATATCAACTGGATACCAAGTCATGTAGGAATAGCAGAGAATGACATTGCGGATGAAGCTACAACACTTGTTATTACGAGGAAGAATGTAGACATTTACATACCTCAGAGTCTATCTTGCAGTTACCTTGCATTGGTATCGAGGATCAATGTCCCCACAGCCTTGGGCCTTGGTCTTGGTGAAGTCTTGGGCCTTTGATGTTCATAGAATAAGCTTTCAGCATACCTATTGCACCTCTACTTTTCAACGGGGCTATTTCGCACTTCCTACCATGCCTCCTGGCCTCATGTGGGGTTATTTCTGTGCAGATTTGGAACCAGTCCCTCTGATAGTTTCCAATTTTAATTTATAATGTATCTCTCCCGCCTGCGCTCTAGAGAATACAGATTTTAAATTTTATGTGGTAACAACATTTAGATGCCCTGAGTGGATTCTAGCAGTAAAGAAATAATTTTCTGTCACGTGAGCAATCCTAATCAATTGTGTCCACAATATAGATCAATAAATAATTAATTGCCAAGTCCTAACTCAAGGAACTAATCAGCTTAGTGGTCATGAACATAAAAAAATGTGCCCACTCTCAAGGTACTATAGAAGAAAATACATGAATAAATCAATACGAGAATGTGTATTTCGTAGCCAAATAATATATTACTGGTATAGGCTACAATGCCAATGTCATACAATAATGATGCCAATAAATTAAAATTAATGTGGTAATCGTCCACACATTAAATAATAATAACCAATAATCAATACACTATTCATAATTCATTATTTTCCCTTCAGTCACTAACACTTGCCAGAAAATACCAAAGAATCAGTGATAATTAATCACGGAAAACTTTCCCATCAACCAAGCAAGGTATATAAATATATTTGTCACCATTTACATCTTAGGTGTTGGGCGTCGTTTGACTCTTCTTTCAACACTGACTCACATTACCCTACGTGCATACTGCCACGTAACCATACGACACCAGGAAATCAATTAAACATAAACACCTAGAATTACTGGGTAAGAAATGGTGGAACTTCTATGGTAAAATTACGTAATATGGTGGTACTTGGCAGCTTTGTCCCACGGAAAAATCATTAACTGATATTACGTTATCTTGTCAGTTTGACAAAAGACGCCACATTTTTTTTATAAAAAAGAAACACAAGGTACACAGCACAAAACAGGCAGCTGCAAGAGAACCAAAACATGAATACACACAGGACAAACGTAACAAAGTAATAAGACAAGATAACTAAACTAACATACACAAAAAGAACCAATAAGGTAAATACAGGACACAAAGCACAAAACAGAAAATCCCTAAATGGGCACTGGATACATCACACAAACCAGAACGGTGCAAAGAAACCGTACAAGAAATAAATAACATAAAACACAATATATAAAAGTAAAACACAATATACAAAGAACGAGACAGGCAACATCAGAAGAAACAATACAGGAATACATACATGATAAACAGAACAAAGAAACAAGACATGAAAACAACCCAAACATACACAATAACCAAAAATGAAATACACAAAAGTGAAACACTCAAGACACAAAGCACAAAAAACTCCTAAACATGCATAGAATACATAACAAAAACGGTAGAAATACCAAACAAAAAAATATAAAAAAATAACAGAAAACAGTGACATACATAAGCGGCCACACACCGCCCGTACACATGGTGTACGGGCGACGCCAAAGCAAAAACATACCAGAACAGGCCCACGCAGGAGCCAGGTACAAACACCCACACCACACACACGCTCACACAAGGACACCCTCTTGTGCACGCAGGCACTGGGAAACAAACCCACACATACAAGAGCAAACACCATGCAGGATAATAAACAAACAAGCAACACCACACACAACACAAACACAAAACAACCGCACGAATCACTCATACTTATCCGGGTACTACTGAGCCGGAAAGCGTAAGCAGTAAGCTTCCCAAACAATCAGGTCGTCTTTAGTAATCGGACGACCCTGAGCCGCACGAGGCCGAGGTCTCCGTCACTCCAATGATAAAACCCTGCACCCGCGGACCCCAAATGGAAGAAGAGGACTACGGAACAGGACGCACCAGGTCATCAAACTCAATGTTCAAAGAGGAATGATCATTGTACACCTCTCCGGTCGAGAAGATGAGAGGGAAGGGTTTCTTCCTATGGGGTCGATCACAGGGTCGCCGGGCCACACACCGGGCGGCGCACAGGGCCGCACATCAGTGCGCGCACTAGGATCCACATCGGTGGCTGGGGGTGGCCGGATACGCATTGTGGATGTGACTTGATTTCTCCGCTCCTGTGGATTGGCCTCTTGTGGAAGTTGCGCTCCTGGACATGTTGACTGTGCAAGTTGCCGATCTTCTGGGACTGGAGAAGATCTCGCCTACCCGTGTGGCAGTGACGTTTGCCACGTAAATTGTTTACCTCAGGTTTGTGAACCGCTGGACTGAGAGGACGGTTCCCATTCCTGATACCGCTGTGTCGGTGATGATTTCGGATCTGTGGGGCCCCATGACGTATGTGTCCACGGTGTGCCGGTGAACTTCCGAGGCGGAGCTCTGTTCGGTGTTTGCAAGGTTTGGTGCGGTGCTGCGGCATCGGTACACCACTTTTGAGTGCGGGGCCTCTGCAGGGGCTCCGTCTGGGTGCTCGTACGCTTATCATGCAGATCACTGGTTCTATTCCTTCCCAGGTTTCGTTTTGTGGGCTCTCTCTGCGGGTCTTCTATCAGGGTTAAATGCGCCTTGTTTCCGGTGTGGTGGGGAGGGCCACGTCCCGGTTGGATGCAGCGTTCCTCGTACTGAGGAACGAGGAACTTCTGTATTTCAAGAGGATGATTTTCCCCGCTTGCGTGTGCGTGGGGATTCCTCGGCGAGTCCTTGTTCTGGGATGTGCCTGCTTCTCCGTTTGGTCCTGGTGTAGAAAAGATTGCCCCTCCCCCATTCCCCCATCGGCGGCTCAGGGACTGTCGCCTTGTGGTGAGGTGGGTGGGGAGGTTTCCCCGCCGCCTGCTGACCTGGTGGTGGGCCCGGGTTCCTCGGCTGGTGAGCCGGTGTGTATGAGTGGTGATGCACGTGATGAGATCTGTGTGGCCCCGACCCCGCAGTCGTCCTCTTCGCTTCCGAGGGAGTCTTCACCTGTGCGCATCTCATCTCTTCTGCCTATTCCGACGTCATCGCGGGCTCCCTCACCTGTGCGGGTCCCTTCTCTTCTGCCAGCTGCGCCTGTTGGTTCTCTTATTCCGGTATCCTTGGTGGGAAGCGGCTTGGTCCCCCGCGTCATTGAGGCTGACATTCTGCGTGGTCGTGCTCCCCTGGTTTTGGGGCAGCCTGCCGTCGGGTCTTCTCGGGCGCGACCTGCAGGGGGGTGACAGGGACGATGATCAGGAACAGGAACCCCTGTCCCTAAGCGTTCTCGTCAGGATAGGGATGCGTTGCCTCCCCGTGCGTGGGCTGACAAGTCTGACGATGTGGTTGACGATGCTGTGGATGGCTGGGTGCTGCCTCCTGTGTCTGCCCCTGCGCCTACTGGTGGTGGCTGCCCTCCATGGGCAGTTGCCCTTGGTAATCGCGATCTCGTCGTGGTGTCGATGAAGGATGTGCACCGGGGAGCCTCTTCTCCTGTTCCTGTTGGCGGGGGCCCTGGCGCTGCTGAGGGCTCCCCCTGCGCTGAGCTCTGTGCGGCGCCCGACGTGGGTCCTAGTGCGCGCACTGGTGTGCGGCCCTGTGCGCCGCCCGGTGTGCTTCCAAGTGCACGACCCTGTGACCGACCCCATAGGAAGAAATCCTTCCCTCTCATCTTCTCGACCGGGAAGGTGTACGATGGTCATTCCCATTTAAACTTTGAGTTTGATGACCTGGTGCGTCCTGTTCCGTGGTCCTCTTCCATTTGGGTTCCGCGGGCGCAGGGTTTTATCATTGGAGTGCCGGAATTAATGCCTCTGCCTCGTGCGGCTCCGGGTTGTTCGATTACTGAAGACGACCTGATTGTTTGGGAGGCTTATTGCTTACGCTTTCCAGCTCAGTAGTACCCGGATAAGTATGAGTGATTCGTGTGGTTGTTGTGTGTTTGTGTTGTGTGTGGTGTTGCTTGTTTGTTTATTGTCCTGTTTGGTGTTTGCTCTTGTATGTGTGTGTGTGTGTGTGTGGGTTTGTTTCCCGGTGCCTGTGCACAGGAGGGTGTCCTTGTGGAGTGTGTGTGTGTGTGTGTGGGTGTTTGTACCTGGCTCCTGCGTGGGCCTGTTCTGGTATGTTTTTGTCTGACTTTTTGCCTTGGCGTCTCCTGTGCACCATGTGTACGGGCGGTGTGTGGTCGTTTATGTATGTCACTGTTTTCTGTTTTTGATTCTTTTTTTCTTGTGTTGCATATTTGTACTGTTTTTGTTGAACAAATCTTTTTTGTTATGTATTCTATGTACGTTTAGGAGTTTTTTTTTGTTTTGTGCTTTGTGTCTTGTGTGTTTCACTGTTGTGTATTTCATTTTTGGTTACTGTGTATGTTTGGGTTGTTTTCATGTCTTGTTTCTTTGTTCTGTTTATCATGTATGTATTCCTGTATTGTTTCTTCTGATGTTGCCTGTCTCGTTCTTTGTACATTGTGTTTTACTTTTATATATTGTGTTTTATGTTATTTATTTCTTGTACGGTTTCTTTGTACCGTTCTGGTTTGTGTGATGTATCCAGTGCCCGTTTAGGGATTTTCTGTTTTGTGCTTTGTGTCCTGTATTTACCTTATTGGTTCTTTTTGTGTATGTTAGTTTAGTTATCTTGTCTTATTACTTTGTTACGTTTGTCCTGTGTGTATTCATGTTTTGGTTCTCTTGCAGCTGCCTGTTTTGTGCTTTGTACCTTGTGTTTTTTATAAATAAAAAAACAATTAGATTTGACAATGCTGAATACGTTGTTAAACACATTAGACATGACTTAACTGAAACCATCATATGAGTCATATACACTCATACAGAGCTTAAGTAAGACTGAAATGAGTAACAATGAGCCAGAGGATCAGGACTTAAGGAATATCCTTGCCCAAAAAATGAAGCTGGGACCTTTCTCGAAACTATTTTATTAAATCTTAAAATACATACCCGTTTCTTTTGTCTCTATCTTCTACTTTTCCCTGATCTTCCTCCCCCTATTTCTTGATATCTTACTTTCAATTTAATTTGACCACCTACAATGTATTAAATTATTATCCAAAGAAAATTTTCTCTAGGCAAAACCTTACTGGAACTATAGTTGAAACTTAACCTATTCAAGCTGGTATTAGGGAATATGTCAAAAGGTTGGTGAAGCTCCCATTTTCTGCTGTTGCCAATTTTCAAAAGAAAATGCAGTTCTTGAACATACGAAAGTGCACTTTGTTTCAATTTAATGTGAAACTTTCCCAAAACAGATTACTTAACAAATTACTTAGATAAAAGCCATAGTGTAAACCATAAGTCCTATCAATGTAATAAACAATATACACACTGACACCATGTATTTCCCCAGCATCATGATGACGGCTTGCTCCTCCATCATGGCCTTCGGAGGGATGCCCTTCAACCTCTGGCTATATTCTCAGCCGTGGCTGGATGATGGCAACGAGAGAATCCATGTCCCCTTCGGTAGCATCATGATCTCCCTCGCCTTCATCATGGGCCCCGTCATCGTCGGCATGATCATCAGGCACTACCATGTGAAGGCAGCCACCATTATTTCCAAGGTCGGCTTCGGGTTACTTCAACCCATCTTTATCTGAATACAAATCCGTGTTTTTCTAGGTCCGTCTGTCCGTGTTGTCTTGTGGAGACCTCCAGGACGTCTGTCCGTGTTGTCTTGTGGAGACCTCCAGGACGTCTGTCCGTGTTGTCTTGTGGAGACCTCCAGGACGTCTGTCCGTGTTGTCTTGTGGAGACCTCCAGGACGTCTGTCCGTGTTGTCTTGTGGAGACCTCCAGGACGTCTGTCCGTGTTGTCTTGTGGAGACCTCCAGGACGTCTGTCCGTGTTGTCTTGTGGAGACCTTCAGGACGTCTGTCCGTGTTGTCTTGTGGAGACCTCCAGGACGTCTGTCCGTGTTGTCTTGTGGAGACCTCCAGGACGTCTGTCCGTGTTGTCTTGTGGAGACCTCCAGGACGTCTGTCCGTGTTGTCTTGTTGAGACCTTCAGGACGTCTGTCCGTGTTGTCTTGTTGAGACCTCCAGGACGTCTGTCCGTGTTATCTTGTGAAGACCTTCAGGACGTCTGTCCGTGTTGTCTTGTTGAGACCTCCAGGACGTCTAATCTCAGCAGAGGATGTCAAGCCTCGCCATGGTAGTCTTTTACTGTGTAAGTCCAGGACATGCAGCTTCTGTTATGTAACTTCGTGGTATATTGGCTGCATGTGGCAAATGCTGAGCGAGTACCACTTCTTCTGGTATGAAGATCAGTGGCACCTCCGGAAAAAAAATCACCCTTTACTGCCCTTAAAGTACCTCGGTTATCGAGGTAGACCGATATAATCAATCCGAGTTTTGAACACTCACCATAGCGTTGGCACTGCATATATTGGCTTTACGGCAGGTGAACTAGTAAAGGACAAATTGTTGTGGTAGTGTTTGCTCTAGTGGTGCTATAGTCTCTCGATTGAAGTCATTCCACCCGTGGAGAACAACTCAGATGCTTCAACGTACATATTAATGCATCCTCCTCCTCCTTGTAGAGAAGATCCTCGTCTTCTCCACTGTTCACAAGTACTGGTCGACCGTTCAGGCGATGGGCTGAAGGCAATTATTTGGTTCTGTATAATAAAGGACGATTATCAACTCGCACCTCCACCTCCATATTAACCATCTGGAGTTCTTCCAGGTTCAATTTATTACAGTACGAAACCGAGGCATCATTTCACGATGCCCACAATGATCTCTTAAAATCACCTTGCTATGGCACGCTGTGTGGAATGGCTTTACAGACATAAAATCTCTTGCGTAAACAGATATCTTTTACCACAAAGTTCAAGCCGTTGACCGAGATGATCAGACACAGCAATGAACTTGGGGCAGCACACTATTGGAAGGTTTATGCGAGTGTGTGATCATGGTGCGTGCCAGCTCAAGATGCACTTTTAATGGGTCTCTGTCGGCTATACCAATTAACGTAATTGTTCCAAAGTAATGTCTCTATCATTTGGAAAGGTGTGTAGATGACCACACACGCCTTGTCCTGAGATCACTGTTGTTTTCTGCATACATAAACGATTTAGAAAATAAAATTAAACAGCATCTTTACAAACGATACAAAAAGAGCTAAAAATATATTCAGACGACAAAAAATCTTTGCAAGACGATAATGATAGGTTTTTAAAATGGATGACATTGGCAGATGAAGTTTAATGCTGAAAAACGTAGGGTTCTGACAATAGACTTTATCATATATCAGTTGGACAATACTGAAAGGGACAAAGTACGAATGTGAGAAAGATCTAAAGTCATGAGTAGTAGGGATCTTAAACAAAAAAACTATGCATAAATGTATGAAATAAAGCAAATAGGAAGCACTAACAATAAGACAATATTATTATTCAGCTTTACCTTGACCGTGTTAGGCCTCTGTTAGATTATACGGTTCAATTCCTGTTTCCGTACTGTTTAATGGACATAAATTCACTTTATACGTACACAGGAGGATGACAAAGATGATCCCAAGACTTAGACACCTTCCTTATGAAGACAAATAAAAAAAACGAATTTTTGATTCTCCAGAAAGACGAAGACTAAGGAGTGACATGACTGAATTACATATATGAATAAAGGTACATATGAGAGAGGATATAAATAAGGAGTGGTTGGGATAAAAGCATCATGCAGTGTGGTGTCCAGCAGGTGGCCAGCATGGTGGGGTGGTTGGGTGGGGCAGCGGCCATCACCACCTCCTTCCTCCTCCACTGGGAGGTGGTCGTCATGGCCACCACCTTAATCTACGCCGCCGCCTTCATCCTCCCCGTTACTGGGTTCGCACTCGCCTATATACTTGCCAAGTTCACCTGTCGGGTAAGTCCCCAACCTTTTTATTGTGTATTTACTATTTGTATCTGCAGAATCGAGCTGTTAGCTCTTGGACCCCGCCTTTCTAACCAATTTAGGCCACAAAAGTATGTCTACTACATATATTTCTTACACACACACACACAGGGATGGCAAGTCATGTCTCACGGGATTAATTGAATTCTACGATCAGGCAACAAAAATCAGGCAAGAGAGGGGTGGGCAGACTGCATATTTTTGGATTGCCAGAAAACCTTTGATACAGTGCCACACTAGAGGCTAGTGAAAAAGCTGGAGATGCAGGCAGGAGTGAAAGGGAAGGTACTCCATTGGATAAGGGAGTACCTAAGCAACAGAAGACGCTTAGGACTGATCATGGTGGGTCACTGTGAGGGGTGAAGTCTCAGATTGGTGAGGCGTCACCAGTGGAGTCCCGCAGGGTTCCGTCCTTGGACCTATTCTGTTTCTGATACATGTAAATGATCTCCCAGAGGGTATAGAATAGTTCCTCATTGTTTGCTGATGATGCAAAAATTATGAGGAGGATTAAGATGGAGGAAGATAGTATGAGTCTACAAGATGACCTAGACAGAATAAATGAATAGTCCAACAAATGGCTACTAAAGTTCAACCCGAGTAAATGTAAGGTAATGAAACTAGGCCAGACACAAGATACCGAATGGGAGATGAAGTCCTTCATGAAACGGACAGAGAAAGATCTAGGAGTTGATATCACACCAAACCTGTCTCCTGAAGCCCACATAAAAAGAATAACATCTGTGACGTATGCAAGGTGTGCTAACATCAGAACTGCACTTCAGGAACCTGCGTAAGGAATCATTCAGAACCTTGTATACCACATGTAAGACCAATCCTGGAGTATGCGGCTCCAGCATGGAGCCCGTACCTAGTCAAGCAAAGACGAAGTTGGAAAAAGTTCAGAGGTATGCCACTAGGCTAGTCCCAGAACTAAGAGGCGTGAGTTACGATGAAAGGCTGCGTGGAATGCACCTCACGACATTGGAAAACAAGAGTAAGGGGAGACATGACCACTACCTACATTATTCTCAGAGGAATTGACAGGGCAGATAAGGAAAAACTGTTTAACACAGGTGGAACGCGAACAAGAATAGTTGGGATGGCAGTCCAGCTGAAACCGAGATTTTTCAAGCTCATTTATTGCTGGGGTGTCGGGGTTCCAGATAAATTTTTCCAGTTACTGCTGAACTGTCGAGTTTCCTGATAAATTTTTCCAGTTTCCGATTTGGAGTTAAAGGTTTCTTATGTCAGAAATTAAAAATAATTTCAAAGTTCATAGAAGTTTCTTATACAAAAATTCAGGGGCAAAGTCCGCTCCCGTCTTACTGAAATTAAACTCTACGATAATTTTTTTTTAAATCACTCATTTGGAGTTAAAAAGAATTCTTATGGGGGAAATTCAGACCAAAAATCACTCATTCGTTCTTAAATTTTTCTTATGGGAGAAATTCAAAAATTTTCAGAGTTCAGTTTTTATGGAAATATTTCAGAGTTCATATAATCATAGGAGTTTATTTACGAGTTTAAGACCGAAAATATTTCAAAAGACCATTTTCAGAGAATATGTTCATATAAGTTTTGTTAAGGAAAATAGACATCTTAGCAGTAAGTTTTAGTTTTTATACCCATTTACGGTTATTTCACCTGTAAAAAGACCGAAATAATTTCAGAGACCATTTGTAGACCGAAATATTGTCAGGTCATTTAAGACCAAAATATGACAGAGTCCAGTTGCAGACCGAAATAAGACAGTTCAGTTTTAAGACCGAAAATTAGTCAGAGACCAATTAAGGACCAAAATATGGGAGTCCAGTTCTAGACCAAAATTTATCAGAGACCGCATTTATAAGTAAAGTTCCGCTGCTAATAGCCCAATTTTAAACAGACATATTTCAGACGTAGTACAATAAATCCAAACAATTACCGAATTTCAGCTCTTGTCCCTGCCTTAACTCCGTCTCGTTTCTTCGTTAATACCCAATCAATTTCCCTGAAATTTAAAACCGCTATATTTCGTACCTAATAAAATAGATCAAAACAATTTGCCAAACGCTAGCTTCGGTCCCCCACCTTAGTTCCCTCATATCTTCGATAATACATAAACAATTTTCTTGCAATTTAAAACCGCTGTATTTCAGACATAGTAAAATGCAATAATTTAGTTAAATTCTAGCTCCTGTCCCCCCACTTTAACCCCCTCTCATATCTTTGTTAATACCTGAAAAATTTTCCCGAATTTTAAAGCAGACATATTTCTAAATGAGCAAGTAAAGAAAATAGAGTTACTGAATTCTAGTTCTTGTCCCCTGCCTTAGTTTATTTATTTATTTATTTATTTATTTATTTATTTATATACAAGAAGGTACATTGGGTTTGTGAGAATACATTGAATAGGACAGTATTACAATCTTGTAATGCCACTAGTACGTGCAGCGTTTCGGGCAGGTCCTTAATCTAACAGATAATTTTAAGTAGGTAAGTTCTATCAGAATTGATAAATGATAACAAATACATTGCAAGAGAAAAATGAGATGAGAGAGCTTTGTAAGTATATTAAAGCACATTGTTATATTAAAGCTCTGATTGATTACATTGACAGCTTGATGAGTAATTTAAAAGATTAATAGACACCATACAGCAGATTGACAGCACATATAAGACAGCAATGATCACTATGGTAAAGATTTTCAGATCGGGTACATAAAGATTGGGAGACTGGGTAGCAATAGATACAGATAAACAAGATTAATAGACACCATACAGCAGATTGACAGCACATATAAGACAGCAATGAACACAATGGTAAAGATGTTCAAATTGGGAAACATAAAGGTTGGGAGATTGGGTAGCAATAGATACAGTGCAATTTTAAGGCAAAAGGTGAAAAACTATGAAGATGAAATTAGGTACTTTTTAGTATTGATTTTGAATGATGTAAAAGTTGGACAGCTTTTCAATTCAATAGGGAGTGAGTTCCATAAACTGGGTCCCTTTATTTGCATAGAGTGTTTACACAGATTAAGTTTAACTCTGGGGATATCAAAGAGATATTTATTTCTGGTGTGGTGATAATGGGTCCTATTACATCTGTCCAGGAAGAGTTTCAGGGCAGGATTTGCATTTAAGAACAGGGTTTTGTAAATGTAGTTGACACAAGAGAATTTATGGAGTGAGATTATATTTAGCATGTTTAGGGAGTTAAACAAGGGGGCTGAGTGTTGTCTGAAAGCAGAATTTGATATTATTCTGATAGCAGATTTTTGCTGGGTGATGATGGACTTGAGATGGTTTGCAGTGGTTGAACCCCATGCACAGATACCATAGTTGAGATAGGGATAGATTAGTGCATAATATAGAGAGATGAGAGCAGAATTAGGTACATAGTATCTGATTTTGGAGAGTATACCAACTGTTTTAGAGACTTTCTTAGTTATGTGTGTATGTGGGTACTGAAGTTGAGTCTCTTGTCTAAGAATAGGCCAAGAAATTTTCCATCATTTTTATTGCTAATGTTAACATTGTCTATCTGAAGCTGAATTGCATTTGTAGATTTGCTTCCAAATAAGATGTAGTAGGTCTTTTCTATATTAAGTGTTAGTTTGTTGATTGACATCCATAAGTGGACTTTCTTTAGCTCATTATTAACAACATTATTTAGAGTATGTGGGTTGGGGTTAGAGTAGATGATGGTAGTATCATCAGCAAACAAAATAGGTTTCAGAATGTTAGAGACATTAGGCAGATCATTGATGTATATAAGAAATAGAAGAGGTCCCAAGATGCTGCCCTGTGGCACTCCAACGGTTATTGGTAGAGTGGGAGAGGTTATATTATTGATGGCTACACATTGGTGTCTATCACTAAGATAGGATTGGATATAGTCCAGTGCATGGCCTCGGATTCCATAATGATAGAGTTTACGCAAGAGGTAATTGTGATTAACAGTATCAAAGGCCTTTCTCAGGTCAATGAAGAGTCCAATCGGAAACTCATTTTTGTCAAGGGCTGAGTAAATTATATCAAGGAGACTAATAATTGCATCGTTGGTAATCTTTTTGGGAGCGGAAGCCAAACTGACAGGGGCTAAGAATTCGAATTTTACGAGATAGGAGTAGAGCTGTTTGTAGATAATTTTTTTTCAAATATTTTGATAGAATGGGTAGGTTCGAAATTGGTCTATAGTTGTTTATGTCTGCCGGATTACCTCCTTTATGAACTGGCGTTACTCTTGCTTTTTTAAGGATATCAGGGAAGGTACGACACTCAAGGGATTTGTTGAACAGCAGAGCTATAGGTGGCGCAAGAGCATGGGAGGCGCTCTTGTATACAATGGATGGGATTTCACTGATGTTCCCAGCTTGGTTTTTAGTGAGTGTAATG
>WNGS01165339.1:16439463-16450589 GCA_020271785.1 Procambarus virginalis | reverse complement strand
CTATAAGAATTCCTTAACTACTTGGAGTGTATTTTATGAACATGGGAACTCTGAAATGTTTTTCCTATAACCATGACAACATATCTCGGAGTGGGGGACTTCAAAATATTTTCCCCAAAATAGGTGGCAACTTAGCGGGAACTAAAACTGACAAAATTCAGTCTTAAACGGGTGGCATCTTGTTGGGAACTTTTCAGGTCAGACCCCCAGGACCCTTTTAAGGGTGGCAACTTAGCAGAAACTTTACCAAAAACAAAAAGTTCCGCTAAGGCGTCAACCCACTACTAGTGTTAACCCTTACCATTATGTACTATTTGATAAGTACCGCCCACAATGCACATAATGGGCACGTACCCAACAGCAATTATGGCATAAAGTTGGGCGAGGCTAGCAGCAAGCGTTTGGCCTCCTGCCTTGAACATACAGACATTCTTATTTATAGATATTGATGTAAACCTTGCAACAGCATGTTAACCTCATGCAGTCATTTGGAGGTAAAAACGTTCAAGCAAATTCCAAATATTCTCAAGAAGAATAAATAGAACGTGCAGGTGATGAGCTTACGGTGATGAGCTTACCTCAACCCAGTAAATAGCAGACCCCATGCCGAGCATAAGAGTGATGGTGTTACACGTGAGAATGATGGTGGCGACAAAGTCAAGTGTGTCTTTCCAGGGCTCCCGCGCGGTGAGGGTCGCATTGGCCACCTGGGTCAAGTTCGATCCCCTGGGCTCCTCCACTTCCTGCTCCAGCATCAATGACAGCAGATCGGGACCAACAGTGCTCAAACTCATCTCCGCCATCTGCAGACATTATGTTTTATGTACTTCTTTGTTATGTACTAGCAGTACCCGGCACGCGTTGCTGTGGGTCAGCAACGTATGTGCGTTGCTGAGCTACAGCAACCTTCCCTGTCCCCCAGTCCTCCCCACCATTCCCCACTCGTCCATCCCCTCGGCCTCCCAACCATTCCCCACTCCACCATTCCCTCTTCCTTCCCACCATGCCCCACTCCCTGTCCCTTTGTCCTCCCCACCATTCCCCATTCCCCTAACCCCTCGTCCCCACCATCCAAACTCCCCCATCCCCTCCTCCTTCCCCACCATTACCCCCTCCCTTGTCCCCTCGTCCTCCCCACCATTACCCCCTCCCTTGTCCCCTCGTCCTCCCCACCATCTCTCACTTCCGTCCCCTCGTCCTCCCCACCATTCCCCACTCCCTCGTCCGATACCTTCCCAAATGGTCTGATGTTCTCATCACTGAAATATAAGAAAAACAGTTAATTTCCTGTCTATCCCCTTTCTGTATTATCGGGACTACGTTAGCTGCTTTCCAAAATCTGGCAGTTCCCTGTTGCCAGTGACTTGTTATACACAATGGAGAGTGGTAGGCACAGTTCTCTTGCTCCTTCCTTTAGAACCCATGGGAGATTCCATATCCTTTGTCACATCCAACTCTAGTAAACACTTCCTTACTTCCCCGCTGGTAATCTCAAAGTCTTCCAGTGGTTCCTGGTTAGCTATTCCTCTCTTACCTCTGGAATTTCTCCTTGCTCGAAGGTGAAGACCTCCTGGAATTTCTTATTCAACTCCTCACACACTTCCTTGTCATTTGTAGTGAATCCTTCCACCCCTATCCTCAGTTCATAACCTGTTTCCTTTACTGTTGTTTTTCTCCTGATGTGGCTATGCAACAATTTAGGCTGAGTCTTTGCCTTGCTTGCGATATCATTTTCGTATTGTCTTTCCGCCTCTCTTCTCATCCTCACATATTCATTCCTGACGTTCTGGTATCTTTCTCTGCTCTCCAGAGTCCTGTTATTCATATAGTTTCTCCATGCCTTTTACTTTGCTGCTTAGCTAGCTTACATCTCTGATTAAACCATGGGTTTCTCATTTTCATTTCTCTGTTTTCCTTTTGGACTGGGACAAATTTGTTTGCTGCGTCCTTGCACTTCTGCGTGATGTAATCCATCATATCTTGAGCCGTCTTTCCCCTGAGCTCTGTTTCCCATGCTATTTCTGTCAGAAATGTTCTTATCCCCTCACAGTTTCCCTTTCGGTATGCTAACCTTTCGGTTTCGGTATCCCTCCTCGAGTTCAATAACCCTTCTTCAATCAGGTACTCAAACACCAGTACACTGTGGTCGCTCATTCCTACTGGGTCCTCAAAACCGATTTCTCTTATGTCGGAGTGGTTCAGAGTGAAGACTAGGTCGAGTCTCGCCGGTTCGTCATTGCCTCTCATCCTTGTGGGTTCGCCGACATGCTGGGTTAAAAAGTTTCTTGTCACCACTTCCAATAGTTTGGCTCTCCACGTATCCTCGCCTCCATGCGGTTCCTTGTTCTCCCAGTCAATCCTTCCGTGATTGAAGTCGCCCATGATGAGCAGTGGGATCTATTTCTACAGGCAGCAGAGGTTGCCCTCTCAATTATAGTGTTAACTGCCATGTTGTTGTTGTGTGTGTGGTGTGTGTGGTGTGTGTGTGTGTGGGTGTGTGTGTGTGTGTGTGTGTGTGTGTGTGTGTGTGTGTGTGTGTGTGTGTACTCAAATATTCACCTATTTGTACTCATCTATTTGTGCTTCCGGGGGTTGAGCTTTGTCTCTTTGGTCCCGCTTCTCAACTGTCAATCAACTGGTGTACATATTCCTGAGCCTACTGGGCTCTATCATATCTACACTTGAAACTGTGTATGGAGTCAGCCTCCACCACATCACTGCCTAATGCATTCCACTTGTTAACTACTCTGACACTGAAAAATATCTTTCTAATGTCTCTGTGGCTCATTGGGTACTAAGTTTCCACCTGTGTCCCCTTGTTCGTGTCCCACCCGTGCTGAAGAGTTTGTCTTTGTCCCACCTTGTCAATCCCCCTGAAAATTTGTAGGTGGTTATCATGTCTCCCCTTACTATTCTGTTTTCCAGGGATGTGAGGTTCAGCTCCTTCAACCTTTCCTCGTAGCTCATACCTCTCAGTTCCGGGACCAGTCTGGTGGCATACCGCTGAATCTTCTCTAACTTTGTCTTGTGTTTAACTAGATATGGACTCCAGGCTGGAGCTGCATATTCCAGGATTGGTCTGACATAAGTGGTATACAGGGTCGTGAACGATTCCTTACACAAGCTTCTAAAGGCAGTTCTTATGTTGGCCAACCTAGCGTATTCCGCTGATGACACTCTTTTGATGTAGGCCTCTGGGACAAATTCGGTGTGATATCAACCCCCAGATCTTTCCTCTCTATTTGACTCTTGCAGGATTTCACCTCGCAGATGGTACCTTGTGTTTATCCTTCTGCTCCCTTCGCCTAATTTCATTACTTTACACTTTCCTGAGTTGAACTTTAGTAGCCATTTTCTAGACCATTCCTCCAGTTTGTCCCGGTCATCCTGTAGTCTCTGTGTATCTTCATCTGTCTTGATTCTTCTCGTAATTTTTGGATCATCAGCAAACATTGAGAGGAATGAGTATACCCTCTGGAAGATCGTTTACATATATTAGAAACAGAATGGGTCCAAGTACTGAGCCCTGTGGGACTCCGCTGGTGACATCTCGCCACTCTGATGTCTCCCCCCCTCACAGACACTCGCTGTTTCCTGTTGCTTAGATACTCCCTTATCCACTGGAGCACCTTTAGTAACAGCCTTTTATGGGGTACTGTGTCAAAGGCTTTCTGACAGTCCAAGAAAATGCAGTCTGCCCACTCTTCTCTTTCTTGCCTATTTTTTGTTGCTTGGTCATAGAATTCTATTAAACCTGTGAGGCACGATTTACCATCTCTGAACCCATGTTGATGGTGTGTCACAAAACTATTTCCCTCCAGATGCTCTACAAGCCTTTTCCTCACGATCTTCTCCATCACCTTGCATGGTATACAAGTTAGAGAAACTGGCCTGTAGTTCAGTGCCTCTTGCCTGTCACCCTTTTTGTAAATTGGGACTACATTAGCTGTCTTCAACTTTCCAGTAGGTCTTCTGTTTCAGTGACCTATTATACACCATAGAGAGTGGCATACTTAGTGCCTCTGCACCTTCTTTTAGTATCCACGGGGAGATTCTGTCAGGCCCAACAACCTTTGTCACATTCAGCTCCAACAGATTTCTCAGTTTCATCACTTGTTCCTTCACTGCTGTTTTCCTTCTGATGTGGCTGTGGAGCAGTTTTGGTTGTGTCTTAGCTTTACTCGCAATGTCATTTTCATACTGTCTCTCTGCTTCTCTCCTCACTCTGAGGTACTCATTCCTGGCCCTCTTGTATCTCTCCCTGCTCTCTGGTGTTCTGTTATTCCTGTAGTTTCTCCATGTTCTTTTACTCAATTGCTTCGCTACATTACATTCCTGGTTGAACCATGGATTATTCTGTTTTTCGTTTTTCTCCTTTTGGACGGGGATAAACCTTTTAGCAGCTTCTTAGCACTTCTGGGTGACATAATCCATCATATCCTGCACAGTCTTCTCTCCAAGTTCTGTTTCCCATGGTATTCCCCTTAGGAAGTTCCTCATCTCGTCATATTTTCCTCTTCGATTATTTAGTCTTTTCCCTTCAGATCCCATCCTTGGATATGTTATCCCTACCTCCACCAAATACTCAAATGTCAATACACTGTGGTCACTCATTCCTATTGGGGTTTCAAATTTGACTTCCCTTATTTCTGATTCATTCAATGTGAATATCAGGTCGAGTCTAGCTGGTTCGTCATTGTCTCTTATTCTTGTGGGTTCCCTGACGTGCTGGCTCAAAAAGTTCTTTGTTGCCACTTCTAAGAGATTAGTTCTCCATGTATCTTCACCTCCATGTGGGTCCCCATTCTCCCAGTTTATCTTTCAATGGTTGAAATCACCCATGTCTGGAGCTATTCTTGCTGGCAACTGAAGCTGCTCTCTCTATTATATTACTGGTTGCCATGTTGTTCCTATCAAATTCCTGTCTGGGTCTTCTGTCGTTTAGGGAGGGTTGTAACTGTACTTACCTAGTTGTGCTTGCGGGGTTGAGCTCTGGCTCTTTGGTCCCGCCTCTCAATTGTCAATCAACTAATATACAGGTTCCTGAGCCAATTGGGCGCTATCATATCTAAACTTGAAACTGTGTATGGAGTCAGCCTCCACCACATCACTTCCTAATGCATTCCATTTGTCTACTACTCTGACACTGAAAAAATTCTTTCTAACGTCTCTATGGCTCATTTGGGCACTCAATTTCCACCTGTGTCTCCTAGTGCGTGTGCCCCTCGTGGTAAGTAACCTGTCTTTATCTACTCTGTCAATTCCTCTCGGATTCTTGTATGTGGTGATCATGTCCCCTCTAACTCTTCTGTCTCCCAGTGACGTGAGGTTTAATTCCCGTAGTCTCTCCTTGTAGCTCATACCCCTCAGTTCGGGTACTCGTCTGGTGGCAAACCGTTGAACCTTTTCCAGTTTAGTCTTATGCTTGACTAGATATGGACTCCATGCTGGAGCCGCATACTCCAGGATTGGTCTGACATATGTGGTATACAAAGTTCTGAAGGATTCCTTACATAGGTTTCTAAAGGCCGTCCTTATGTTAGCCAACCTGACATATGCCGCTGATGTTATCCTCTTGAATCCACACTATGTGTGTGTGTAATTACCTAAGTGTAGTTACAGGATGAGAGCTACACTCGTGGTGTCCCGTCTTCCCAGCACTCTTTGTCATATAACGCTTTGAAACTACTGACGGTCTTGGCCTCCACCACCTTCTCCCCTAACTTGTTCCAACCGTCTACCACTCTGTTTGCGAAAGTGAATTTTCTTATATTTCTTCGGCATCTGTCTTTAGCTAGTTTATATCTATGATGTTAGGTTAGTAACACACTTCAGTAGGTTAGTTAGGTTCATGTTAGTAACACACACACACTATGTGTGTGGTGTGTGTGTGTGTGTGTGTGTGTGTGTGTGTGTGTGTGTGTGTGTGTGTGTGTGTACTTACCTATTTATACTTACCTATTTGTGCTTGCAGGATCGAGCATTGACTCTTGGATCCCGCCTTTCCAGCTATCGGTTGTTTACAGGGTTGTAAACCCTGTAAACCTGTGTGTGTGTGTGTGGTGTGTGTGTGTGTGTGTGTGTGTGTGTGTGTGTGTGTACTCACCTATTTGTGCTTGCAGGATCGAGCATTGACTATTGGATCCCGAAGTCTTGTGTGTGGTGTGTGTGTGTGTGTGTGTGTGTGTGTGTGTGTGTGTGTGTGTTGTGTGTGTGTGTGTGTGTGTGTGTGTGTGTGTGTGTATGTCTGTCTGCAGGATAAAGCATTAGATCACGTTTTTCCGTCCACCATTGTCTAATTCCAGAAACATCCTTTTCACGGACCTCGAAAACAGGGGGCCTGGAGCATGTCGTTGTCATAGGCCTCGGGGAGGGGGGGTGGGGGGGGGGAAGAACTAGGGAAGGGAACTATCAGGATAAAGCACCAAGCCATTACGACTATATAGCATTGGGAAGGGGTCTGTATAAGGATTAGGGATGGGACGGGGGGAAGGAATGGTGCCCCAACCATCAGGACGGTCAGGGATGAACGCCGACCTCTAGGAAAAGAGAGGTCCGGAAGCAAGTTGTTGTCACGGACCTTAAAACGAAAGCGGGCCTCGAGCATGTCATTGCCAAAGGATCGAAAAATAAAAGGAGACTAGAGCAAAACGGAATGCTTCAGTCTGCTGTTACACTACTCGGTTGTGCCCTTGAGTGCTAACACACCAGCCGTGCTCTTGGGTACTAACACAGCAGCCGTGCTCTTGGGTGCTAACACAGCAGCCGTGCTCTTGGGTGCTAACACACCAGCCGTGCTCTTGGTTGCTAACACAGCAGCCGTGCCCTTGGGTGCTAACACAGCAGCCGTGCTCTTGGGTGCTAACACACCAGCCGTGCTCTTGGGTGCTAACACAGCAGCCGTGCCCTTGAGTGCTAACACAGCAGCCGTGCTCTTGGGTGCTAACACAGCAGCCGTGCTCTTGGGTGCTAACACACCAGCCGTGCTCTTGGGTGCTAACACAGCAGCCGTGCTCTTGGGTGCTAACACAGCAGCCGTGCTCTTGAGTGCTAACACAGCAGCCGTGCCCTTGAGTGCTAACACAGCAGCCGTGCTCTTGAGTGCTAACACAGCAGCCGTGCTCTTGAGTGCTAACACAGCAGCCGTGCTCTTGGTTGCTAACACAGCAGCCGTGCTCTTGGGTGCTAACACAGCAGCCGTGCTCTTGGGTGCTAACACACCAGCCGTGCTCTTGAGTGCTAACACAGCAGCCGTGCCCTTGAGTGCTAACACAGCAGCCGTGCCCTTGAGTGCTAACACAGCAGCCGTGCCCTTGGGTGCTAACACAGCAGCCGTGCTCTTGGGTGCTAACACAGCAGCCGTGCTCTTGGGTGCTAACACAGCAGCCGTGCCCTTGGGTGCTAACACAGCAGCCGTGCCCTTGGGTGCTAACACAGCATCCGTGCTCTTGGGTGCTAACACAGCATCCGTGCTCTTGGGTGCTAACACAGCAGCCGTGCTCTTGGGTGCTAACACAGCAGCCGTGCTCTTGGGTGCTAACACAGCAGCCGTGCCCTTGAGTGCTAACACAGCAGCCGTGCTCTTGAGTGCTAACACAGCAGCCGTGCCCTTGAGTGCTAACACAACAGCCGTTCTCTTGGGTGCTAACACAGCAGCCGTGCTCTTGAGTGCTAACACAGCAGCCGTGCTCTTGAGTGCTAAAACAGCAGCCGTGCCCTTGGGTGCTAACACAGCAGCCGTGCTCTTGAGTGCTAACACAGCAGCCGTGCTCTTGGTTGCTAACACAGCAGCCGTGCTCTTGGGTGCTAACACAGCAGCCGTGCTCTTGGGTGCTAACACACCAGCCGTGCTCTTGAGTGCTAACACAGCAGCCGTGCCCTTGAGTGCTAACACAGCAGCCGTGCCCTTGGGTACTAACACAGCAGCCGTGCCCTTGGGTGCTAACACAGCAGCCGTGCCCTTGAGTGCTAACACAGCATCCGTGCTCTTGGGTGCTAACACAGCAGCCGTGCTCTTGGGTGCTAACACAGCAGCCGTGCTCTTGGGTGCTAACACAGCAGCCGTGCTCTTGGGTGCTACACAGCAGCCGTGCCCTTGAGTGCTAACACAGCAGCCGTGCCTTTGAGTGCTAACACAGCAGCCGTGCCCTTGGGTGCTAACACAGCAGCCGTGCTCTTGGGTGCTAACACAGCAGCCGTACTCTTAGGTGCTAACATAGCAGCCGTGCTCTTGGGTGCTAACACAGCAGCCGTGCTCTTGAGTGCTAACACAACAGCCGTGCTCTTGAGTGCTAACACAGCAGCCGTGCTCTTGGGTGCTAACACAGCAGCCGTTCTCTTGGGTGCTAACACAGCAGCCGTGCTCTTGGGTGCTAACACAGCAGCCGTGCTCTTGGGTGCTAACACAGCAGCCGTGCTCTTGGGTGCTAACACAGCAGCCGTGCTCTTGAGTGCTAACACGGCAGCCGTGCTCTTGAGTGCTAACACAGCAGCCGTGCTCTTGAGTGCTAACACAGCAGCCTTGCCCTTGAGTGCTAACACAGCAGCCGTGCTCTTGGGTGCTAACACAGCAGCCGTGCTTTTGAGTGCTAACACAGCAGCCGTGCTCTTGAGTGCTAACACAGCAGCCGTGCTCTTTAGTGCTAACACAGCAGCCGTGCCCTTGAGTGCTAACACAGCAGCCGTGCCCTTGGGTGCTAACACAGCAGCCGTGCTCTTGAGTGCTAACACAGCAGCCGTGCTCTTGGTTGCTAACACAGCAGCCGTGCTCTTGGGTGCTAACACAGCAGCCTTGCTCTTGGGTGCTAACACAGCAGCCGTGCTCTTGGGTGCTAACACAGCAGCCGTGCTCTTGGGTGCTAACACAGCAGCCGTGCCCTTGAGTGCTAACACAGCAGCCGTGCCCTTGGGTGCTAACACAGCAGCCGTGCCCTTGGGTGCTAACACAGCAGCCGTGCTCTTGGGTGCTAACACAGCAGCCGTGCTCTTGGGTGTTAACATAGCAGCCGTGCTCTTGGGTGCTAACACAGCAGCCGTGCTCTTGAGTACTAACACAGCAGCCGTGCTCTTGAGTGCTAACACAGCAGCCGTGCTCTTGGGTGCTAACACAGCAGCCGTGCTCTTGGGTGCTAACACAGCAGCCGTGCTCTTGGGTGCTAACACAGCAGCCGTGCTCTTGGGTGCTAACACAGCAGCCGTGCTCTTGGGTGCTAACACAGCAGCCGTGCTCTTGGGTGCTTACACAGCAGCCGTGCTCTTGAGTGCTAACACAGCAGCCGTGCCCTTGAGTGCTATCACAGCAGCCGTGCCCTTTGGTGCTAACACAGCAGCCGTGCTCTTGGGTGCTAACACAGCAGCCGTGCTCTTGGGTGCTAACACAGCAGCCGTTCTCTTGGGTGCTAACACAGCAGCCGTGCTCTTGAGTGCTAACACAGCAGCCGTGCTCTTGGGTGCTAACACAGCAGCCGTGCTCTTGGGTGCTAACACAGCAGCCGTGCTTTTGGGTGCTAACACAGCAGCAGTGCCCTTGGGTGCTAACACAGCAGCCGTGCTCTTGGGTGCTAACACAGCAACCGTGCTCTTGAATGTTACCAAAACAACTCGTCTTATCAATAAGCAGAGGTTCAGATAACGGAATATAAGGTCCTATCAACTTTTGGTTCTTATCTTAAGCTGTTACCTTCACACACTTCTAAACGATGCTAGCTACTGTGCACCGCTACGCAGGCGATCCCTTTGACACAGCCTCGTGTCCTTTAAGTGACAAGTAGGCCAAAGCCTCTTGTTCTATTAGCGGTTAGTATGGAGCATGCTCCAAGTTACCGGTGAAGTCAGAGTCATTCGCAAAGTGGTTAATTGAGTCAATATATAAATATTTAATACAAATAATCGTTATTAGACGTGAATTGTTGTTTGAGACGCTAGGAAGCAAACACGTCTGGAATTCGGAAAGCACCAGCTGGTAAACACACAAAATCCATAGTTTACGTTTTTTTTATGACCCAAATTACAGAGTAGACTAAAGTAAACTATATTTGACCTTGATTGATTAACCTTTGTGGCAATTTTAGCAAGCCAAAATTGAATTTATCTTATTCAAACCAGGACAAAGATATAATAATATTTTGTATATTAGAAGGGATGAATCTATTATGCTTATATTTATGGGTATAATGGCAACTTCTTGGTTGTAGGCCAAGAATTTGGCATTGTACCCATTAATTAAATGGCACATAACATCTGATAAATGAAGAGAGCATTTGATTCTTCTCTAATCCATACAGAGCACACATGCCATGCAAAGCTTTTAATTACAATTGTTGTGTCTGACCAATATAAACATAATCACACTCTACACAGTATACGATAGACACAGCCAGCTGAACATTTCGCCAAGTTTCTGATCAAGAATCTTCTCACTCTTCTTTCATTTTTTAAGTCCACATTGATATTGAACTTTTTTAGGCGTGTGTGAGATTTTTGCTAGATTATCTGTATAAGAGAGAACAAATGAATTTTTGCAATACTGAACATCTCCTGGGTTAGTGTTATAATATGTTCTTTTATCCTGCCTCAAAGCTATATTCTATAACATATTTTTCATATTACAACTTCATAGCACTCTTAAAAAACGGGCAACAAAAATCATTCCAGAGCTAAATCATCTCACGTATCAGAAACGGTTGAGGACCACAGGCTAACAACACTACACACCAGGCATGACAGGGCGGATCTCATCGAAACCTTTCAAATTGTGAACAATTTGAGGATGTCGATCCGGACCATTTCTTCAAAAGGTCAGATGTAACGCGAACGACAAGCAACGGGTCCTAGTTCTACAAACCACAATGTAGGACAGAAAACAGATGCTTTTTCACCCATAGGGTTGTAAACCCGTGGAACCGCCTACCCGCCGAAGCCGTACCGTTAAAATTCTGCTGGGTTTTAAAATACAGCTGAAAAGATCGTCAGGGCAAATGGGGAGACGTCTGGCAAGCCGCCGGCCTTCTGTCCTCGATCGAGGCCACTAGTATTAGTGGCCCTCAGGTAAATTCAGGTAAACAAAATCTTTGACATTTCGTATTTAATAAATTCCAGCACTCATAATGCTCTCACAAACAAGGAGG
>WNGS01165339.1:16430466-16439363 GCA_020271785.1 Procambarus virginalis | reverse complement strand
AAATAAACTGAAAATTCCTAAAATCGTTGAAAAACGGCTGAATATTGCTTAAATCGTTCATATTTGGTTTAAATCACATAATAGAAAAGATGATGATAAACGTCAATATATTGGTAATTTCGATGATTTTAGTTTAAAACGAAATGCAAGAAAACTTGTTCATAAACGCAATAATATGCGAAATTCTGAAATTTGTTGACCAAATAAAATATCGTGTCACTTGAGGTAGAATCGAAATATTAGTAAATTCGAATATTTTTATTTAAATTAACACAATACGAAAAAAGCCTCTATATTACCATTTCAATACTTTTTAGTTCAAATCATTAGATGTGGTTTAGTGTTATTTAGATCATAAATAAGGCAAATGTTGTTTCCAATACAAACAATAAAAATCAATGTGTTTTCATTAAAATTAACTAAAATCTTCGTGATTTTCCGTTGAATTACCGAAAGACGATATTCAAGTAATTGCGCTCTAATCCGGCTGAAACGAATATGCAATGAAAACAGGATATCTCTCCTAATCAATGTTTTACTCAATATTTGAACTTGGTACTAATGGTTGTTTGATAATAAAGTATTTAATGTGAATTCCCAATCAATTTCGTGTTTGCAATATATATATCGAATATATAAGGAATTAATAACAATAAACTGAAAATTCTTAAAATTGTTGAAAACTGGAAAATATTGGCTAACTCTTAATTATAAATATATTTAGTTTAAATCACATAAAGGAAAAGATGATAACAAACGTCAAAATATTGCTAACTTCGATGATTTTTAGTTCAAAACAAAATGCAAGAAATCATTATTAGGCTAAATCACATATCGTGTGAAAACTTGAGGTAGTTTTACAAACTATAATACAAACAATATATTTACAAACAATACAATATATATATATATATATATATATATATATATATATATATATATATATATATATATATATATATATATATATATATATGTTATTAAATATGACCGAAAAAGTAAGATTAATAATTCTAACACGAATTTTCTCAATTTTCCTTATGTTTGTTTTTACTGATGACGGTAAATGAAAAATCAATTCTCCAAAATTCATTCTTTATTTCTTAGTCTGACGCGACACTTGAACGCGTTTCGTAATAACTAATTACATTTTCAAAGACTTTTAGTTTTCACACACAACTATAACCTGAAAGCACTAAACAGTTCTTTAGTATGCTATGATTTAAACAGCTTTCATCTTTCATTTTATACCAGCGTTTTGGGTGAGGTGATATGTTACAACAGTTTTTAATGAGGTGAACAAAACTTTCAACAAAGGACAGAACACGAAACAATGGATATTAATTGGATATTAATTGGGTAAATTGAAGGTATGAATGGAAGTAACTGCGGAAGGGCCTATTGGCCCATATTTCTTGATGCTTCTATATTGGAGCGGGGTCTTGAAGTGGGTAGAATATAGTTGTGCATTAATTGACTGTTGATTGCTGGTGTTGACTTCTTGATGTGTAGTGCCTCGCAGATGTCAAGCCGCCTGCTATCGCTGTACCTATCGATGATTTCTGTGTCGTTTGTTAAGATTTCTCTGGTGATGGTTTGGTTGTGGGAAGAGAGTATATGTTCCTTAATGGAGCCCTGTTGCTTATGCATCGTTAAACGCCTGGAAAGAGATGTTGTTGTCTTGCCTATATACTGAGTTTTTTGGGGCTTACAGTCCCCAAGTGGACATTTAAAGGCATAGACGACGTTTGTCTCTTTTAGGGCGTTCTGCTCCGTGTCTGGAGAGTTTTTCATTAGTAGGCTGGCTGTTTTTTTGGTTTTATAGTAAATCGTTAGTTGTATCTTCTGATTTTTGTCTGTAGGGATAACATTTCTATTAACAATATCTTTCAGGACCCTTTCCTCCGTTTTATGAGCGGTGGAGAAGAAGTTCCTGTAAAATAGTCTAATAGGGGGTATAGGTGTTGTATTAGTTGTTTCTTCAGAGGTTGCATGGCGTTTTACTTTCCTTCTTATGATATTCAACCATTGGAGAAGCCGTTGTTGACTAGGACCTGCCTTACCCTACAGAGTTCTTCGTCGACTTGCTTCCATTCAGAGCTGTGGCTGAGAGCACGGTCGACATAAGCGTTAACAACACTCCTCTTGTACCTATCTGGGCAGTCACTGTTGGCATTTAGGCACATTCCTATGTTTGTTTCCTTAGTGTAGACTGCAGTGTGGAAACCTCCGCTCCTTTCCATGACTGTTACATCTAGAAAGGGCAGCTTCCCATCCTTCTCCATCTCGTAAGTGAAACGTAACACAGAATTCTGCTCAAACGCTTCTTTCAGCTCCTGCAGATGTCTGACATCAGGTACCTGTGTAAAAATGTCGTCAACATACCTGCAGTATATGGCCGGTTTCAAGTTCAAGTCGACTAAGACTTTTTCCTCGATAGTACCCATGTAGAAGTTTGCAAACAGGACGCCTAGGGGAGAACCCATGGCGACCCCATCTACCTGCTTATACATGTGCCCATCCGGGCTCAAGAAGGGTGCCTCCTTAGTACAAGCTTGGAGTAGTCTCTGCCAACAGTACAGATTCGGAGAGATGTTCTAAAGTGAAGATCTTGAGGGACATAGCTGCTCTGCAGTCTATCATTTTGAAATCAGCTGTGCCGAACATCGCCTACACCGGGGAAACGGTCCTTATCACTGACCTCACTGCTAACACTCCGTATCCACTCGCCAGAGTCCACCTGGATTGTCCTTTCGTACAAGGTGAAGTCCAAGTCGCCATCCGGGAAAAGCCTTTTCCCATGAAAGGGGTGCAACTTCTGGGCAACGACTTGGCCGAAGATCTGCAACCTTCCAACTTGATCATCATGGACAAACCCCAGCTATGTGACTCTGTAGTGGAAAACCCCATCTTGAAGTACATTCCAGCAGAGGTCCAAGAAAGTGATGAAGTCTCTCCTCCGGTTTTGGTGACAACCCGTGCACAAGCTGCACGCCCGCAACCAGCTGACTCTACTGCAACAGCTGTCCCTCAAGACCATCAGAATCTACCACCGAATCTTACTCTGTTGGAGTTGCGTAAGTTACAGAGGGAGGATCCTTCATTAACACCATTATTCTTCCAGGCCGAGACTAAATCTGACAGTATTCCTGGGTTCTTCATAGAGAACCAATTGCTCTACCGGAGGTACCGACCCAGTAAACTAACGGAGGATGACGATTGGGCTAATGTCACCAACTAGTAGTTCCCACCAGCCTACGGCCTGATATTCTAAACCTGGCCCATGGAGCGCTTTCTCACTACGGTTTTAATAAAACCTATCACGGAATCAGACAAGACTACTACTGGCCAGGTATGATTAAAGATGTAAAAACTTATGTACAACAGTGTTATACATGTTAGATGGCAGGAAAACCTAACATCCCGATTCCCAAGGCTCATTTGATTCCAATCCCGGTGCCTTCGGAACCATTTCACAGACTCATCATAGACTGTGTTGGTCCTTTACCCCGGACCAGTTCTGGCAACGATTATATACTAACCATCCTGTGTCCAACCACCAGATTCCCCATAGCAGTTCCTGTAAAGAACATTACGGCTGCTATGGTGGTGAAGCAACTATTGAAGATCTTTACACAATATGGATTTCCTCGGGAAATTCAAAGTGACTGCGGCACCAACTTCACCAGTGATCTCTTCAAGAGATCAGTGATCTCTTCAAGAAGAGATCACTGGAAGAATTCAACATCACTCAGGTATTGTCCAGGCCTTATCATCCTGCTTCACAGGGTTCTCTTGAACGTAGTCACCAAACGATAAAATCACTCCTTAAGAAATTTTGCAATGAAACTATGAAAGACTGGGATAAACAACTTGACATCATCATGTGCATTTTCAGAAGTCTCCCAAATGGAGGACCCAGTGTCTCCTTATGAGATGCTCTACGGACGTAAGTGCCGTACTCCTCTTAAAGCTTTCAAAGACTCTCTACGTAATGCCACTTTCAGTGAGCCTCAGTATGTGCCCCAGTTTCTTCACATTATAAAGCACATTCTAGAGAGAGTACATAAATTTGCCAATGATAATTTATTAAAAGCTCAAGATAGGATGAAGACTCATTTTGACAAACGCAGTAAAACCAGGAAATTTAAAGCAGGAGACTTCGTCTCTGCATATTTTCCGATCCCTGGTTCTCCATTGCAAAATAAGTTTTCAGGACCTTACCGCATCAAGGAGTGCAGAAACAACCACAACTACGTTCTTGAGACTCAAGACAGGCGGCGGAAGACCCAGTTGTGCCACGTCAATCTTTTGAAGGAGTATAAAGGTATTCCCCCCACTGTGCTAGTATCTCTCTCCATCTTTAAAGATCCATACCTCCACAGTGAGACCTTCCCTGCTTCTCCTCCCGAAAGCACTAACTCTGAGTCAGTGCTTTCCAACTCGAAAATCCTTACTGATCTTCCTAAATATTTACAGGACTGTAACAGTGCTCCTCTCATCAAAGTTCTTCAAGAACATCAGAAGTTGTTCGGCGATGATCCCCAGGAGTGTAATGTGGTTCAGCACAACATCCAGCTACTTCCTGATACCCGGCCGCTTCGTCAACCCTTCTACCGTATCAGCCCGTACAAAAAGGAAGTAATGCGTGCTGAAGTACAGTACCTTCTGGATCATGGGCTGGCCACCCCTTGTGAGTCCCTTTGAGCCTCACCCTGCATCTTGGTGCCGAAACCGCACAGTAAAGTACGACTATATACCGACTAAAGGAAACTGAACCTTGTGACCGTCAAGGATGCTTACCATTTACCTCGTATAGATGATATCCTTGACGCAGTAGGTAATGCTAAGCATCTGTCTCAAATTGATTTGTTAAAGGGCTACTATCAGATCAGCCTGACAGAGCGAGCTAAGGAAATATCTGCCTTCACTACTCCTTTTGGCCTGTACAGATATGAACGCCTTCCTTTTGGACTGTGTAACGCCCCGGCCACCTTCCAGCGAGCTGTCAACCGCGTCATCTACGGCCTAGATCACACCTACGCCTACTTGGATGACATCGTTGTGGCTACTAACACCTGGAGCGAACATCTGCTCCAGCTACAACGATTATTCTCCAAGCTCCTGACAGCTGGCCTTACCATCAACTTGGGCAAGTCCACCTTTGCTAAAGGTAAAGTGCGTTATCTTGGTCACGTGATAGAGAGTGGCAGCCTTTAACAATTTACTTTACTCCTTTAACAATTCACACTCAAGCCATTCAGCATCACCCACAACCTACAACCAGGAAGCAGCTCCTGCGCTTCCTTGGCCTTGCATCTTACTATCGTAGGTTTGTGAAAAGTTTTAGTACGGTAGCGACACCATTGTCTAATCTGACCAGCACCAAGCAACGGTATCATTTGACCATTCAACAGACCATTGCCTTTGAACAACTAAAATCTCTGCTATGCTCTGATCCCATTCTCTCCTCTCCAGATATTACGAAGCCCTTTATCATCAATGTCGACGCAAGTGGCACCGGCATCAGGGGCGTCCTAATGCAACAGCGTGGTGAAGAGGTTCTTCCTGTCAGCTACTACAGCTACAAGTTAAAGCCCCATCAAAAGAACTATAGATCATAGAAAAGGAACTCCTTTCCATCGTCCTGAACCTACAACATTTCGAACCTTACCTACAGGGTAATCGGTCTATTACCATCTACTCAGACCACAATCCCCTACGGTTCCTTCAACAGGCCCAATTCAGCAATCAACGTCTTCTACGCTGGGCTCTGTACCTGCAGAATTTTAACCTGGATATATTCTTCATCAAGGGCTCGGATAACATCATAGCCGACGCCCTCTCCAGAGTCTACGAGGTAGAGGCAGCTACTCCTACCACTCTACCATCTACCGAAGTAACTTAACCTGTAAGAGCAGGCTTCGTGGGAGAGCTGTGACGGTAATCTTCAAGAGAGATTTGTCCTGCTCTTTTCTGCATCATGTTACTTCAGTACATCTATAACATCAAAATACTACATTCAAGAGTAGTATATATGTAGTAGAATACGTTTCTACAGGGGGTATATGTACCCTACACTCGCTCTCCAAACCCCCCTCGCTGTCGGCGCACCACCCTCGTCGATCACCAAACTACCACTTCCAGCCAGCACGCTTCCCATTGGTGAATCAGTGACTCCACTCGACTTCAGTGCCATCTGCATAGCCGATGACTAGGCGTGCACGAGCAGTTGGCTTTAGAATATTCTGTGCTCTCAAGGCTGATACTTCTATCTAGCATATGCTCTGTGTAATAGTGGAGGTTTTCAGCCAGCCAATATTCTCAGCAACTTTTACTCATTTTTGCCTTGTTCATTGTAGAGTAATGTAACCATTATTTTATTTTATATTGTTTTTTGTCTTTGTATTTTTGTTTAATTCGCACTGTACATAGCCAAGGGATTATCTGTGTTTATATTTGTTTAAAGTCAATTAAAGTTTCATTATTCATACAATTTGTTTTGCGTGTTTTCCCTTTTTACTTGACCACAGGAGGCAACAGCCAAGCAGTCAACTTTTTTCTCTTTTTTTTTTTTACTAATGTGATTGGCATTGACACCAGCCACTGGGAGGACTGCCCTACACCTACAGTTTCCCATCACATTAAATATATATATATATATATATATATATATATATATATATATATATATATATATATATATATATATATATATATATATATATATATATATATGGACGTAGAATCACTGTTTACCAACGTGCCTGTGGATGAACATCGGGATGATAGTGGACCGAGTGTATCGTGATCCGGCCTGTACTCCTCTTGACATGCCAGAAAATATCCTGAGGAAACTACTCCAAGCTTGTACTAAGGAGGCACCCTTCTTGAGCCCGGATGGGCACATGTATAAGCAAGTAGATGGGGTCGCCATGGGTTCTCCCCTAGGTGTCCTGTTTGCGAACTTCTACATGGGTACTATCGAGAAAAAAGTCTTAGTCGACTTGAACTTGAAACCGGCCATATACTGCAGGTATGTTGACGACATTTCACACAGGTACCTGATGTCAGATATCTGCAGGAGCTGAAAGAGGCGTTTGAGCAGAATTCTGTGTTGCGTTTCACTTACGAGATGGAGAAGGATGGGAAGCTGCCCTTTTAGATGTAACAGTCATGGAAAAGAGCGGAGGTTTTCACACTGCAGTCTACACTAAGGAAACAAACATTGGAATGTGCCTAAATGCCAACAGTGACTGCCCAGACAGGTACAAGAGGAGTGTTGTTAACGCTTATGTCGACCGTGCTCTCAGCCACAGCTCAGATTGGAAGCAAGTCGACGAAGAACTCTGTAGGGTAAGGCAGGTCCTAATCAACAACGGCTTCTCTAATGGTTTCATTGAAGACATCATAAGAAGGAAAGTGAAACGCCATGCAACCTCTGAAGAGACAACTAATACAACACCTATTCCCCCTATTAGACTATTTTACAGGAACTTCTTCTCCACAGCTCATAAAACGGAGGAAAGGGTCCTGAAAGATATTATTAATAGAAATGTTATCCCTACAGACAAAAATCAGAAGATACAACTATCGATTTACTATAAACCCAAAAAAAACGGCCAGCCTACTCATACGAAACTCTCCAGACACGAAGCAGAACGCTCTAAAAGAGACAAACGTCGTCTATGCCTTCAAATGCCCTCTTGGGGACTGTAAGCCCCCAAAAACTCAGTATATAGGCAAGACAACAACATCTCTTTCCAGGCGTTTAACGATGCATAAGCAACAGGGCTCCATTAAGGAACATATATTCTCCTCCCACAACCAAACCATCACCAGAGAAATCTTAGCAAACAACACAGAAATCATTGATAGATACTGCAACAGCAGGCGGCTTGACATATGCGAGGCACTGCACATCAAGAAGTCAACACCAGCAATCAACAGCCAATTAACGCACAACTATATTCTACCCACTTCATGACTCCGCTCCAATATAGAAACATCAAGAAATATGGGCCAATAGGCCATCTGCAGTTCTATCTTTACCCACCTTCTATCTATACCCATTGTTCTGTACCCCACTATTCTGTACCCCGTATTGTATAACATCACCTCACCCAAATGCAGGTATAAGAGCCAATGTTGTTTCAGTCATAAGTTCAGTTGTGTGTGGATAAACTAAGTCTTTGAAAATGTAATAAGTTTTACGAAATGTGTTCAAGTGTCGTGTCAGACTAGAAATAAAAATGAATTTTGGAGAATTGATTTTCATTTACCGTCACCAGTGAAAAAGAAACATAAGGAAAATCGAGAAAATTCGTGTTAGAATTATTAATCTTACTTTTCGGTCATATTTAATAATATATGTCTACAGGAAAGACGCTACCAAAATACTATACATACATATATATATATATATAATATATATATATATATATATATATATATATATATATATATATATATATATATATATTATATATATATATATATATATATATCTATATATATAATATATATATATATATATTATCTATATATATATATATATATATATATGTCGTACTTGTAGCCAGAACTCCATTTTTGGCCTACTATGCAAGGCCCGATTTGCCTAATAAGCCAAGTTTTCCTGAATTAATATAATTTTCTCTAATTTTTTTCTTATGAAATGATAAAGCTACCCATTTCTTTATGTATGAGGTCAATTTTTTTTATTGGAATTAAAATTAACGTAGATTTATGACTGAACTTAAACAACCCCACCTAACCTAACCTAACCTATCTTCATAGGTTAGGTTTGGTTAGGAAGCCGAAAAAGTTAGGTTAGGTTAGGTTAGGTAGGTTAGGTAGTCGAAAAACAATTAATTCATGAAAACTTGGCCTATTAG
>WNGS01165339.1:16415466-16425466 GCA_020271785.1 Procambarus virginalis | reverse complement strand
AGAGGTGGCACGGGCATGAATAGCCCGAAAAGGAGACAGGAGTTCTTGTTGTTTTAGAGTCAGCTACTCGGAACAAAAAGTTGAAAGGTAGCACGAACTATGGTGAGCCGTAGTGGACTTACCTGGCCCAGGAGCGGGGTTGTAACTGGCTGGCTAAGAAGGGTGACATATCTGATTGATGAAGATTAAGCCACCCAAGAGGTGGCACGGGCATGAATAACCCGTAAATATGACATATCATAGATTATATTGATCTCGCCTAATTGTCCCAGCGGTATAGGAGTAAGGAGTCGTGGGTTAATAAGCTATGCATAACAAAGAATAGTCAGGCGTAGTGGGCGTAGCGTTTTGGGCAGTGACGTCGCCGTTGGTTGTTCGCGTTCCGGTCTTGTTCCCTCACTCTCACGGTGGGTAGAGTGAATAGTTCAGTTATTTTGAGTTTTTATGGCGAATTGTTCGACTTTTATGTGAAGGGCTTCAAGAATTTGTAATTTTCTTACATCTTGGGTTTTGTCTAATATGCAAGTTTTTTTATTCAGCATTTCTCTTGTTAGGGAAGCACATGAGCGTCAGGGGCTTCATGTAATTTTTAGGGCCACCTGATTGAAGATGACGACAAATGATGACGATTGAATATGACGTCATCTTCAATCAGGGGCCCGTTAAAAATCACATGCAGCTTTTATATTAGCAGTACCCATGGTGCAGTGGTAAGACAATCGCCCCGCTCTTCGCGAGAGATTTGATCTGGGTTCGTATCCTGGCCGGGGAATACGAAGGCGACAATCGTTAACTGTACACCTCTGTTCACCCATCAGTGAATTGGTACCTGGTTGTTAAACAATTTGGCGGGTTGTATTCCAGGGAAAATTAAGATCAAGGACCTGCCCAAACGCTATGCTAGTGGCTTTACAAGAATGTAAGAACTCTTGTATGAATAACAAATAAAACAACACATGGTGTGGTGCCCTCGCGTGGGCGAGGTAGTTAGCAGCACAAGGAGAGGTTGTGTGCTGTGTAGTGCGTCTGTTATCAAGTGTACACCGAAACATGAGAAGATTCACCTCCAGTTTACACATGAGTGTGTTTGATCATGGGTAGAGTGTACCTAGATATATCAGGTACATCTACGCATAATTACCTAGATGTACTCCCTAGATGTACTTGCAGGGTCGAGCTAGAGCTAGCTGGACCCCTGCAAGCACATCTAGGAGTTAGGGACTCCCAGCCCCGCTTTCCGAACGTTCTTAGATTAATGGAATAACTCATTTCTCACGTCTTTATCAGGCTGTGTGTTTGTACACGCTCGTGTGCGCGCAAATCCACTAGTCTGAGCAGCAGTGTTCACGCAGGCTGCATGCACATGTTCAGGTGTGTGGGAACAGATGCCCCCACCCTAGAGAAAAGTATTTAGTCTGAATCCCACAACCTGGTTTATGGTGATGCTGACGTCAATCTCGAAATGCCACATTAACTATTAGGTTCTGGGCCTATAGCCTTTTCCGACAGTACTTGTGTTAAAACAATTACTACTAAATCACAGATGCGGATGCAATCAGTTCATCTAGTGAAGGTTCTCAGATTATACACTTCAACCCAAGCAAACATTTCACTTTCTAGCAAAAGTACTAAACTGTTGAGTCTGCCCCAGACGAACACCATTGTGATAAAATCCGAAGGTTCCAGACGACCTGTCCCAGGACGGGCTACTTGGGGAGATCGGTGAACCACTTTCAGGAATAAGCGTCCTCGGGGCGTAGGTAGAACGGCGTCCTCCCGGGGTGTCGAGCCCACCACAGCTTTCCCTCTTGTCTTCTGTCTTCATCACCACTAACTCTTGGAACCTTTCCCTGGACGATGGAACGGGGCTGCCATAGGGTATTGGTGAAGCTCTTTCCGAAAGGAAATCATTTTCTGTCACAGGAAACATGTTAGGGACGCCCTTATTGCTGAGTGCTGGACTACGAGGGGAATCTGAGTCATAGTTGCAGGCACTCTCCAAGATGTCCTCAGGGTAGAGGTCAGAGTCAAACTCGGGAGACGAGTAGCTATACGAACTGTTGGGAAAGTCACATGTCGAACTTTGTCGTCTGGACCCGTGACATGTTATGTCAAGGTCATCACGATGTTGGGGAGGTGTGCGAGGTGGCGAAGGTGTCAGGGAGAGGCTCTGGGAGTGGTGGGAGAGCGCTGTCCATGTGTCGCCCGTCGGCCTTGCTGGCAGTGCAATGTGTTGGGAGACACGAGCGTCGTTCCCCTGCATATTATACGGGTCTCTGGTGCACCTGCAACACATGTATATCTTATTTTACGTGAGAATTGTGACTACAATTTTTATATTCAATCTTATTAGTAAAGAACATTTAAAAAAAATCAAATTAAAAAAAAATACTTTACGTAAAAAAATTTGTATGTAAAAAATTATTTTACGTATTTTACGTACATTTGAATTTTGAATTTTTGAACATTGATATAATTGGGTAATGTAAGCATACTTTAGGGTTAACAACACGCCCAGCATTTCGGACAATCTTACTATCACTCATTGAATGACTTGAACGAATTAATAACTGTAACATATATCTTGTGAGTTACTAAAGTAATATTAGCAATGATTATTTCCCTCTCACAGAACACAAAAGCATAGAGAAGGGGAATAAAACAATGCATTAAACTTTAGTTACACACTGGAAGCCATAACCAGCAGTGTATATGTAAGTTAACTGAGATGATTAATCACAGATTGATGAGGCACTTACGAGACAAGCAGCATCTCAACAACACAATACGAATTTCATAACAGTAAACATACACTTGACCCCTTACTGATTTTATCAACCATGATGCAACATTCATTTATTAATATAGCCAATACTTCAGGAGTATTGTATGATGCTGAAGAAGCATGCGACATATGATGCAATTCATAAACAGAGAGAAAAGATCAGAGCTTGGACTACATAATAAGACGATACAATAAATATTAATGTGCTAGTTAGAAACCAAGAGCCTCTTATGGTTTCTAAATTTAATTGTACAACCCCAACTGGTTCGTCATTACTCATCCTTGTGCGTCCCTTGACATGCTGGTATAGAAAGTTTCTTATTGCTAGCTTCTATTAGTTTATACTCCGTGTATCTTTGCTCCCATGAGGTCCCCAGTTCTCCCAGTCTATCTTGCTATGATCGAGATCTGTCATGGTTATTATACCATAGTTGTCCTATAGTTTCTATCATACTCCTGTCTGGATCATCATTCATTTTGTAAGTCACTGCGACTATTATCTTGGATCTTCAATTTTTTTATGTTGCCTTTTATGTAGTCTGTAAATCCCTCAGAACCTGGGAATACTTGACCACGAGGACCATTGTGGGGGGAAATGACTCGTGGGATTTAAATTTATTTAGTTTATATTAATTCATATTAATTTATATTTTACGTTAATTTAGATATTTCGATAACAAACTGTATGTTGTTGAAAGTGGGCTGTATGATTTAAAATTCCCACAAATCGCTTTCCTACACATTCTGGGGGGGATTATGGTTTATATATATATATATATATATATATATATATATATATATATATATATATATATATGTTTATGGGTTATGGGTATATATATGTTATATATATATATGTTATGGGTATATATATATATATATATGTTATGGGTATGTGTTATGGGTTATGGGTATATATATATATATTATGGGTCCCTACACTTGCACCAGAGGTGGTACCCCTTCTATATATATATATATATATATATATATATATATATATATATATATATATATATATATATATATATATATATATATATATATACATACAGGTAGTCTATCAATCAAAATTGTTGATTAGTAGACATTCACTACAATATTAGACTACATATTAGTAACTTAAATTAAATACAGCTTATCTGTGTTGTAGTGGGCCTGGTCCTCCAGTTGTGAACACGGATGATCACACCAAATAATTCTCGCGGGTGAGGCCAGTATACCATGTGTTACTGGGGTACCAGGTAGAAGCAATTCTGCTTCTTCTTCCCCTTCAATTACACCTCGTTGTGTGTCTCGTGTCGTGTCCTAACCGGCTTACCCCTAGCTACCTAAAGCATTTCTGGTCAAGAATGAAATAGATAATAAATGGGTTTTGGAATGGACACTTCCCTTATTGTAGACGAAGTTTGTGTTGATGACTGGATGATATTGGTCCCGTAACACGGTGTCGTACGGTTATAATTGTGGAACTTGTTCTGTTCCATGCGAGACATGTTGAGTTACGTTAATAATGGCGACTGCTGGCTGGCTTCCCTCCCACTCACGCATCGGCTGTCTAGTCCAGATGTCGTCAAGAAGTGGAAAGAGAGCCTACATTTATGTTGTTTTAATACTGATAATTAAGTTTTATTTAAGGGAAATGGTTTTTATGATGTTTACACTCCAGAGACTGCTGTATTAAGAATAATTCCTATTATTATTTGGTGAATTTAATTGCGACATATGGCAATGATATCCATGTGTTCTTCCGAGAAATTCCACTTTGCCACGTCTTTTATGAGTTAATTTGTTTATACAAACCAGCAGCAATATTATGTGCATATTGTATTAAAAGTTGGTAAATGGTTTCGGGTTTTTCGACAACCATTCCCATTCCTCATCTTCCTCCTCTGCTTTCTTACTATATGGTACTCACGTGAAAACACTGCATTTGTTATGACTTCCAAGTGTTTTGTTTCTATGAATGCAAATACATATAGGCTCTCCTCATAGATCATCCCCTTAGTGTGTTCCCTTTGTTCGTAATCCCATCTGTGTATTCATTACATTAAAACTAGATTCCCTTAGTACTTTCTGACTTTCAGGGTCCCGTTTCCTCCATCCGCTCTATCGAGAAGGGCTGCTTTGTGTGGGAGTATGGTAGAGTAGGTATTTTATATGGTAGGGGGGGGGGGGTTGGTGGGAGTAGTGGGTAGAGGAAGAGGGACAAGTGGGTTGTTGTTGTTATAGATTCAGATACTCTGAACAAGTTGCAAGTAGCACGGGCTATGGTGAGCCCGTAACTTACCTGACACAGGAGCGGGGCAAGTAGGACAAATGGGCTTGTAGATTATCAGTTAAATTGGGATATGTAGTGGGTATTTTTGTGGGCTGATGGATGGATTGGAGATGTGTTGGATGGGGGGGGCAAAGAGTGGATGGAATGGATCAATCAGCATCAATCCATTCATTAGATGAATGAACCTGGAAGGATGGGAGTGTAAAATAGTTTATGGTGTTATAAAGAACATGAAGTTTGTTTTTCTTTCCAAGAATTTCCTCTCGCAGTCTCGTTTGTGAGCACTCCCTTTACCATCCAATTTCTTCACTGCTGTACCGGCCCAGCCTGAAAACCTGTGTTTTTGTTTCTCTGTCTGGATCCTTGTGTGTGTGTATGTCAGTGTTTGTGCATGTGTGTTTATATAACCCTTACTTCGACAAGCAAAGTACACCGAGACAATACCTTTGCACACCGTAATGATGTTGTAAACATTGATGTTCTTGCGCACTACAGTTGTTTTGTGTACCATAGTGGTCTTGTATACCATGCTGGTCTTGTGAACTAGACTGGGTAAGGTCCTGCTGCCGAAGACGTTGGTCTGGTGTTCCCGTGTAGTCCGCCATCATCTCGATTCTTGCCTGTAACGAAACCGGATTATTCATCGGAACATTGCCTTGGGTTATGTTCTACACATTGCGTTAAATGATTTCGTGTGAGTTTAATTCAAAAACTGATTTTGCAGTTTAATTTATACAGATTTTGGGCGTACTTAAAGAGGGACTGAAAGCTTGGAAGCCCCAAGCCCCCTTGTAAGCTTTGAACATTCTAAAAAGAAATGAATCTTATCTAGGAAGGCTAGAAAATACCTGGCAGGGCTGTAGTGTACAGGGGCGTGCTTGGGAGAGATGGGACGCGCCTGCAAGAGTCGAGGCGTACTTGGGACGGCTGGGACGCATCTGTGAAAGCTGCGGTATGCTTGGGAGACTTGTTTGTGCCTGGGAGGATTGTGGTATGCTCGGTAGGGCTGGGACGTGCATGGGAGGACTGGGACGTGCATGGGAGGACTGGGACGTGCATGGGAGGACTGGGACGTGCATGGGAGGACTGGGACGTGCATGGGAGGACTAGGACGTGCTTGAGAAGGCTGGGATGTGCTTTGAAGAGCCGTGTTGTGTACGGGATGGCGGAGACGTGCATTGAAGGGGAAGGGCGTGCTTGAGAGGCTGGGACGTGTATGGGAGGTAAGTGTTTACCTGGTAATGTTTATGGATACAATGGAAGACCGGGGCCACGGCTGGAAATCAAACCGCCCTATCAGAGAGCCAGGAAGTCGGTCGGCCGAGCGGACAGCACACTGGACTTGTGATCCTGTGGTCCTGGGTTCGATCCCAGGCGCCGGCGAGAAACAATGGGCAGAGTTTCTTTCACCCTATGCCCCTGTTACCTAGCAGTAAAATAGGTACCTGGGTGTTAGTCAGCTGTCACGGGCTGCTTCCTGGGGATGGAGGCCTGGTCGAGGACCGGGCCGCGGGGACACTAAAGCCCCGAAATCATCTAAAGATAATCATCTCACGATAGATCAGGGAGGATGAGGGGGTTCGTCTGGAATGCCCTGACATGTGCCGGGAAGGACAAGGGTTCGCCTGGACATTCTTGTAACTTACATAGGGATTTTCAGGCAATCCCTCGTGTTCCTAACATGTACAGGGAAAGACGTAGGGTCGTCAGGAAATCCCTGTCACGTACCTGGGAGGACGAGGGATCGCCTTGAAAACCTTTCACTTTCCTTCAGTTTACCTGAAGTTTACTTGGGGAAGGTTCTACTCCTCGAACCCGGTCTGGGACTAGGCTTGACTTGTAATTACCTAAGTATAATTACCTAAGTGTAGTTGCAGGATGAGAGCTACGCTGGTGGTGTTCCGTCTTCCCAGTGCTCTTTATCGTATAACGCTTTGAAACTACTGACGGTTTTGGCTCCACCACATTCTCACCAAACTTGTTCCAACCGTCTACCTCTCTTTTTGGGAAAGTGGATTTCTTCGTGATAACATGCTGTTGCTTGGAGCGGGCAGCAGGCTCACATATCCCCCACTACAAGGACGGGTCTCCTGGAGAGCCCAGACACGTACCTGGGGCAGCTTGTGGGCTGGGACGGGGATGCTGACGAGGAGGGAGGTGTCAAGGACGGACTTGACGTCTTCTACAATGACGTCGTGACGGTGGAGGAACGCCCACACCTGGAACACTCCCGTCGCCACTGCCACCTCTGCCACCTGCCATAGGCCGTACACCACGGGGAAGATCACCAACTGTCCGCGCAGCTGTGCATCCATGATCGTATTGAAGCTCTCTATCTGCTCCCCTCCAGAGGGAAGCTGGCTAGTCACCTGTACACCAGCTCATGGAAATAAAACTGCATCTGTACATGGTTTTAAGCCAGTTAAATTCTAGAAAAACTCATAAGGTTAAGCGAATAAAGACACGGTCCTACCGCTCTCTAAGGAAGCAACTGGGACAGCTGACAGACAGGCGTTGAGTAGTGACTGCCTATTGTTTGTTAAATGCTACATCGGAGGGAACATTTCTCACCTGCAGGCCTCTGAGGGACAGTAGCACGATGTTGGTGGCAACGACCATGTTCTGGCAGCCCGTCTCGATGGCAACCGTGCGACACACCTTGTGACTCTGGCAAGTTACAAGAACAGTGATAGTCTGCAGGATCACTGCCGGAGATTATAAATATAGCGCAGTCTCTCGCACGCACGCACAGACAGACAGACAGACAGACAGACAGACAGACAGACAGACAGACAGACAGACAGACAGACACACAGACACACAGACACACAGACACACAGACACACAGGCACACAGGCACACAGGCACACAGACACACAGGCACACACAGGCACACAGGCACACAGGCACAGACACACACACCACACACACACACACACACACACACCACACACACCACACACACACACACACACACCACACACACACCACACACACACCACACACACACACCCGATAGGTGTAGGGAGCAGGAGACCAGATACAAGGTATCATTTGGGAGATGAAATACTTCAAGAGTCAGAGAGAGAGAGACCTGGGGGTTGATATCACGCCAGACCTGTCCCCTGAAGCTCATATCAAGAGGATAACATCAGCGGCATATGCCAGGTTGGCTAACATAAGAACGGCCTATAGAAACTTGTGTAAGGCATCTTTCAGAACTTTGTATACCACACATGTCAGACTAGTCCTGGAGTATGCGGCTCCAGCATGGAGTCCATATCTAGTCAAGCATAAGACTAAACTGGAAAAGGTTCAAAGGTTTGCCATCAGACTAGTACCCGAGCTGAGAGGTATGAGCTACGAGGAGAGACTACGGGAATCTCCTCACGTCACTGGGAGACAGAAGAGTTAGAGGGGACATGATATCACATACAAGATTCTCAGAGGAATTGATAGGGTAGATAAAGACAGGCTATTTAACACAAGGGGCACACGCACTAGGAGACACAGGTGGAAATTGAGTGCCCAAATGAGCCATAGAAACGTTAGAAAGAATTGTTTTCAGTGTCAGAGTAGTAGACAAATGGAATGCATTAGGAAGTGATGTGGTGGAGGCTGACTCCATACACAGCTTCAAGTGTAATTATGATAGAGCCCAGTAGGCTCAGGAACCTGTACATTAGTTGATTGACAGTTGAGAGGCGGGACCAAAGAGCCAGAGCTCAACCCCCGCAAGCACAACTAGGTAAGTACACACACACACACACCACATACTGTCATTGGCGCTGGTGGCTGAGTGGACAGCACGCTGGATACGTAATCCTGTGGACCAGGGTTCGATTCCCGGCGCCGGGGGAAACAATTAGGCAGTTTCTTTCACCCTGATGCGCCTTTTCCTAGCAGTAAATAGGTACCTGGGAGTTAGACAGCGGTTACTGGCTCCTTCTTGGGAAGGGGTGTGGAACAAAGGAAAAGAAAAAAAGAAGTTAGTAGTTAGTAACTGCTGATTGACAGTTGAGAGGCGAGCCGAAAGAGCAGAGCTCAACCACGCAAGCACAAGTAGGTGAATACAGACATACTCAGACAGCGAAACATACACATAGATGCACACATACACACATACATACAGACATACACACAGCCATACAGATAGAGTGTTTAAGATTAAATAGTTTATTTTTCTGGGTACTTACGAAACGGAGCATCTTGGCGAGGGTGTAGGCCACGAAGACAGCGATTAAGGGGACAAGCGCGGCGGTGATGACAAAGTTGAGAGAGGAGGCAGCGAGGGATTCCCAGTACCTGAGTATGAGCAGCACCTCGCACGTGATGGCTCCCAACCATCCCAACACTCCACACACCTGTAATTAGTTATGTACCAGTTATTACATGCATTCTCACACACATAGTATTACACCTATATTTGAATCTCTCCCCCTCCCCCCATCACTCCAGCTCCTGGGCTACCGTTTCTTGTAATGTTAGCGTTCATTATGTTATTAGTGGATTTCACCTCTTAATTTTCATTTCACCAGCTTCCTGTTGCCCACCACAGGTGTACCAACGCTGGTAGTAACTGCTAAATTCGTAACTACACTAATTTTGAACAGTTCGTAAATATCTTCGAGAAATGTCTTTGCATCATCCAGTATTAATCCAACGCTGCCGACATTCGTCCTTGTCTTTGATATAGGAGCAGCCCGCGTCAGTAGCTAGCGAGCCTCTACCATGAACCATGGCTGCAGGTACCAACCTTGGAGATGTAGATGGCCCATTTGCGCGTGTAGTGTCTGATGACCATGCCAAAGATGACTGGGACAGTGACGAAGACCAGGCTCATCACGATGTACAAATAAGGCACCTTCATTTCTTCCGTAGTCCAACGCTTCGAGTACGCCCACAGGTTGAAGGGCATCACAACAAATGCCAAC
>WNGS01165339.1:16372181-16414466 GCA_020271785.1 Procambarus virginalis | reverse complement strand
GACTGTTGTGTTTAGTCTGGCTTCGTTGGGGCTGGGTACCTGGATGGTGTCCCTGGACCTCCAGGTCACTTCTTGGCACGTTCCTCTCCAGGGTTCTGGGACTGGCACAGTTGGTGGGGCTTCAGGCTTGCCGCTTTTGTTGCCTTCCCTAATTTTTCATTGGCATTTAGTATATTTACACATTTTTTACCGGATCTTGGTGACCTGCTCGGGATTCGGTTTCTGGCCTACCTCGACGACTGGCTGGTGTGGGTTCCCAGTAGGTCAGCTTGTCTGCTCGCCAGGGGTGTGGTTTTTTCCAGATTGCTGGGTTTGGATTCCTGGTGATCTGGAGGCCACTCCATCTGGTTCCGTCCCGGGTTCGGACCTGACCGGGTCTTGTTTAGGACTCTTGGACCACCTCTTTCTTCCCTCCAGAAGCGTTGCTGCGGCTGTGGTCTCGCCTTCGGCTGTTTATGAGGGGGGGGGGGTCCCTTGTCACTTGGCGGTTGCTCAGGTGGTTGTGCGGGAGTCTGAACTTCACTGTGCTGGTCTGCCAGTCGGGTGAGGTTTGGCTTTGGAGTCTGTTCGGTTCTTTCGGGGGCTCCCCTTCTGCCTCTCGCAATCGTTGGATTCGTCCTCCGGGGATCTTGTGTTGGTGCTGCGTCACTGGCCTCCTCTTTTGGGTTTTCGGGGGTTCATGCCTTGGTACCTCCCCGAGCCTTCGCTCGATGTGTTCATGGACGGGTCATCTCTCGGCTGAGGCTTTGTGGCCCGTACTCACCAGGCCGACCGGGGATGGTGGGGTCCATCCGTCCGTCGGGCTCACAGCACGGTTTGGGAGTTCGTGGCTGTCTGGTTTGCGCTTCGGAGGGTTCGGGTCACTCGGGGCTCTCCCATCTGGCTCCATTCAAACTGTTTTTCGGTTGTTTATTGCCGGAACCACGGGGATTCTCTTAGGTCCTTGACCTTTGGGGTTGGTCCCTTTGAGTGGCTCGTCTGCTGGATCCTCGGGGTTTGGCTAGCTGTGCATTTCATGTCCAGGGTGTCCTACATCGTGGCGGACGGCCTCTCTAAGTTCATTCCTCTGTTCACGGTTTGGGAGGTCGTTGCCAAGTCGTTTCGTTGCCTCTATCGAACGTATGGACTCCTGGACATGGACATCTTCGTGTCGGCGTGGTCTCAGCGTCTCCCATTCTATGTGGCGCCCTTACTCGCCTGCGAAGCATTCACAGTGGATGCCTTCGGCAGGACTGGTCGAGGTGGAGTTACCTGTTCCTCTTCTGTTGCTTCGTGTTCTGGCTCAGTTGGAGTCCTTCCCAAGGAGAGTAGTCCTTGTGGTGCCTTGCTGGCCGGCCCAACTTTCTTTTCAGATGCTGCTTGATACGTGTCCAAACCTGGGGCATTTCCTGCGGCTCCGCCTCTTTTGACAGGTCGGACCGCTCCTGTACGTGACTGGTTCGGCCTTCTCCTCAGCTCTTTGTGTCTGCTCTGCTGACATGGGTGTATCACCATCTCTATGGTGATCAGGTGTCTTAGCTGATGGTGTCCCACCTGCGAGCTTCGTCTCGGCGACAGTATGACGTTCCTGGCGTTTCTATTTGCCATTTTCTTGCTCTTCATAGGTTGTTTTCTCTTTCCCATCAGGTTGTCTTGGCCTTTCTTGGGTTTTTCATGTCTGTTAATTGATGCTTCTTACTGTCGCCTCATATTGTGCGGCACTGGCAGTGCCAGTGCCCAACAATACGGGGTGGGCAGTCACATCCACCGAGTTCCGTACGCTTCTCGTGTTGTTTCACCTTCGGCCTGCTCCTGCGCCGCCTGAACTATCCTTTCCCTTGATCAGGGGTGCCCTTTTAACCTTCCTCTCCTCAGTTTGTGGTAGCCCCTTCGGTTCAAGATTGTTTTTCAAAGGCCATACTTTGTTGGCATTGGCCTCTGTGGGTCGGGTCGGGAAGCTTCTGGCTTTCCACCGGCGCAGAGGTTTATGCTCTTTTGGTACTTGTGGTAGGTTTGTACGCTTGCAGCCATGCTCCGTCCTTCTGGCGACGGTCGAGACGGCTCCTTTCCGGAGGAGTCCTTCGTTTATTGATGCTTGGTTGTTCCGGGGGTGCAACGTGTTGTCCGGTTGCGGCTCTTCACCGTTACCCGCGTGTCGTGGATGGGGATGCGCTTTGGGTTGATCTGGTTCCCCTCGTTCCCTGTTTCAGGGCTCGGGTCTCCCAGGTCGTCCGCAGTTTTCTTTAGTCTACCAGCCTGCGGTCTATCCTTGCGCCCGTGCTGTTCGGATGTTTGCAGCTTTCGCTGCCATGTTTGGCGACGTCTTGGGCTCAATTCGGGCGTGAGGATTTGGGGATCGCACAAGTTCCTGGTCGCCTGTTTGTGAGCGTGTCTGCTCCTGTGCGTTCTTGTGTTGCTTTGGGTTGCCTGTTGTCTCGACTTCGCGTTGCGGAGTTTGTGGCGGCCGCTTCCCAGGTCAGCCCTTTTCCTTCTCTTTGGGTATGAAGCTCCAGGGAGCCATAGGGGCTCCCAACAGAAAACCAGCGTTGAATGTAATGAAACGCCATTTTCTGGGTGAGCTCCGGAGGCTCCCTGGCTACACTCCCTCCCACTCGTCAAGAGTTTTTTTTCGCGTTGGTTGAAGCTTAGCTTCAGAACTGGTGCTAGGCAGCCGGTGAGGTGAGGTCCGGGGCTGTGCGGACAATCGGCGCAGCAGTAAATTGTGATGTTTGCTTGTTTCCTTGGGATTGTACGGAGTTTCTACCTTTGTTCAGTTTTTTATTTTAGTTTCTTACCATTTGGGGTTTGTTTTGTTATGCCTACCTTTCTGGGTGCCTAACCCCAGTCGATGGCAGATAAGGAAAACCCCCAACCACAAGGGGGTTTTCTAGGGCCATTGCTCCTTGAAACCTCTCTGAAGGGGCCAGGTTCTGGCGCTGGTCCCTGGTAGGTCTGAGCTCCATAGCTAATGTCCCGGTCTAATTTAACATACATTAGCCCAGGGAGCCTCTGGGGCTCACCTAGAAAATGGAGTTTCATTACACTCAACACTTGTTTTTAAATATTTGTAAATTAACACTTTCGCGCCCGGCGACCGTCGAAAAAAAACGGTATGTGCGCGCAGCGTTTTTGCGCTTAAGCGGCAAAACAAAAATGTGTATACTCTTTTTACTCTCCTGACATTAGTTCTCGAGCTACGTATTTCATTTTGGTACCAATGTGTTCGCAATAAAATTCTCTAGAAGAACATCAGTAAAAAAGTCACGAAAGGTATAGGGATACAAGCACCAAATAAATAACTACGTAGATGACTCGTTGTGAGCGCCAAACAGCAACAAAATGTTTCTACTCTTGGGATTGCTGTCAACTCCACACTTGTCCTACAGCGTTAGTTTTGGTATCAATGGACTCGTAATGAAATTCCCAACACAGAGATATGAATATAAACGTAGTATCATGGTCGTGGCCCACCCGCAAGAGTGTGGGAAGTGGCCGAATTGTTACCCGGTATCGGTGAGGCGACGACACATGTGCGATACGGCGCTTTGAAAGTTTATACTTATTTCACTGTCCTGACGTTACTTTTCTATTTACGTCATTCATTTTTATGCCAATGTGTTCGTAATAGAATGTTCTATGAGCACGTAGGTAAAAAAGATCAACAAAGCGTAAGTTAGAATAGCGTCAAATATAAAACAATGCTGGAACATATCAGTGAGCGTCAAACACACGAAATGTTTTTACTGTTGTTATGTTTGTCAAGTTTATACTTGTTGCACACAGTTATTTTTGGTTGTACATTGATCGGAATAAAATTCCCTAAACAGACATATGCATATAATACATGATATGGGGAAAACATTACCAGTATAAACGGCTAAAGTCATCCACCTGCAACCCGTTTGGGACACTCATGCAGACACACGCTACACCCAAAAAAAATCTATGAAGTTTCGAGTCTACTTACGGCAGTTTGTGATAGTGTTCATTCTGGTATCAAAATACTCGCACTAAATTATACTACACAAACTTGGACCAAATAGGTGTACTTACCAAGGAAAAGCTGGTTGTGGAACAGTAAGTTGAGCATTGAGTTGGTGTTGAAGTGAACAAAGGCCGCCTCACACTAGATGGTCCGGGAGTTTGCATGGCGTCAGCATAGGCAGGACCTGTCATCATTTATGTCTGGAGCGTGCCGCAAGTGTTGAGATACTGTTGCTGTTTGAGGCCAATCTTCCGTGTCCCAGTGCAATAGGGCCCAAATTGCCACCTCGTGGAACTGTAGCAATGTTAGCTTTTTTCGATCAGTTGTGTTGTATTTGTGCAAAACATAGGCATTATGCAATGCCATTTGCAGGAAATAAAACGTTATCTTTTTGGTCCACTTGTTATTTTTCCTGGTAAAATGGTAATACTTCACCATTTGATCGATTTCATTTGATTTGATTTGATCGCACCAGTGAGCATCAAACACAAACAAAATGTTTATACTTTTGTTATGTTTGTCAAGTCTATACTAGTCTATAGCCTAGTGGTGAGAAAGAGAACTTCATGGCGCGCAGTTTGAAACAAACCCAAAGTAAATCGGATTAAAATTGAATTTTATACAAATATTTTTATGAGGACATCATTTTATGTCCACTGTGCAGGAGCGGGTAGACGAAACTGGACATACGGTTATGTCCAGGGCATAGTAAAGTGTTAATAGGACTTCCTTATGCCTATATTTTTCTTTTGAATTAAATTAGGATAATATCAGTAATTGATTGATGGTAACTGCCAATAGCCATTCACAGCCTTATCATCAGTTCTGGCAACATTACAATTATTCCCCATGTACTGCACAGAAATTTGTACACTTCGAAAATTTACATACAAATAAACATTTATACTGGTAACAAATTTAGTGTTTTATCATATCAGTGGATTGCAAACAAGTGGTGGAAACATTATAATTTGGTCAGTTCATGACCAAGCAGATGAACAAGTATATTCAGCCAGTATTGTAACTGTAGGATTGTTGTAAATATAACCAGTTTTCCAGATGCAAATACAAGAGATATAGGAGTTGGATTCAAGAAGCAATAACGTCTGATGATCTGGCAATTGCTTTGGCTAGCCAGAAACTAAATATTGATTGACAGTTATTTTTGTATTTATAGGAAATGCAAGTAGTGTATTAGTTTGTATTTCCAGGTACCCTATTCTTCTCCACTTGATGGCCATCTACTCATGCGTGTTAGCTGCAGTTTTGAAGGAGGGATTATAGAGCGTGGCTTTCTTACAATGTTTGAGGATATTGGAGGGTTTGGGGCTTGGAATCGGCGATGGTGTGTACTAAGTGGTCTGCACCTTCGTTATTGGCGGTACCCAGATGACGAGAGCAAGAAGGTACGATTTATTTTGACTTATTACTCTGGACTTGATCTAGGATATGCCTCCATTAGATTTTTCATATTGATTAACATTGGTTTCCGGGATCTGCCTGCACACACCAATACCTTGAAGTTAAGTGGGTATTATTGGGTTGGCAGAGTAATGTGCATGAATGATTTAACACTTTTTAATTTAGTGTTTTTTATTGTTGCATATATTTTTTCCATTTAAATTTCCTTGCTTCCTAAAGGTAAGTTGGCAGTTTTTCTCCACTTAGAGTTTTTCTAAATGTTACAAAAAATAGTGAGATCTAGGACTTTTACATTAAGCATTATTAAAAAGTGCTAATTCAGGAATGAACCACAACCCTACTACCATAGCTCCAAAAAGTGACCTAACATCCTAAATGTGCAAATTTGTGAAAGTGTCAAAACAGCATTGTCTGCTATTGTATCATTACCTACGTGTAATTACTGTATGAGAGCTACACTCGTAGTGTCCCGTCTTCCCAGTACTCTTTGTTGTATATCTCTTTGAAACTACTGATGGTTTTGATCTCCTCCACCTTCTCACTTAACTTGTTCCAACCATCTACCACTCTATTTACAAAAGTAAATTTTCTTATATTTCTTCAACAGCTTTGTTTCATTAGCTTAAATCTATGACCTCTTGTTTTTGAAGTTTCAGGTCTCAAGAATTCTTCCTTATCAATTTTGTAAATTTCCATTACTGTTTTGTATGTACAGTAGTGATCATATTGCCTCTTTTTCTTCTCTTCTAACTTTAGTCATATTTAATGCCTCTAACCTCTCTTGTAGCTCTTGTCTTTCAGTTTCAGATGCCATTTAGTTGCATATCATTTTAACTGTGTAGCAGTATCTCTCATGACTTGTTTTCCTCCACATGTATGACATTCTTGCCTCGCTGTGTTGCATGCTTAACTACCACATTTTTCCTCATAATTCAACACAAATATTTTGTTTTCTATATTTTCTACATCTGGTAAAAACACACACTCCCGTCGAAGAAGCAAATGTGAGAGAAAGGGATAGAGAAGAATACAATCCTAATGATGCTTGAGGCTGGGTAATCTGCCACTGCCATAATATGAACCAAATTAGCGTTCATGCAATTAGGAAGAATATAGAACAAATCTAAGCAACTTGGTGCTTCTAAGAAATCAATTAGAATACTGTATACTAGCAGTTTTGGGTAGGGGGGTAAACAAGAATCAGAATAACCTGCCAATTGACATAAACATAATTTATGCGAAGGCGTTAAAAATTTACAGTTGCTAATGCTAGTTGAGGATATTTTATCAACCTCAGAGCCGTTTCATATAAGCAAAGGATGGTTTGTTAAGTTCAAGCACTACCCACAATATCATAATCAGATAACTGGTGAGGCTGTTGCTGCTGCTCTTGCTGAAGTGTTAAAAGCATTTGTTGAAGTTGAGGGTTACTTGTTAGAGCATGTGTTTAATGTAGTTGAAACAGGCCTGTTTTTGAAGCACACATCTAATTGGTCCTGCATCTTATAGGAAGAGAAAACTGCCTCAGAATTTAAGGCAGCAAAAGTTAAGTCAAGTTCGCTTATTTTGAAAATGATGTTAAAGATTTCATATGTAAACAGCTAATAATATGCACTAACATAATATCTGAGCCCTTGAAGATATGGGTACCCTACCAATTTTATTGGAAAGCAATTATGAAGACAAGAGTGACTTCAGTTATGTTAAAGGAGTAATTTATTAAAATTTTCTGCAAAGATGTAAAAAGGTATTTCTGTGGCAAAACCTTGCTTTTAAATTTTTGCTCCTTATCAATAATGCTTCAAGATAAGGGTCACCTGTGTCTGACCTGCACAAAAGTGTTATATAAAATTATATTTTTAAGGCACGTGACCTGAATCTGACATTTTAAGTGTCTGCTTCAGATGGACAATACAGTGGTACCTCGGTTTAAGAGTTTAATCCGTTCCTGGAGACAGCTCGTATTCCGAAGCTAATTTCCCAATAAGAAATAATGGGAAATGAATTAATCCGTTCCTGACTACCCCAAAACCCCACTTCAAACTAAATTTTATACCTAATTCATCTAAATAAACCTACAAAACTATGTTCAAGTTATTACTTGCCCTTGTTGTTGAATGCTGTAGGCGTATGGAAGATGATGAGGAGGGGGGAGGAGGAGAGGTGTTACTGTTTGGAAGGGAAGTCCCCTTCCATTAAAACATCAGGCAGTGAGGACCTTTATGGTGTGCACGCTCTAGCACATTTTGCCTGAGTACCACTAGGTCCTGGTTGTGGCCCACTGCTCGATTTTCTCACAACAAATCTGTCCATGGAAGCTTGTTTTTCCCTTCTTCGCAAGCTGTCTCTGTAGTAAGGCATCACATTGTCATTGAAAAGATTAAGGCAACGGCCTACTACAGCTTTCTCTGGGTGAGTCTTTTCAATAAATGTTTGCATCTCTTCCTACATCTGACACACGTTCTTAATTTGTGCAGAAGGGACATTCGTTACTGCCTCATCCTCCTCCACTGGAGAATCATCATCAGCTGGGTAGTCTTGCTGTTCCTTTTGAAGGGCTTGGAGTTCTTCGGTGGTCAGTTCTTCGTTGTGTTCTTCCACCAACTCCACATCATCACCATCCAATTCCAAGCCCATTTGCCGGCCCAGAGTAACAATTTCCTCAACAATAGGCGCATCATTTACAGGCTCAAACCCTCAAAGTCTAGTTCTGTCACACATTCAGACCACAATTTTCTGCAGCCAGAGATCAGGGTTCTCTCAGTCACTTCTTGCCAGGCTTTGTCAATGAGTTTTAAAGAACTAAAAATGTTAAGATGATCATTCCAGAACTCTTTTAGAGTGAGGTTTGTGGCTTCAGTCACTTCAAAACATTTCCGGAAAAGTGCCCTTTCATACAATTTCTTAAAATTCATTATGATTTTCTGGTCCATAGGCTGAATTAGAGGAGTGGTGTTAGGAGGAAGGAACTTTATTGTGAGAAATTTACTGTATCTGTGCATCAATTCATTTTCCAATCCTGGAGGATGAGCAGGAGCATTGTCGAGAAGAAGCAGGGCCTTGAGTGGGAAATGTTTCTCCTGTAGACATTTTTCTATGGCAGGGCACAGCACTTCATTCACCCACTCCGAAAAAAAAATCCTAGTCACCCATGCCTTTTTATTAGCCTTCCACATCACACACATTTGGGTTTTCTGCACTTTATACTGTTTGAAAACCCTTGGACTTTCAGAATGATACACTAGCAAGGGTTTAATTTTCAAATCGCCATTCGCATTTGAACACGGCACAAGCGTAAACCTATCTTTCATAGGCTTATGTCTGGGCAAGGATTTTTCTTCCTTGGTAATGTATGTCCTCTTAGGCAATCTTTTCCAAAACAGTCCTGTTTCGTCACAATTAAACACTTGTTGCGGTAGGTATCCCTCAGCCTCTGCAAACTCTTTAAATTCTTCACTAAATCATTCAGCGCCTGGTCTGTCTGAGCTGGCTGCCTCCCCATGCCTCGCAACACTATGGATACCACTTCTTTTTCTAAATTTTTCAAACCATCCCCTGCTTGCCTTAAACTCTTTCATATCTGCATCACTCGTTCCAGTGGTTTTCTTTACAAGGTCTTTGTGCAGTACCCTGAGTTTCTCACAAATGATGGCCTCCGAAACACTATCACCCTTTAACTCCTTGTCGTGTATCCAAATTAATAACAAACTTTTCCACTTCTTCAAGTATTTGTGGTCTTTGTTTCGTGATTGTTCTTACGCCTTTTGTCACTTTAGCACTCATAATGTCCTTTTTCTTGCTAAGTATAGTGCATATTGTTGACGTGGCTTTGTTGTACTGCCTACAAAGTTCAATAACACGTGTACCATTTTCATGCTTCCGAATTATCTCATTTCTCCTCTATTGTCATCCTCACATGGGCTTTCTTGCCTTGATCCTTACCACTGGCTTTCATGGGACCCATGGCGAGATATATAATAACAACTTTTATGGTCAAATGACCAAAAATCCAACAAAACACTGAAAATCCGGGTGAAGAATTGACGTGGGATAGTCACTGGGCGCGAGGCACTGGTAAACTGAGGAGCAGAGGGGCGACGATCGCCGTACCACCATGCGTTAGGTCGGCCTGTACGCGTATCAGCAAACTCGTGTTCCGAGGTAACCCTCGCCTTCCGAGGCACATTTTCCGAGCAAATCCTGCTTGTATTCTGAAAAACTCGTATTCAGAGACGCTCGTATTCCGAGGTACCACTGTATAAGCCATCAGGCCAGAATTTATGGAAAGCTTACAACATATTTGACACCACGTCATAAAAGGTGATTGGGACAAAAGTGAAAAAGCACAGTGAATGCTGTTTATGCAGTTTGTAAAACTGTGAAGATCTGCATATCTTTAAAAATAAATCTATACACTGTATTTTGATAATAATAAGATTGTTTAGTTTACACACAGGATTTACTGTACAGTATATTAGAGGGCAATGTAAATCAGAGTGTTGCAGGGGTATGTGCAATGTTACAATGTTTGAATATACACACAGAACAATTTGTTTGAAAAGTGGTGGTCAAAATATCAATGTTTCAAAAAAAATACAAAATTGATTGAAATATTGAACATGTTCTGGATGTGTGAATTGTCAGGGAAAATACAATATTTCCATGGCTGTGGCATTGGGAAGAGATGCTGCTCTGTTGAAAAGCTTGTTAAGACATTATGAGTACATATTAATTTAATTGATTTTATAATGTGCACATGTTATTTCTCTTCATAGGAGGCCTGTGGACAGATTGACTTGCGCACATGCACCACTCGGCGCATTGAACTTGTTGCCAGAGATATATGTGCTCGACAACACACCTTCCAGCTGACCTGTGTCCAGCCAGCTCATTCCAGGGACGTTTCCAATCTTGTACAAGAAGTTCAGGGATCAACATTAGTCATTAAGTAGGTTTTTTTATATTTAAGTATTGTGTTTTCTAATATAATTTATGAAGATAAAACTTCTTGGTAATTTAAATATCTAGACTCACACCTTAGTGAAACAAGATCTTTGTGTTGCTTGGTTTTATTTTTCATTTTGCTTAACCTTTTTGCTGCATAGTTAGACATCTGTGTGTGAATCATATTGAGAAGTGCACTTTAGACATTCGAACTGGGACAAGTATTTTCAAGGACAAGTATTTTTTTGCCAGACTTCCTCGGTCTTTTGCGCCCAAAATATGTCACCTACGATTCTCCCCCCCCCCCCGTGCTCAGGGAACACAAATTAACATTTTTAGAAGACAAAATAATTTTTTATATTTTTTTTTCTTGTGCACAGGGGTGTAAATCTCCTCATGACCCCTTAGCAGCTTAAGGGTTAAGGACCTGCCCAAAATGCTGTGTGCTAGTGGCTTTACAAGACTATAAGAACTCTTGTATACAGTATACTATATATAAAAAAAGAAATCTTATGTAACTAGTTACAAATTATCACCAGTTTCTATATGCACCCAGGTTCAACTGCTTGAAACACAAGCTGCAATTCACTGGGATGCAACCCAGTACATATATACAATAAAGTAAATGTTAGGCATTTACCGCCTGGACTAAGAGGCGGGATTGGAATCGGCCAAAAGCTTGATATTGGCTTCAAAGATCTTCAATCACATTATCCTTTACGGTACTATTGCTTTTACTCCCTTGTGTGACTGACAGCTTGGGCTAATTTTTAACTTTTTTCTGCTGTATCTTCTTTCTTATGCTCTTTCCAGCTCTCCTTAGTGCCTCATTGTTGCCCTTCATATTTTGCTTCTTTGTTTGCATGTGTGTGTATAGGCACTAAAGATATGAAGGGTATATATACACCATCTATATTACTGTACCTGATGCATTTATTCTTCTGTGTTTTCATGCTAATACACATGTTCTTGTGAACCATGATGACTTCAACAGGCTTGGCTTAAAGAGTGTACTAGTTTTTTACCCACACATACTTAATAGTATTTGATATTTTTCTGACTTATTTTCCTCTTTCACTTGTGCTTCCTTTTTTTTGTGTTGCTAACATTTTGTAAACCTGTTTTTTCTTGCAGACACTTGTTGTCTTCAGACAGTAAGGAAGAGAGAATAATATGGTGCAACAAGTTGAACAAGTCGTTGGCAAACATCAGAGCGTGGGATCCTGATGCTCTCAGGCCTGAGGATTATCAAGTTTAATTGGAAACACTTAAGCATATTTGTTATTTTTAATATACCAGCTGACAAAATTCTCTTGTTTAAAAACTCTCTCTTTTTTTCTATAGACTCGTTATTTTTTTGTTGATGATAAAGTTTCATTTTGCTCCCAAATACGTCATGACAAGGAAATTTGTAATTTCATAAAATGCTTGTCTCGTTCCCCCTGTAGACTCTGACACTTGCAACCCTGGAATTTATATTTAAAAATTGTTTATTCAATGAAAACTAAAGAAGCATAATCTAGTATAATCATGTATGTAAATATATTCTTATAATGAGAGGGAATTGATATATATACAGTAGTGTGCCAATGTTAATCAAGTCATTAAACATACTATATTTTTAGTAAGAAATACTATTGCTTCTATGGATTTCAAACATTGAAATAGGCAAATGATGTTAAAGTTATACAAATAATAACACAATGTTATTACATTCATGGATACAGTCTTTTTATTTTATAGTATATAAAATATATATCAAGGTCAAGATGACTTGTATGCTTGCTTGCTTTCAAGAATGACTGAACTCTTTGCATTACAAATGTATAAATAACCAATGGATATAAAACTAAGGGCTTGTATTGATTTTTATTATATTCATAATTATATATATTTTAATTCATATTATGGTGTGATTAATATATATTATGTACATTACTTTAACCTTCATTAACGTGTTCATTTAAATAAAATTAATACATTATATGCTTTTTTTTTATCCTTAAATTTTATCCAATATTTTATTGAGCTAATTGATATAACCATTGATATAACCACCAATGGTACTGCTGTACTGAAAATGATGGCATCATTGACCCAAACACTTGGTTATGTCATTAACTTAAATTTGTGTAATATCTGAAGCTTTTTAACTATACAGTATTTGTTTCCATAGTAGTCTATGGCTGGACTGATACTTCCCTCACCCAAAGAACCTGGGTAATGTCAATGCTAATATGTGACTGCTTGGTAATTTAACTATGATGATTTATTTCCTCTTGGAATTTTCCATTATTGACATGTAACCAGATATTTAAAATATTTAAGTGTATGAACCCCTCACTTGGAGACTGGTACCCTAATTTAATTTTCTAAAAATAGATATAAAAAAAAGGTTCATGCTGCAGTTAAGGGAAAAAAATTCAAAATTAGAAAGTCAAAATAAGAACACTTCACAAGTTCTTCACCCCCTATGGGTTTCCAAGAGATTAAGATCAGATACATAACATAAATTAAACAAATTTCATAAATCACCCATAAACATAAATTACAACATAAAGATACCATAAATTTTCTCCCAATGTCTTGTTATTACTGATAGTTTTATGAACTTTTGTGCATCAGGATTTATCCTTTCAATAGACAGCATTTTTTTTTTTTTACAATAGTGTTTGTTAGTAACTGAAGGATGTCTCATCACATTGACTGTTAATGAAATTGTAAAATGTAAACCAGTTGCAACTTTTCATTCTCTTTTTTTTTTTTTTCATCCTAATTTGTGATAATACATTGATAGTCTTACATATTGGTCTGAAAACAACCGATGTATAATCAAAACTGGTTCCTTTCATCGTTTAACAGTTTTGCCCAGTTGCAATATTTAGTTTATTTATTTTCATTGTGTATGTCAAATCTCATTGCATTTACTTAAAACTTAAAACACTTGGTCTGATCAGAAAATTAGTTGCATTAAACATCGTAATAACAAATTTATTTTGCTATAACTCAATGGCTCCAATTGTTTTTAAATTGATGTACTGTATTTAGTAAAGAGAAGCAAAGATTTAAATATGTATGACTTAAGTTCAATTTCATCAACAGTGGGGATGATGACAAATATTTACCAATATCCCACACTTCTACCTCCCTCCACCTCCCACAGGGTTCAGTTCTTGCACCAGTGATGTTTATTGTCTACATAAATGATGTACCAGTTGGTATACAGAATTATATGAACATGTTTGCTGATGATGCTAAGATAATAGGAAGGATAAGAAACTTAGATGATTGTCATGCCCTTCAAGAAGACCTGGACAAAATAAGTACATGGAGCGCCACTTGGCAAATGGAATTCAATGTTAATAAATGTCATGTTATGGAATGTGGAATAGGAGAACATAGACCCCACACAACCTATATATTATGTGAGAAATCTTTAAAGAATTCTGATAAAGAAAGAGATCTAGGGGTGGTTCTAGATAGAAAACTATCACCTGAGGACCACATAAAGAATATTGTGCGAGGAGCCTATGCCACGCTTTCCAACTTCAGAATTGCGTTTAAATACATGGATGGCGATATACTAAAGAAATTGTTCACGACTTTTGTTAGGCCAAAGCTAGAATATGCAGCGGTTGTGTGGTGCCCATATCTTAAGAAGCACATCAACAAACTGGAAAAGGTGCAAAGACATGCTACTAAGTGGCTCCCAGAACTGAAGGGCAAGAGCTACGAGGAGAGGTTAGAGGCATTAAATATGCCAAAACTAGAAGACAGAAGAAAAAGAGGTGATATGATCACTACATACAAAATAGTAACGAATTGATAAAATCGATAGGGAAGATTTCTTGAGACCTGGAACTTAAGAACAAGAGGTCATAGATATAAACTAGCTAAACACAGATGCCGAAGAAATATAAGAAAATTCACTTTCGCAAACAGAGTGGTAGACGGTTGGAACAAGTTAGGGGAGGAGGTGGTGGAGGCCAAGACCGTCAGTAGTTTCAAAGCGTTATATGACAAAAGTGCTGGGAAGACGGGACACCACGAGCGTAGCTCTCATCCTGTAACTACACTTAGGTAATTACCCTTAACCATCCACACCCACCATGCACCCACATCACTCAAATGTCCAAACGCACTACCATCTCTAACCCCACCACTGCCTCCCCTACCACATCCACACCACTCACTTTTTCCTTCTGCTGTATGTCACTTTTTTTCATCTTTTTGCTACATGTCAGGTTGTGGGGCCCTGACAGCTGAGTGGACAACGCTTCAGATTCGTAGACCTGAGCTTCCGGGTTCGATCCCTGGCGGAAACGGAAACAAATGGGCGGAGTTTCTTTCACCCTCGTGCACCTGTTACCTGGCAGTAAATAGGTACTTGGGAGTTAGACAACTACTATGGGCTGCTTCCTGGGAATGTGTAACAAAAAGGTCTGGTTGAGGACCAGGCTGCAAGGATGCTAAGGCCCGAAATCATCTGGTGGACCAAACTCGCACAAGTCAAGCCTGGCCTCGGGAAGTGGAAGAACTCCCAAACCCATCAACCAGGTAAACCAGGTATCTCAAGATAACCTGAAGATAGATACATATTCAGGTATAGTGGAGAGTCAATAAGTTTGTACAGTGGAAATTTTGGCACCGCCTGCTAAGATAAGAGATGGCAGCACAGTGTATGGTTATGACATCTTATTGCACCATATGCTTGGATTGCTTCGTACAATATTTGTGTTCAATTTAGTTTTTTATGCATCTTTCATCTAATTTTTAAAATGTCCTATTGTAAGCCTTAGTACCTATATTATGAATATTTAAAACATGTCGCATAAAAACTAATGAAAACAACACTTCATACTTGCTATTAATTGGTGTAGGAGTCATAACTTACTAAATATTTGTGATGTTTTTAGGCCCTAGCCACTAAAGATTGGTCTTGGTAGCATCCTTGATCCCCTCTGTGCACTAGGATGGGAGTTTCCTATGTGGTGTTATATTAGAACATTTAAGATCATTATGAGAAAGCCAATGGCAGGTGGACCCCATTGCCACCAACCTGTATATATGGCAAGGAAGAAGCCATAGATTCATCAGAGTAATTAATGACTAGAGCCAAGTTACTGTTGAGACCAAAAAATTAAGAAAGTTCAGGTTTCTAGACTCGCTCTAGAAAGGTAGAACTTAAGTATTTTTAAGGGACCTACACCACTTGCGAAGTTCCCCAGCCATATGTTTTAGCATCCCAGATAGCACACTGTTGCATTCCTGTTTTGCTGTTATTCATGTGTTAATCTTAAATTCTTTGATACCCTTCATTTCCTAGTGTTATTTTCATTACTGCCAGACTCACATTTCTTTATTCTTAGTTTTCCTGTAAATGTATTATTTTTTGTTGATTATTTCTTTACGTTTCTGTTTTCCTCCACAGTGCCTATTGTGCTGTCCATAATTGCAAAACATAGAGCTGAGGAACTTTGTAACAGGTGGTGGTGACATTTTCCTCTATCGCAGCCAAATAGCTGCAGCTACTAGGCACAAACTCATGTTCTGAAAGCCAACTTCTAGGCAAACATTTCAGAAAAGTTGAAAACAAATAATTTGATGCGATTTATCAAAATCAGCACGTCTCATTGTATAGCTTTTTTTTTGTTTTTCCAACAATGAACCTTATAACCACATGTCACAGTGACCGAAAAGCTTGAGACATGGTCAGTTATGTCTGTGTTATATTTAAATACAGTACAGTTCTGATATTAGGTACTGTACTTTGGAAAAAGAAAAATGTAGAGTACTTCATTGGAGGTTTACCTCATGTTTAATTGTTGCTATTATTCTCTAACTCCATACGGTACTTTTAAATAACTAGATATTTTATCTGCAGTTTTAATGGTGAAAATAACATTTCTGAGCTAAAATGCAGTAGGCTTCATAGCCTATGAGAATCCCAAGGCCAAACTGATCTGGTTTGAGGATGATGGCTGCTTTCTGGTTGACTGTAATCTGACTATAAATTAACGAGCTTAGATACTTAACAGTGTGCTATTATGCAATTACTGTATATATGAGGATTAAAGAATACAGTATTATAAATAATGAGCTAGCTGCAAGTTCACCTCTATAATATCATCTCACAGTACTTTAAGCCATATATGGAATTAAAAAGCAACATGGGTGTAAAGCTATATAGTATACTTGTCAGCACTAGCAAACTTCAGATAGAATATAAGAATATCTTATGTGTCTAGTATTCACTAATACTGTATATGTTGAAGAAAGTGTTTTCTAGCTCTTTTCATAAAATTGGCAACCTGAGTGTAACTTCTTTATTCTGCATGCAGGTAACACTTGTGAACAAACATAGATGCATATAAGCAGGTCTAATAAACAAAACAATTCATATATACAGTATATACAAAACAAGTGAAGTGCTTAATGAAGCAGTGACGACCCGTCAGCTGACCCGTCCAGCGCGGGAACGGCAGTCGGAGGGTGTGTGTCGCCCTGTGAGGTGTGTGTCGCCCCGTGAGGTGTGTGTGTCGCCCTGTGAGGTGTGTGTGTCGCCCTGTGAGGTGTGTGTCGCCCTGTGAGGTGTGTGTGTCGCCCTGTGAGGTGTGTGTGTCGCCCTGTGAGGTGTGTGTGTCGCCCTGTGAGGTGTGTGTGTCGCCCTGTGAGGTGTGTGTGTCGCCCTGTGAGGTGTGTGTGTCGCCCTGTGAGGTGTGTGTGTCGCCCTGTGAGGTGTGTGTCGCCCTGTGAGGTGTGTGTGTCGCCCTGTGAGGTGTGTGTGTCGCCCTGTGAGGTGTGTGTGTCGCCCTGTGAGGTGTGTGTGTCGCCCTGTGAGGTGTGTGTGTCGCCCTGTGAGGTGTGTGTGTCGCCCTGTGAGGTGTGTGTGTCGCCCTGTGAGGTGTGTGTGTCGCCCTGTGAGGTGTGTGTGTCGCCCTGTGAGGTGTGTGTGTCGCCCTGTGAGGTGTGTGTGTCGCCCTGTGAGGTGTGTGTGTCGCCCTGTGAGGTGTGTGTGTCGCCCTGGGAGGTGTGTGTGTCGCCCTGTGAGGTGTGTGTGTCGCCCTGTGAGGTGTGTGTGTCGCCCTGTGAGGTGTGTGTGTCGCCCTGTGAGGTGTGTGTCGCCCTGTGAGGTGTGTGTCGCCCTGTGAGGTGAGTGGGGCTGTGTCCCTCACAACGTGGGCGGCTGTGTCCCCTCACAACTTGGGTCACTGTTTCCCTCACAACCTGGGTCACTGTTTCCCTCACAACTTGGGTCACTGTTTCCCTCACAACCTGGGTCACTGTGTCCCTCACAACCTGGGTCACTGTGTCCCTCAAAACTTTGGCTGTTGTTTGCAACTTGTGAGTATAAACAACACCTTTATGTAGTGTATTATAAAGCTCTTGCTTTTGCTTCACGAGTACTTTATGTTCGCCTATAATAAATTACGCTTAAATTGTACCGTATACATTTATTACTATTCATATTCATATTGAAATTTTGAAACTTTTTTTCATAAGTGTTTGTAACCAGTTTACACACAATTACAGTACACTTATTCCCAAAGTGAAAGTCATAATAAGTTACACACGAGTCTTCAAATTTTATAAAAAATGTCAATGACAATTTGTCAACCAACAAACTTCCACTAAACTTAGACACTACTACATTAGAGACCTACTACAATGTATTTGGAAACAACTCGTCGGACATACAGACCTTCAGATACACAGCATCGGCGTTAATAATAAAAATTAGGGAAAGTTCTTTGAGCTATACATTGGACAAGATACAGCTTTAGTACTCGCTGCAACACATAACCACAAAAAATCCTCTAAAACTGTTGGTATTCTCTTAAACGTCAGATATTCCTAATTCTGCACTTCTCACACTTTACTACTGGCTAATACATCCCTATCTAAGATGTCAACCAAGATGTCTGTGTGTGCGGTTCAACCACGGCAAATTACCTCAAGCCTATCATCACCCAGCAAAAATCAGCTGTCAGAACTATAATAAATTATATCTTCAGGCAGCACACAGCCCCTCTGTTGAAATCCCTAACATGCTAAACATACTCTCTCCACACCTTTGACACGCTGCCGGCTTCCTGTCATCATCGAAGCCACTAGCGTGGTATTGGCCCCTCAGGTAAATTCAGTTAAATATGTAATTAAAAGTGTTGGATCATAGATAAGAGGAGGTAATATGGCAGCTCCACTGTGTCTTTCCCGTGATTCAGATGGCTAAAAAAAATTACATGCGAGTTATTTATATAAAAAAAAAACATAAGAGGGCAGAATATTGCGTATCCTATTCATTGCGTATCCTAGCTATTGGCCAGAAAATGTGATCAGTGACGAGTCGTGTCTCAAAGTTGCTGCACACTTTCGCTAAGTATCGGCGACACAGTTACACAACCATTGGTAAAATGTTGTGAGGGGAATAGCTCATACCTGGATTTTTTTATTAATTTGTAACAAATGTTTTTGCTATCGAAATCATCAAATAGCAAACACACTGATATCGCATTTGAATTTCTTTCCTCAATCTATCTTGCTTACATTGATATATTATAATGTATAAGGTTAGGTTTCCTTTGGTTGTCCATTAGTAGGAACGGGAATCTTGTTCCCAAACAGCTAGGCAAGGATGCAACCCACAACAGTTATCCAACTTCTCTCATTATACAAATTCAAATTCAAATTTGTTTTCAGGTAAAAGTACATACATAGATGATGAGTTACAAACATAATGTGGGATATATAGATAGAGCTAGTACATACAATACCTAAGGCCACTAATACGCATAGCGTTTCGGGCAAGGACTAGTACTCGTTACTAGTACAAGGATACTACTCGCTAATCTATCCCTATCTTACATATGATATCTTTGCATGGGGTTCAACTACTGCAAATTACCTCAAGCTCATCATCACTCGGCAAAAATCTGCCATCAGAACTATAACGTCTGGGATGCTCCCGGACGCAGGTTCGAATTCTCGTCACGGCCCTTGTGGATTCGTTCATTATAACAAACTGTTTTCAGAAAACACGGCCCCTCTGTTTAAGTCCCTAAACATACTAGACATACACTCTACGCATTATCTTGTGCTATTTACATGTACAAAACCTTGTTCTTAAATGCAAATCCTGATCTGAAACTTTTTTTGACAGATGTAATAGAACCCATAATCACACCAGAAATAAATATCTTTGATATACCCAAAGTCAAAATAAATCTGTGCAAACACTCCATGCAAATAAAGGAACCTAGTCTATGGAACTCGCTTCCTAACGAATTAAAAAGCTGTCCAATTTATGCCTTATTCAACAGTAAAAACAAAAAGTACCTAATTTCATCTCCATAGTTTCCTATCTTGTGCTAACCGCTCCTCCAATATATGTGCTTAAGACATGCAACTTCATTGTAATCACTGCTATTATATCATTGTTATGTTGAATGCAAATGTTGCTACAATGTATGTTAATAATCTTCAAATTATGCTACAATATACCTAATAATAATCTTCAAATTATGCTACAATGTAACTATTAATATTCTTCAAATCATGCTCTAGGACGCAGGTTCGAATCCTCGTCACGGCCCTTGTGGATTTGTTCATTTGTTTATTCTTCAAATTTTCCTACAAGGTACCTATTAAAATTCTTTAAATTTTCCTACAAATTACCTACTTAAAATTATATTATATTAAAGACCTGCCTGAAACGCTATGCGTGTTAGTGTCTTTGCAAAAATGTTAAGAACATCAATGTTATGTACTCTCACAAACCCAATGTACCTTCTTGTATCAACAAATAAATTAAAAAATTGAAATAAACTCTTAGGTACTTCTAGATAAACATAGGCATTACGTGTACATAAATTATGTCATAATGCTAATATATACCTCGAGTGTGTTGGTCAGTTCACTAACCAATACTAATGTTTGTTTATAATTACTAAATCTTACTGCTAGATTTACTTTCCTGCCAATAGTCATGCTTTTTTGTAATTAACAAGTGTTTTTCAGAATGATGCAACATACAGCATTTATTTTCCTTTGCTTAATTTTATGCGATTGATTTTTTAGGTTGGAATGATGACATTAGAAGATTTGCAGACATTGTGCAAGGCTAATGCTCCCTCTGGCACATTTGACCACAAAACAACTGGTAATAGGTACCAAGCCACTACCACCACCACTATCCCAAGCTATTGATAGCAGATTGACTACGGGTCCACTATCGCCAATTCCTCACATCCATTCTGCCACAACCCCCCATTGTTCTGGCCAACGGTATCCAGGAACCAGCTCTGAATGCAGTCGTCATTCTTTCACCACGACCACGACGATCAATCCATCATCATCTTACTTGCCCAACAATCTCCCGGGAGTTCACCACACCTTGCACTGACGAACCAAGCAGTTTTACTGGTGGACACGTTTCTAGTGATCAATCTTTGAGTCAGTATAGTGTAACTTTGAGTTAGTATGGAACTCGGTTGAAAAGCTGTGTCCTTCGTTCCCAGATGACGATCAAAACTGTGACCCCTCCACTAGCCAGTCGGTTATCAGAACCATTCAATGTTGGTTATTTTGTGGGTTGTACTGCTGACAGTCGGCCCCTAGTAATATCCAGCTCCCAGCCAGTGATAACTACACGAGAGGTGCCCAAAGTTACAAACTTGCTGGGCTGTTATACGGACTCTACACATCCCACACTGCCCCAGTCAGCATTGCCAACCACGCTACACATGGATGCTGCACCTGCTACACATCACCAATCTGCACTACCAACCCAATTTCTCAGTTACACTGCAGCCAGCTCTTTCCAGCCCAGTACCGAGGAATTTCTTCTGTCTAACATTCTTCTAACGAATGCTTCAATTAGCTCTAGAGGACCTGTAGAGAAACAAGTACCTCCATCGGCGGCCTCTGCCTCCAAGGAGTATTATCAGCTCGCGAGACAAGGGTCATCAAGTCAGGTTATGTCTTACTCAGACAATGAACGCCCCTTACCCCTTAATCCGACGGATACCGAGACCAGTCAGACAACAGTCTGCCAAGATCCTTTCCGTCAGTCATCCAGTCAATCCACGTCTTATGTAACGAAGAAAAGCAGCGATACTCCCACTACTCTTGCACCACCACCAACCTCCACATATTCCAGCATCACCTACACGAGACCATTCAAAATCACGCGATCGGTGAGGTCACTCTTCGAGGAGGCAGCTATGGACTACGCCTCTGTTCTCCGCACGGCTCTTCTCTTCCCGACCACTCCTGACCCAGCCGCTACCAGCTCCAACATCACCACAACTACAGTTACGACAACCCAATCTTGTGATACCACTCTCCGAACTGCCTCGCATATCAACAAGGGAAGGTAAGTCATAGGAGTATTGTGTATACACAAATAAGAAGCAAGGGTAGGTAGCAGTTGTAGGCTATTTTGGCTCAGTACACATAGTGAGACTTGTTATTATCGTGTTCCAGCTCCTGAGCTTCACTTCAAACGTCATTATTCGACTGATGTGTCACCTCCAATCTTCATTTGGAGGTGATATATAATATATGTAATATATATGCAAGAATATTTTGGTAGCAGTCTTTCTTGTAGATCATATGTTATTGAATAACAAAGGGTGATATTAACGATTTTTTATTTTTCTTCACTTCAGAAGGAAGTTGGAAAAATTAATTCTCCAAACTTCATTTTACAATTTTATTAATGCCTGACGCTAAGAGATGCGTTTTGTTGACCCTTTTCAGCATTATTAAAGGCAGAGTTGAATGGTCACAAGTTGATTGATGAAGATTAAGCCACCCAAGAGGTGGCACGGGCATGAGTAGCCCATAAGTGGTAGATGTTTGGAGTGAAAGTGATCTTTGGTCGTGAAAGGATATGTACAAAAGGAAAGTGTGTTGAGTGCTCATTTAAACTGTCAGTCCTTACTGTGTGGCTGCTATTGCTGGGTACGATACTCCTTGACAGTATTTACAAGGGTGTCCAGCTGTTAGACCCCTTTTTTGGCTAGAAGAGTGGCAGTGTTGATGGGTTCAGGGGGACTTAAAGCTCTTCTAAGGTCGTTGGCTGCTTCACATTCCAGGAGGTAGTGAAGTAGTGTTTTTTTTCTGTAATTGTTTGGCAAAAGATGCATTCCCACTCTCTGGGTTCACTAATTTGCCTGTTGCATCTGTTCATCCAAGGATGAACTACTTACCCTTCCCAGGATGCAACTCCACAACATTTAACTAAGTCCAGAGTATATTTACTGCTGATGGAACAGGAATTAGGTAAAAGGAAACGAGCACAACCATTTCTATCCCGGCCGGGATTCAAACCCTGGATTCCCGATTGAGAGTCGAGAACTAACCCAACTCTCCTGAGACCCTTAACAACTAAACGGTATGCCCGGGTAAATCTCGCCAAACAACGTTGATGGGACATTAAATCAACGTTGATTATAGGTTACTCTTATATTTTTTGTCCGTTGGGTTCAAAATACAGTAAATATTGACATTCAAATACGAATAAAAATACTCATATTGTCATTATAATTACTTGTATGACTAAACCGGTACAGTCTGATTGTGTTGTGACTCATCAGCAGGTGGAACTTGAGTAAGGTACAGAGCAGCAATGGAACGACTTGGCCGGTGATGTCCAACGTCCAACCCTCCCACGCTGCGCCGTCCACACCTCTCCCACCTACCTGGGTGGCTCCCAGGTGAGAACCACTGCCATTTATCAATTCCTTCTCTAATCTAGTTGGCTGTTTATTGGTCCATGTCAGTAATTTAAATAGGCTGTTGTTCGTCAGTCAGGCGGCCGCAGCCTCGGGGGAAGTAATGAGTATCCACTAGTTCTATAGGACATATAGGTGAAGATGGTCTTCCACAGTGTTGAGACTATTTAACATAATTTTCTGCATACACTAAACTGACAGGCTTCCCTCAGTCACCATTCACTATTACAGCCTCAGTTGCCATTCACTATTACAGCCTCAGTCACCATTCACTATTACAGCCTCGGTTGTCATTCACTATTACAGCCTCAGTTGCCATTCACTATTACAGCCTCAGTCACCATTCACTATTACAGCCTCGGTTGTCATTCACTATTACAGCCTCTGTTGCCATTCACTATTACAGCCTCAATCACCATTCACTATTACAGCCTCGGTTGTCATTCACTATTACAGCCTCTGTTGCCATTCACTATTACAGCCTCAGCCGTCAGTCACTATCACAGCCTCACCCACATAACACTTTCATAGTCTCACTAATAAGGTTACATCCTCACCCTCATAACACTATCACAGCCTCACCTCATAACACTATCACAGCCTCACCTCATAACACTATCACAGCCTCACCTCATAACACTCTCACAGCCTCACCTCATAACACTATCACAGCCTCACCTCATAACACTATCACAGCCTCACCTCATAACACTATCACAGCCTCACCTCATAACACTATCACAGCCTCACCTCATAACACTCTCACAGCCTCACCTCATAACACTCTCACAGCCTCACCTCATAACACTATCACAGCCTCACCTCATAACACTCTCACAGCCTCACCTCATAACACTATCACAGCCTCACCATACTATCACAGCCTCACCTCATAACACAATACACGCAATCCCCTGTAAGTCTCTGATCAAAATCTGGTATCACGAGCCAGTATATATATATATATATATATATATATATATATATATATATATATATATATATATGTCGTACCTAGTAGCCAGAACTCACTTTTTGGCCTACAATGCAAGGCCCGATTTGCCTAATAAGCCAAGTTTTCCTGAATTAATATATTTTCTCTAATTTTTTTCTTATGAAAGGATAAAGCTACCCATTTCATTATGTATGAGGTCAATTTTTTTTTATTGGAGTTAAAATTAACGTAGATATATGACCGAACCTAACCAACCCTACCTAACCTAACCTAACCTATCTTTATAGGTTAGGTTAGGTTAGGTAGCCGAAAAAGTTATGTTAGGTGAGGTTAGGTAGGTTAGGTAGTCGAAAAACAATTCATGAAAACTTGGCCAATTAGGCAAATCTGGCCTTGCATAGTAGGCTGAGAAGTGCGTTCTGGCTACTAGGTACGACATATATATATATATATATATATATATATATATATATATATATATATATAAACGCAGAATTCCGTGTTGCGTTTCACTTACGAGATGGAGAAGGATGGAAAACTACCCTTTCTAGATGTAACAGTCATGGAAAGGAGCGGAGGTTTCCACACTGCAGTCTACACTAAGGAAACAAACATGGGAATGTGCCTCAGTGCCAACAGTGACTGCCCAGACAGGTACAAGAGGAGTGTTGTTAACGCTTATGTCGACCGTGCTCTCAGCCACAGCTCAGGATGGAAGCAAGTCGATAAAGATCTCTGTAGGGTAAGGCAGGTCCTAGTCAACAACGGCTTCTCCAATGGTTTTGTTGAAGACATCGTAAGAAGGAAGGTGAAACACCATGCAACCTCTGAAGAGACAACTAACACAACACCTGTACCCCCTATTAGACTATTTTACAGGAACTTCTTTTCCACAGCTCATAAAACGGAGGAAAGGGTCCTGAAAGATATTGTTAATAGAAACGTTATCCCTACAGACAAAAATCAGAAGATACAATTGACGATTTACTATAAAAACCAAGAAAACTGCCAACCTACTCATGAGAAACTCTCCAGACACAAAGCAGAACGCTTTGAAAGAGACCAATGTCGTCTATGCCTTCAAATGCCCACTTGGGGACTGTAAGCCTCAAAGAACTCGGTATATAGGCAAGACAACAACATCTCTTTCCAGGCGACTAACGATGCATAAGCAACAGGGCTCTATGAAGGAACATATAATCTCTTCCCACAACCAAACCATCACCAGAGAAGTCTTAACAAAGAACACGGAAATCATCGATAGATACAGCGATAGCAGGCGGCTTGATATCTGCGAGGCACTACACATTAAGAAGTCAACACCAGCAATCAACAGCCAATTAATGCACAATTATATTCTACCCACTTCAAGACTTCGCTCCAATATAGAAGCATCAAGAAATATGGACCAATAGGCCTTCTGCAGTTACTCCCATTCTTCCCTTTAGCTTATACCCCGTTATTTCGTGTTCTGGCTTCTGTTGAAAGTTTTGTTTTCACCTCATCCATAAACTGTTGTAACATATCACTTCACCTAAATGCAAGTATAAAAAATCGAAGCTGTTTAAGGGGGCATGAGGTCGGTTTTGGAAAAGTTGTTCAATGTCAACCAATATTTGTTCACTAGTTGTATATGAAAAGCGCTGCAATTGTTCCAAGTTTCAGTACTTAAGATTAAATAGAAAGGGAGAAATATTTTTTTGTTGTTGTTTTTCAAAGAATTTTACACATTTTCAAAATTATATAAAACACACACCTTTCAGATATAATCATTCTGTGACACTTTTCTGACACATTAGCATATAATAAAGGTTCGTAAGTTATGAAGTTTAAAAAACATCTTTAGTTTTCCTAATACAAATAGTCAAAGTTCCCCTCCCCCCCCCAAAAAAAATATGCAAATATGTCATGTTTATTGCTATTATAAAATCAATAAATGAACTTGGGAAAAAATGAGAACTTGGGGGTTTAGAGATATAGGCTTTACATATAAGGTGTAAGTTTCATGTAAATTGAATACAAAATGTAAAAGTTATTCAAACGTTTTATGTTAGTTGAAAATACATAAGAAAATAATAAAGTCTAAGGTTCTAAAATCTGTGGCTGAGGTTGACATTAACCAGTTTTCTCCAAAATTGGCACCCTTACAGATAGGAATATGTGCAGTCAGGTGCATAAGTTTCATGTAAATCGTCCGACAAAAAAGCAAAAAAAAAAAAAAAAAAAAAAAAAAATTGCCTTAAATTTTTTCTAATAAAACTAATTATAATAGTTTTTTAATGTATGCTATTGTGATAGCAAAGAGTCATAGATATGATTACAGTTGACACTTGTGTTTGATATTCGTTTTGACCATTTTGGAATAATTTTGACACCTACTTCAATATTTTTTTTCTCCCTTCCTATTTATGCTACGATGCTGAGACTTGGGCCAGATGAAACTCTTCATGTACAACCCCTCAAAAAGTTTGATTGAAATCGAACCAGTTTTCATTAATTGCATATTTTGGCCAAATTTGGGGGTCTTGCCCCCTGTTTAAACTCTGTTCAGTTATAGTTGTGTGTGTGTAAACTAAAGTCTTTGAAAATGTAATAAGTTTTACGAAACGCGCTCAAGTGTCGCGTCAGACTAGAAATAAAAATGAATTTTGGAGAACTGATTTTTCAATTACCACCGACAGTGAAAAGAAATATAAGAAATATAGAGAAAATTCGTGTTAGAATTATTAATCTTACTTTTTCGGTCATATTTAATATATATATATATATATATATATATATATATATATATATATATATATATATATCTGGGGACCATTCAGGCTTGTTTGCATATATATATATATATATATATATATATATTAATTATATATATATATTAATATATATATATATATATATATATATATATATATATATATATATATATATATATATATATATATATATATATATATATATATTAGTATATCAGCACCTCATCCAATAATTATAGTGCTTATATTAACCATTTGGTCAAACGCACACAAATGGACTGATTAACCCCCAAAAGTTCGATTCGTATTACTGAATTAGCTCAAATTTTGTACTAAAAATGGAAAAGTAACTTTTAACTATCCTAAGCTATCCTCTCAAAGAACTCAAATGTAATTTGCATGTACTGTACTGTGTTTGTAAGATGATATTGATTGGGTGTTTTACAACTCTCAGAAGAGTCGGGATAAGAACAAAAAGCAAGTAAGTATAGCTTCGTCACACTGTCTCACTTCGTTAAGTGTAAACACCATACGTATCCGCCATCACCACTTCCACCTTCCCAATCACCACCGTCATCATCAAAACCATTACCACCTGCACTCCACCTCCATCACATCTGTCATCACCACCACCTAAACATCCATGCAATGTGAATGTACCTCTGCAGGCCATGGGAACAAGGCGACAGCATCGTGCGCAGCATTCAGGAAATTCGCTGCCAGTTTGATCCCGTTCCTCCAGCCGCCACTCTTCGGCAGCCTCGCCCAACCACCGTCACACGCACTCCACCAGGAGTGCGTGTCACAAAGTGCGTCGTGGCTCCGTGGAAAGAGAATAGTCCAGTCTCCGTAAGTTGCACCTCGAAATAAAATATATATATTCTGCAAGATACCATCATTTGTATTCATGTGTATATGTTCCTTACTAGCCGTAATATGTGATCCGTCAACCCTTAGAGGGTTGTCTGCATTAAACTACACACTGGGGTTCACCCGAGGTCATTGTGACATTAACATTTCTCACAATAGGAACATATTGGAATTGGGTTCTGCTTATAAATCAATATAATTAATAACATTTTAAATTTAGAAAATCGGTAGGAGCCGTGATAAGGATTACTGAACCTTTCCAATCCTCATCACGGATTATTCCCAAGTAAACGTCTTAATGTGATGTCTGCATTTTACTTTTTTCTGGATATTACAAAAGAAAGAGATGAACCTTGTTATTATATATTAGTCATTAATTAGAATTTTGAATAATATCTAATTAGAATTTGAATTTGGAAGATGTTGCATCATTGTTCCAAAAATAGTAATGCAAAATATTAAGTATGAGACTATTTTAAGTAATTTTGTGTTACTGTTATTAGTGTTTTCCCTTAATTCTACAAGAAAACAGAACGTTAAAATAATGGAAACTTTCTTCAAATTTGAAGAACTGCTATAGTTTTAAATATAAACGTTTACATTTTTTAAGTTTGAGATGTATAATTTATGCATTATTTATTCGGATTTAGGGAAAAACGAGACAAGTGCGGCCTTTGTTCAGAGGTGCTCGTGGACGTGACTATCACTCCAGAAAAACTGGTCTAATGCAAATGGAAGAAGACGAATGTATTGACGTAGAAGAGGTGTCGCCTCCCCGGACCACCTACCACCTCTACCGCTTGGGCGCTGACGGCACAAAGTGTGCTCTTCCTCTCACAGTCGTGTCCACAGAGCCCGTCCCGAAACATCCCTCTGCTCCTGATGGCAGTCTGCAGCATCACCATATCACCGTGTCCACCCCATCTCAACCTCACTCTGCGGTCACAGTGTCCCGGCACCAGCTTCAGGCTCATCCCAGTGGCGGGCAGCGTCAATCTTCAACACATTCCAACACGCGTCAGAACACTGAGAGTCCGCGTGTGTGTCAGCCCGGTACAGTACATCGCCAGGCTGTACCTGCACTATCCCCGCACCAGACACGGTATGACTCGAACTATTCTAGTTTTTCTGTGCTGAAGACTCCAGTCGCTGGGGAGGGGCAGTCAGGGTCGAACATGAATAACGTAGCCCAGGGTCATCTGCGGGCTGCATCGACACAGCTAGCCACAGATGGTGATGTACAGGTGTTATCAAACACTGAAGGAGATAAACTACTACAGTGTATAATCATTTCTAGTGATTCCTCGCCTGAAGTAACTGAAAATGAAAACGAAGCACGAACATCTGCAAAAGCACTACCAGAAAAAGAGAAATCGTGTAGAAACTCATATTTAAAGCATATTAGTAAAGACACAGTGTCTGGAAGAATTACAGACGATCTCACAAAAGCAGCTCCTCCACGAGATGAAGTTTCCAAAGAAGTAGGAATTGTGCCGGTGTCAGATGATGTAGACCTACCCGACTTGAACCGCTCACCATTGCCAGCAGCGCCCGGTAAACTACGGGCTGGGGAGCCAGAGATCACAGATGATCCTCTGACTCCAGACAGAGCTGCAGCACAGGATATCGACTTAAGTGGTGCTTCAACCATCATATTTGAAGATGACTTGGATGCAGATGTGACAGAAAAAACTAAGGACATAAATGAAGGGGAAAACAGCTATTCTGATGAAACATTTTGTAATAACAAGATAACAAGTGTGGCGGGGAACACATTGGCGTATAGAGAGACAATGTCAAACAATGAGCTTCCAGAAAATGACAATAAAAAAAATGACGTACCAAATTTTAAATTACTCCAAACATCTTCTGATGAGGTACAAAGCCCGACCACGATTGATGTAGAGGAACATGAGATCGTCAGACAAACAGACAAGAGACAAGATGACAAAATACATAGAAGCAACGTCAGGAAATTGCAATTAGTCATGTCTGATTTTATTTGTATTTGCTTCATTCCAGGCTCGGTGAAGCCCTCCAAGAATAGTGATACCATGGACACACACACACAGTCCAATGATAATATTCGTAAACAACAATTTACTAAATCAGAGCATAAGGCAGACATCAGAATACGAGAGGAAAATAATCTAGAGATTTTTGAAAAGCCGATGGGGCGGCAAGATCATAACATAAAGCTAGCAAAATGCATGGAATCGGTTCATGTATTTGAAGATAATGATGTGAACCATTCGGGATTAAGGAAAGATTGTGTATCAACACTTAAAGAAGTGGATATATTAGGTGATGTGTCTAAGGACAAGGCAGTGGACGTGGCCGCACCAGGGATAATTCCTCCTGAAGCCATCAACGAAATTATGGAACTGGAAAAGGGAATTACATTAAGAGAAAAAAGTACCGATTACTGCGAGTTCGGTGATGTGTCGTCTAGCATCTTCGTCAGTGACGGTCAACTGTTTTCCACATCCATGTGGTGAGCGGTTCCCAGTCAGTGTGTGTGGATAGCTTGTCTGCTGTTGAAGTTGGTACCATTCGTCAGTATGGGTACACTAGTGGAGACGATGGTTGTCAAGGTACCGGACAAGGGCAACAGGTGGGGTGTGAGAGTAGCGGAACCCAGAATGACAATCTTGAAATGTCTGTCAAGGAACAGATTTCGGATCTCAGAAATGGAGAGATTTCGATTGACGAGAACAAAAGCGTGATGATTAAAGATACCATCACCACAACAACAGATGATGTAACTCCGACTGAGAGGAATGAAATTGTAAAAGAAAGAGATAGGCCTACTTTATCAGAGATCAATGAAAAGTCAGATTTAGTATGTGATATTATAAAGGAGAAATCAGAACTCAATTTAATAGAGATAAGAATTCTAAAGAACCTGAAAACTTTAAAGAGAGCGAGAAATCTAAGGAAAACAGCGACCCTATAATAGGGAGAGATGCTGTTGAGAGTAAACAGGTTAAAATATTCACCCAGGAATGTTCAGGGCTTAATGATAACAATGTTGTGAACAAAACTCCTCTAGTTTATTTGGAGAACAAAAGTAATTGTAATTCTTATATTGAAAATGCCCTGACTGTCACCAACATAGATATAAATGGAAATAAAAGCCCTCGGACAAGTGAAACAACCGGCTGATAACTCGAAAAAGCCTATTCTATCACACAAGGAAATTACAAAATCACGACCTTTGCAAATGAATGTATTAAAGCACCACGAAAGTTTAGATTCACAAATGCCACTAAAGAGTACCTTAGAAAAGAAGAAATGCTAAAGTCCCAAAAAGACACGCTAGAAATTCGGGAATTGCCGAAACTACAAAACACACAAAGTTTTACAATGCAGAGCCAAGACAACCCAGAATCGCTCATTCCACAAAATAAGTTGGTTGACCAGGCAATACCAGGATCACTGTGTATGGTGGAGACTAAACTGATTCCGACATCACGGGTTGTAGCAGAGACCCCGGAGAGTTTAGAAACACAAGGCGGTGAAGGAAATATAGTCACACGAGACTCCCAGCCAGTACAAATAAATACATTGAAGAGCTTGAAAATACTTTATGGGACTTCAGCTCGAGGAAGTGTTATCACCCGTCGTGACGAACAATTGGATCCTGGGAGTGCTTCTACAGACATACACGCAAAACATATTTTGCAACAAAGATATCTCTATATTATGCAAGGTCTCGTTGAGGAGCTCAGGCTCATGGGGGAGAGAGAGATGAAATTCATTCGCGACGAAGAAAGGAGAACTGTAATAGGTAGTGACAAAAATGACAAAGCAAGTAGTGCGGATATTATTTTGGATGGAGGAGAGAAAGTGGATGACAGCAAAGCAATACCCGAACAGTCTGAGCATGAGGCTGAAGGGAGTGAGATATCGACGAGCAAGCCTCGCCTGAGTGAAGCAGATGAAGAGATAGGAAATAAGATGAATATGATTGGAAATATAGACTCTAACAAGGAATGCAGCTGTAGAGAGAACGAGGAAATCGCTATAAACCAAGAACGTACGAAGGAAAATGAAAGAGAAAAAGAGCTAAAATTTATAAGAGAAATAAATGTTGCTCACACTGAAGCACCGGTTACTCTGAAGAGTAATGAGATAGGAAATACAAATAAATTATCATTCCTTGTAAACAGCATGATGAATCCGCCTCTGAAGACTCTGAGGTGACAGAATTTTCAGTCAGGAAAATTCTGAGCGATTCCGAGAGGACCAAGTGGCATAAACAAACAGGGAGTGAAGCGAGAGATGAGAGCGTGAACCAGGCAGAAGTCGTAAACATTGAGTGCAAAGTCGATGAACCAGAAAATAACGAGGTTAAAATAATCGAGGTTCAAGAAGAAATAATAATCAGTGACGATGAAGATCGGACAGATGGCGTGGATTGCTACACTCGAACAACTCTTTGCATGAGTAAATTGGAAAACAGTGTAACTGAAGGAGATGACGACTCAGCAGGATTGGGACAAACAGAGAAAAGGGACAACTCGGCGAGGGACGTCAATGACAGGAGGATCAGCAGTGATTACCGGTCGAAAAAGACCGATGAATGTTTTGAGGCAATGAAAGAAAAATCTAGAAAGTCGTCGAGGAAGGTTGCACCAGGACCAAGTGTTCAAGATGAACAAGTAATTGAAAATGGAAATTCAAACAGAAAGGAAGAGGCTAGAGAAAACGAGCTTTCTGGACTATCCAAGGCACATGTGACACCAAACAGTCCCGTCTGTGTCGCGCAGAGCCCCAAGGTCGTCAAGCGAAGTTCTGCCATCACCTCTCCGTTTCCGTCAGTGGCTAGCATTTCATCAATTAGCGACTTCATGAAGCGGATTTCAGAAAAGATAGATCAACTGAAAGTAAAAACAAAATCCGTTAAAGTGGACGCCGGACGCCATCAGCAGCCTGTTAAGCGGGATTTTGATTCGACTTTGGAGGACTTCATTTCCAAGCACCGCCAGGCTGAGGAAGGTAAACAGATTTGTTACAAGGCGACTCAGTCATCAGGTTCCCGTGAGTCAGAGAGACCCAACAGGTGTGCAAATGATGTTACGAGATATGTGGATGACGTTCTCAGGGACGAAAGGATTCGACAGGTGTAGAATATCTGCTGTCAAGTGTAAGGAGGATACCAAATGCATAGATGTTAAAAAGTATAAAAGGGATGCTGTTGGAGGCGCTCCGGCATCTACAAGTGTAACTCCACATCCCAGTGGACCGTTTCTTACCAGTGGTATTGAACCATCAATAGCAATATACAGCTGCCTGCTGACCTGCGAGCATCTACCAATGGTGTTCATCAATCTGCTGCCGGGGAGAAATGTTCGAAACCCAGAAAGGTATCTACACACATAACACATCCCTCTAATAATGAGCACCCATCTACCCATGGAGCACAGTGTGTGGGGAGTGGCGGCCAGCTGCTGCAGGGAGCGACGGAGAGCAGCGGGAAGGGTAATATTGCCACCAGCAACACCAGTAGTCTTAACACTGGCCACAGCGTAATCCCCACCCCTAGCATGGACATCACTACTAGCAGTAGCACCGCCACTTGCAATAGCACTGTCACCACTACTACCACCAACACGGCTACCAGCAGCAACAGTTCCACCACCAACATTGGCCGAGTCAGAAAGCGAAGGAGGGATAGAGGCACAACCCACCACGTCCTCCATGTCCCTTTGAATGGTAGCTGTTCCATCTGCAATTAATGTGATTATATTATATATATATATATATATATATGCAAACAAGCCTGAATGGTCCCCAGGACTAGATACAACTGAAAACTCACACCCCAGAAGCACTATATATCTATATATATTATATATCTATATATATATATATATATATATATACATATATATATATACATATATATATATACATATATATATATATATATAACTTATATATATAATATTATACATATATATATATATATACATATATATAATATATATATATATATATATATATATATATATATATATATATTAGGGGTACCACCTCTGGTGCAATTGCAGGGACCCACATCCTCGAAGAAGAAAACAAAGAGCATCAGAGAAGATCTTGTGGATTCTCACTGAATACTTTATTCTTTTCTTCTCCTACCACCCCTATTATTTTTTTGTATGTTTTGTTTTATTTTATTGCAATGCTACAGTTTACAGAGAACACACACACACACACAAATATATAACATTAAACATATAATATATATATATATATATAATATTAGGAACAATTTATATATATATATATATATATATATCTATATATATATATATATATATATATATATATATGTCGTACCTAGTAGCCAGAACGCACTTCTCAGCCTACTATGCAAGGCCCGATTTGCCTAATAAGCCAAGTTTTCATGAATTAATATATTTTCACTAATTTTTTTCTTATGAAATGATAAAGCTACCCATTTCATTATGTATGAGTCATTTTTTTTATTGGAGTTAAATTAACGTAGATATGACCACCGAACCTAACCACCCTACCTAACATAACCTAACCTATCTTTATAGGTTAGGTTAGGTAGCCGAAAAAGTTAAGTTAGGTTCGGTAGTCGAAAAATAATTATTCATGAAAACTTGGCTTATTAGGCAAGGCATCGGGACTAAATCGGATGAAAATGTGACAGTGTCAGACCACGGAGGAAGAATTGAAACAGGAATTTCCTTAAGTACTTCGTATATTATACATCTTCAGAGGAATGAATGAATCATTCATTCACACATTTCATTGTGATAAACAATGGATCTGGTAGTTCCAGTAGCACTGTTCACTTTCTTCATATTCATCCAAGAGTTCTCGTCTAATAACACTTTAAGGGACCTATTTGATAACTCAAGATTCCGTTCAATACTGTCTTTATTTTCTGCAACCTTAGCAAGGGCGTCAACTTTATCATGTTCCTGCAGGCAATGTGAGAAAGAATCCCAAACATTTTTATGTTTACTCCCTTGTGAAGTATGCTTATATATCTATGTCTAGCTTTTGAGACAAGCACGTGAGTGTGAAGGTAAAGCTTAACCTTCAGGCGACTGGTGTACGGGTTTCTGAACCTTTGGGTTCTGTCGTATCTGCATTTGAATCCATGTATAGATTCTACCATCAACACTTCACTACCTAGTTCATTCCATTTATTTATTGCTTTGAAACTATTTTCTTGGTTTTAAATTTCTGTGACATTTGGGAACTCAGTTTCCACCTGTCCACATGTATACTTCTTTCTCATTGAAAATAGTCTTTCATGTCACCTTTTACTGAGCACTTGCTGTGAATATACAGAATATGCGTGCTTTGTTGGCAGAGTTGTACAAGAAATGTATAGATGTGGTGGCTGCCGCCGGGGAGACACTGGTGGAGTCGCTTCGTGGGCAGGCCGTGATTGGCCCCAACCATAGGTTCTCCTCCCTACAACCAGAGCACACTCGCTCCCTCCTCTACCACTTGGTCAGGACACGCAAGGGACCTTATAATCCAGGTGAGACCACACTCTTAATATAGATTGGCACGCACCTGTCCTTAAACAAGTATAGGGCTATTCTCGCCAGGAAGGTCATGTACTGTAGTTGAGCAATTGTGAACACCATCGCGTCTGTAGGAGTTATAGTGAACCTGTTAGTCAACAACTCATTGCCTCCAACAATAGTGTAATGAACTAATCGCATAAAATATGCATAGCAGGCGTATCATACCTGAGTCAAACAATTGTGAATGTAAATGACCAGCAGCAAGGCATCAGCACTGCACCTTGTTGCTGAGATAATGAATAGGTGCTAGTGACCACATACTTCTTTCGAATAGGGTAGTAGTGACCATATACAGGTTATGAATAGGATACTTAAGGGTTTATTCTGGTTATTATAGGATACTTTTGACTTCATAGAATGCGTAAAAGTTGTCTACTAGCACCGAGTGTTTTTACAGATGGAAGACATATCCACATATGGGGGGGCCAGGTAGCCTGGTGGATAGCGTGCAGGATTCGTAATTCTGTGGCGCGGGTTCGATCCCGCACCCGGCAGAAACAAATGGGCAAAGTTTCTTTCACCCTGAATGCCCCTGTTACCTAGCAGTAAATAGGTACCTGGGAGTTAGTCAGCTGTCACGGGCTGCTTCCTGGGGTGTGTGTGTGTGTATGTGGTGTGGGGAAAAAAAAAAGTAGTTAGTAACAGTTGATTGACAGTTGAGAGGCGGGCCGAAAGAGCAAAGCTCAACCCCCGTAAAATACAACTAAGTGAATACATATATTACTCTCCGTGGCACAGTGGTACACACTCGCCCCGCTTCGCCAGCGACTTTGCATGGGTTCGTATCCTGGCCAAGGAGGATCCTAAACTCTACGCCTTGTTCACCCAGCAGTGAATGGGTACCTGGCTGTTAAAGGGGTTGGCGGGTCGTATTCCGGGGAAATTAGGATTAAGGACTTGCCCGAAACGCTATGAGTGATAGTGGCTTTACAAGAATGTGACAACTTTATATATTATAATATATATATATATATATATATATATATATATTATATATATATATAATGTATATGTGTGTGTATGTGGTGTGTGTGTGTATCACGAAAATAAACACGTGATTAAAAATGTGACGGTGTCAGACCACGGAGGAAAAATGAAACAGGAATTTCCTTAAGTACTTTCGTATATTAATACATCTTCAGAAGGAGAGTATACGAAAGTACTTAAGGAATTCCTGTTTCATTTTTCCTCCGTGGTCTGACACCGTCACATTTTNTATGTTGAATGCAAATGTTGCTACAAGTATGTTAATAATCTTCAAATTATGCTACAATATACTCTAATAATATCTTCAAATTATGCTACAATGTAACTATTAATATTCTTCAAATCATGCTCTAGGACGCAGGTTCGAATCCTCGTCACGGCCCTTGTGGATTTGTTCATTTGTTTATTCTTCAAATTTTCCTACAAGGTACCTATTAAAATTCTTTAAATTTTCCTACAAATTACCTACTTAAAATATATTATATTAAAGACCTGCCTGAAACGCTATGCGTGTTAGTGTCTTTGCAAAAATGTTAAGAACATCAATGTTATGTACTCTCACACAAACCAATGTACCTTCTTGTATCAACAAATAAATTAAAAAATTGAAATAAACTCTTAGGTACTTCTAGATAAACATAGGCATTACGTGTACATAAATTATGTCATAATGCTAATATATACCTCGAGTGTGTTGGTCAGTTCACTAACCAATACTAATGTTTGTTTATAATTACTAAATCTTACTGCTAGATTTACTTTCCTGCCAATAGTCATGCTTTTTTGTAATTAACAAGTGTTTTCAGAATGATGCAACATACAGCATTTATTTTCCTTTGCTTAATTTTATGCGATTGATTTTTAGGTTGGAATGATGACATTAGAAGATTTGCAGACATTGTGCAAGGCTAATGCTCCCTCTGGCACATTTGACCACAAAACAAATGGTAATAGGTACCAAGCCACTACCACCACCACTATCCCAAGCTATTGATAGCAGATTGACTACGGGTCCACTATCGCCAATTCCTCACATCCATTCTGCCACAACCCCCATTGTTCTGGCCAACGGTATCCAGGAACCAGCTCTGAATGCAGTCGTCATTCTTTCACCACGACCACGACGATCAATCCATCATCATCTTACTTGCCCAACAATCTCCCGGGAGTTCACCACACCTTGCACTGACGAAACCAAGCAGTTTTACTGGTGGACACGTTCTAGTGATCAATCTTGAGTCAGTATAGTGTAACTTTGAGTTAGTATGGAACTCGGTTGAAAAGCTGTGTCCTTCGTTCCCAGATGACGATCAAAACTGTGACCCCTCCACTAGCCAGTCGGTTATCAGAACCATTCAATGTTGGTTATTTGTGGGTTGTACTGCTGACAGTCGGCCCCTAGTAATATCCAGCTCCCAGCCAGTGATAACTACACGAGAGGTGCCCAAAGTTACAAACTTGCTGGGCTGTTATACGGACTCTACACATCCCACACTGCCCCAGTCAGCATTGCCAACCACGCTACACATGGATGCTGCACCTGCTACACATCACCAATCTGCACTACCAACCCAATTTCTGTTCTCAGTTACACTGCAGCCAGCTCTTTCCAGCCCAGTACCGAGGAATTTCTTCTGTCTAACATTCTTCTAACGAATGCTTCAATTAGCTCTAGAGGACCTGTAGAGAAACAAGTACCTCCATCGGCGGCCTCTGCCTCCAAGGAGTATTATCAGCTCGCGAGACAAGGGTCATCAAGTCAGGTTATGTCTTACTCAGACAATGAACGCCCTTACCCCTTAATCCGACGGATACCGAGACCAGTCAGACAACAGTCTGCCAAGATCCTTTCCGTCAGTCATCCAGTCAATCCACGTCTTATGTAACGAAGAAAAGCAGCGATACTCCCACTACTCTTGCACCACCACCAACCTCCACATATTCCAGCATCACCTACACGAGACCATTCAAAATCACGCGATCGGTGAGGTCACTCTTCGAGGAGGCAGCTATGGACTACGCCTCTGTTCTCCGCACGGCTCTTCTCTTCCCGACCACTCCTGACCCAGCCGCTACCAGCTCCAACATCACCACAACTACAGTTACGACAACCCAATCTTGTGATACCACTCTCCGAACTGCCTCGCATATCAACAAGGGAAGGTAAGTCATAGGAGTATTGTGTATACACAAATAAGAAGCAAGGGTAGGTAGCAGTTGTAGGCTATTTTGGCTCAGTACACATAGTGAGACTTGTTATTATCGTGTTCCAGCTCCTGAGCTTCACTTCAAACGTCATTATTCGACTGATGTGTCACCTCCAATCTTCATTTGGAGGTGATATATAATATATGTAATATATATGCAAGAATATTTTGGTAGCAGTCTTTCTTGTAGATCATATGTTATTGAATAACAAAGGGTGATATTAACGATTTTTTATTTTTCTTCACTTCAGAAGGAAGTTGGAAAAATTAATTCTCCAAACTTCATTTTACAATTTTATTAATGCCTGACGCTAAGAGATGCGTTTTGTTGACCCTTTTCAGCATTATTAAAGGCAGAGTTGAATGGTCACAAGTTGATTGATGAAGATTAAGCCACCCAAGAGGTGGCACGGGCATGAGTAGCCCATAAGTGGTAGATGTTTGGAGTGAAAGTGATCTTTGGTCGTGAAAGGATATGTACAAAAGGAAAGTGTGTTGAGTGCTCATTTAAACTGTCAGTCCTTACTGTGTGGCTGCTATTGCTGGGTACGATACTCCTTGACAGTATTTACAAGGGTGTCCAGCTGTTAGACCCCTTTTTTGGCTAGAAGAGTGGCAGTGTTGATGGGTTCAGGGGGACTTAAAGCTCTTCTAAGGTCGTTGGCTGCTTCACATTCCAGGAGGTAGTGAAGTAGTGTTTTTTTTCTGTAATTGTTTGGCAAAAGATGCATTCCCACTCTCTGGGTTCACTAATTTGCCTGTTGCATCTGTTCATCCAAGGATGAACTACTTACCCTTCCCAGGATGCAACTCCACAACATTTAACTAAGTCCAGAGTATATTTACTGCTGAGGGAAAAGGAATTAGGTAAAAGGAAACGAGCACAACCATTTCTATCCCGGCCGGGATTCAAACCCTGGATTCCCGATTGAGAGCCGAGAACTAACCCAACTCTCCTGAGACCCTTAACAACTAAACGGTATGCCCGGTTAAATCTCGCCAAACAACGTTGATGGGACATTAAATCAACGTTGATTATAGGTTACTCTTATATTTTTTGTCCGTTGGGTTCAAAATACAGTAAATATTGACATTCAAATACGAATAAAAATACTCATATTGTCATTATAATTACTTGTATGACTAAACCAGTACAGTCTGATTGTGTTGTGACTCATCAGCAGGTGGAACTTGAGTAAGGTACAGAGCAGCAATGGAACGACTTGGCCGGTGATGTCCAACGTCCAACCCTCCCACGCTGCGCCGTCCACACCTCTCCCACCTACCTGGGTGGCTCCCAGGTGAGAACCACTGCCATTTATCAATTCCTTCTCTAATCTAGTTGGCTGTTTATTGGTCCATGTCAGTAATTTAAATAGGCTGTTGTTCGTCAGTCAGGCGGCCGCAGCCTCGGGGGAAGTAATGAGTATCCACTACTTCTATACGACATATAGGTGAAGATGGTCTTCCACAGTGTTGAGACTATTTAACATAATTTTCTGCATACACTAAACTGACAGGCTTCCCCCAGTCACCATTCACTATTACAGCCTCGGTTGCCATTCACTATTACAGCCTCTGTTGCCATTCACTATTACAGCCTCTGTTGCCATTCACTATTACAGCCTCGGTTGCCATTCACTATTACAGCCTCTGTTGCCATTCACTATTACAGCCTCGGTTGCCATTCACTATTACAGCCTCTGTTGCCATTCACTATTACAGCCTCGGTTGCCATTCACTATTACAGCCTCGGTTGCCATTCACTATTACAGCCTCTGTTGCCATTCACTATTACAGCCTCAGTTGCCATTCACTATTACAGCCTCAGTTGCCATTCACTATTACAGCCTCAGTTGCCATTCACTATTACAGCCTCAGTCACCATTCACTATTACAGCCTCGGTTGTCATTCACTATTACAGCCTCTGTTGCCATTCACTATTACAGCCTCTGTTGCCATTCACTATTACAGCCTCTGTTGCCATTCACTATTACAGCCTCTGTTGCCATTCACTATTACAGCCTCTGTTGCCATTCACTATTACAGCCTCTGTGCCATTCACTATTACAGCCTCTGTTGCCATTCACTATTACAGCCTCTGTTGCCATTCACTATTACAGCCTCAGCCGTCAGTCACTATCACAGCCTCACCCACATAACACTTTCATAGTCTCACTAATAAGGTTACATCCTCACCCTCATAACACTATCACAGCCTCACCTCATAACACTATCACAGCCTCACCTCATAACACTTACAATACACGCAATCCCCTGTAAGTCTCGGATCAAAATCTGGTATCACGAGCCAGTATATATATATATATATATATATATATATATATATATATATATATATATATATATATATATATATATAAACGCAGAATTCCGTGTTGCGTTTCACTTACGAGATGGAGAAGGATGGGAAACTACCTTTCTAGATGTAACAGTCATGGAAAGGAGCGGAGGTTTCCACACTGCAGTCTACACTAAGGAAACAAACATAGGAATGTGCCTCAGTGCCAACAGTGACTGCCCAGACAGGTACAAGAGGAGTGTTGTTAACGCTTATGTCGACCGTGCTCTCAGCCACAGCTCAGGATGGAAGCAAGTCGATAAAGAACTCTGTAGGGTAAGGCAGGTCCTAGTCAACAACGGCTTCTCCAATGGTTTTGTTGAAGACATCATAAGAAGGAAGGTGAAACACCATGCAACCTCTGAAGAGACAACTAACACAACACCTGTACCCCCTATTAGACTATTTTACAGGAACTTCTTTTCCACAGCTCATAAAACGAAGGAAAGGGTCCTGAAAGATATTGTTAATAGAAACGTTATCCCTACAGACAAAAATCAGAAGATACAATTGACGATTTACTATAAAACCAAGAAAACTGCCAACCTACTCATGAGAAACTCTCCAGACACAAAGCAGAACGCTTTGAAAGAGACCAATGTCGTCTATGCCTTCAAATGCCCACTTGGGGACTGTAAGCCTCAAAGAACTCTGTATATAGGCAAGACAACAACATCTCTTTCCAGGCGACTAACGATGCATAAGCAACAGGGCTCTATCAAGGAACATATAATCTCTTCCCACAACCAAACCATCACCAGAGAAGTCTTAACAAAGAACACGGAAATCATCGATAGATACAGCGATAGCAGGCGGCTTGATATCTGCGAGGCACTACACATTAAGAAGTCAACACCAGCAATCAACAGCCATTAATGCACAATTATATTCTACCCACTTCAAGACTTCGCTCCAATATAGAAGCATCAAGAAATATGGGCCAATAGGCCTTCTGCAGTTACTCCCATTCTTCCCTTTAGCTTATACCCCGTTATTTCGTGTTGGCTTCTGTTGAAAGTTTTGTTTTCACCTCATCCAAAACTGTTGTAACATATCACCTCACCTAAATGCAAGTATAAAAAATCGAAGCTGTTTAAGGGGGCATGAGGTCGGTTTTGGAAAAGTTGTTCAATGTCAACCAATATTTGTTCATTAGTTGTATATGAAAAGCGCTGCAATTGTTCCAAGTTTCAGTACTACAGATTAAATAGAAAGGGAGAAATATTTTTTGTTGTTGTTTTTCAAAGAATTTTACACATTTTCAAAATTATATAAAACAACACACACCTTTCAGATATAATCATTCTGTGACACTTTTCTGACACATTAGCATATAATAAAGGTTCGTAAGTTATGGAGTTTAAAAAACATCTTTAGTTTTCCTAATACAAATAGTCAAAGTTCCCCCCCCCAAAAAAAAAAAAATTATGCAAATATGTCATGTTTATTGCTATTATAAAATCAATAAATGAACTTAGGAAAAAATGAGAACTTGGGGGT
>WNGS01165339.1:16355830-16370373 GCA_020271785.1 Procambarus virginalis | reverse complement strand
TAATTTTATCCAATATTTTTATTGAGCTAATTGATATAACCATTGATATAACCACCAATGGTACTGCTGTACTGAAAATGATGGCATCATTGACCCAAACACTTGGTTATGTCATTAACTTAAATTTGTGTAATATCTGAAGCTTTTTAACTATACAGTATTTGTTTCCGTAGTAGTCTATGGCTGGACTGATACTTCCCTCACCCAAAGAACCTGGGTAATGTCAATGCTAATATGTGACTGCTTGGTAATTTAACTATGATGATTTATTTCCTCTTGGAATTTTCCATTATTGACATGTAACCAGATATGTAAATATTTAAGTGTATGAACCCCTCACTTGGAGACTGGTACCCTAATTTAATTTTCTAAAAATAGATATAAAAAAAGGTTCATGCTGCAGTTAAGGGAAAAAAATTCAAAATTAGAAAGTCAAAATAAGAACACTTCACAAGTTCTTCACCCCCTATGGGTTTCCAAGAGATTAAGATCAGATACATAACATAAATTAAACAAATTTTCATAAATCACCCATAAACATAAATTACAACATAAAGATACCATAAATTTTCTCCCAATGTCTTGTTATTACTGATAGTTTTATGAACTTTTGTGCATCAGGATTTATCCTTTCAATAGACAGCAATTTTTTTTTTTTACAATAGTGTTTGTTAGTAACTGAAGGATGTCTCATCACATTGACTGTTAATGAAATTGTAAAATGTAAACCAGTTGCAACTTTTCATTCTCTTTTTTTTTTTTTTTTCATCCTAATTTGTGATATTACATTGATGGTCTTACATATTGGTCTGAAAACAACCGATGTATAATCAAAACTGGTTCCTTTCATCGTTTAACAGTTTTGCCCAGTTGCAATATTTAGTTTATTTATTTTCATTGTGTATGTCAAATCTCATTGCATTTACTTAAAACTTAAAACACTTGGTCTGATCAGAAAATTAGTTGCATTAAACATCGTAATAACAAATTTATTTTGCTATAACTCAATGGCTCCAATTGTTTTTAAATTGATGTACTGTATTTAGTAAAGAGAAGCAAAGATTTAAAATATGTATGACTTAAGTTCAATTTCATCAACAGTGGGGATGATGAAAAATATTTACCAATATCCCACACTTCTACCTCCCTCCACCTCCCACAGGGTTCAGTTCTTGCACCAGTGATGTTTATTGTCTACATAAATGATGTACCAGTTGGTATACAGAATTATATGAACATGTTTGCTGATGATGCTAAGATAATAGGAAGGATAAGAAACTTAGATGATTGTCATGCCCTTCAAGAAGACCTGGACAAAATAAGTACATGGAGCGCCACTTGGCAAATGGAATTCAATGTTAATAAATGTCATGTTATGGAATGTGGAATAGGAGAACATAGACCCCACACAACCTATATATTATGTGAGAAATCTTTAAAGAATTCTGATAAAGAAAGAGATCTAGGGGTGGTTCTAGATAGAAAACTATCACCTGAGGACCACATAAAGAATATTGTGCGAGGAGCCTATGCCACGCTTTCCAACTTCAGAATTGCGTTTAAATACATGGATGGCGATATACTAAAAAAATTATTCACGACTTTTGTTAGGCCAAAGCTAGAATATGCAGCGGTTGTGTGGTGCCCATATCTTAAGAAGCACATCAACAAACTGGAAAAGGTGCAAAGACATGCTACTAAGTGGCTCCCAGAACTGAAGGGCAAGAGCTACGAGGAGAGGTTAGAGGCATTAAATATGCCAAAACTAGAAGACAGAAGAAAAAGAGGTGATATGATCACTACATACAAAATAGTAACGAATTGATAAAATCGATAGGGAAGATTTCTTGAGACCTGGAACTTTAAGAACAAGAGGTCATAGATATAAACTAGCTAAACACAGATGCCGAAGAAATATAAGAAAATTCACTTTCGCAAACAGAGTGGTAGACGGTTGGAACAAGTTAGGGGAGGAGGTGGTGGAGGCCAAGACCGTCAGTAGTTTCAAAGCGTTATATGACAAAGAGTGCTGGGAAGACGGGTCACCACGAGCGTAGCTCTCATCCAGTAACTACACTTAGGTAATTACCCTTAACCATCCACACCCACCATGCACCCACATCACTCAAATGTCCAAACGCACTACCATCTCTAACCCCACCACTGCCTCCCCTACCACATCCACACCACTCACTTTTTCCTTCTGCTGTATGTCACTTTTTTTCATCTTTTTGCTACATGTCAGGTTGTGGGGCCCTGACAGCTGAGTGGACAACGCTTCAGATTCGTAGACCTGAGCTTCCGGGTTCGATCCCTGGCGGAAACGGAAACAAATGGGCAGAGTTTCTTTCACCCTCGTGCACTGTTACCTGGCAGTAAATAGGTACTTGGGAGTTAGACAACTACTATGGGCTGCTTCCTGGGAATGTGTAACAAAAAGGTCTGGTTGAGGACCAGGCTGCAAGGATGCTAAGGCCCGAAATCATCTGGTGGACCAAACTCGCACAAGTCAAGCCTGGCCTCGGGAAGTGGAAGAACTCCCAAAACCCCATCAACCAGGTAAACCAGGTATCTCAAGATAACCTGAAGATAGATACATATTCAGGTATAGTGGAGAGTCAATAAGTTTTGTACAGTGGAAATTTTGGCACCGCCTGCTAAGATAAGAGATGGCAGCACAGTGTATGGTTATGACATCTTATTGCACCATATGCTTGGATTGCTTCGTACAATATTTGTGTTCAATTTAGTTTTTTATGCATCTTTCATCTAATTTTTAAAATGTCCTATTGTAAGCCTTAGTACCTATATTATGAATATTTAAAACATGTCGCATAAAAACTAATGAAAACAACACTTCATACTTGTTATTAATTGGTGTAGGAGTCATAACTTGACTAAATATTTGTGATGTTTTTAGGCCCTAGCCACTAAAGATTGGTCTTGGTAGCATCCTTGATCCCCTCTGTGCACTAGGATGGGAGTTTCCTATGTGGTGTTATATTAGAACATTTAAGATCATTATGAGAAAGCCAATGGCAGGTGGACCCCATTGCCACCAACCTGTATATATGGCAAGGAAGAAGCCATAGATTCATCAGAGTAATTAATGACTAGAGCCAAGTTACTGTTGAGACCAAAAAATTAAGAAAGTTCAGGTTTTCTAGACTCGCTCTAGAAAGGTAGAACTTAAGTATTTTTAAGGGACCTACACCACTTGCGAAGTTCCCCAGCCATATGTTTTAGCATCCCAGATAGCACACTGTTGCATTCCTGTTTTGCTGTTATTCATGTGTTAATCTTAAATTCTTTGATACCCTTCATTTCCTAGTGTTATTTTTCATTACTGCCAGACTCACATTTCTTTATTCTTAGTTTTCCTGTAAATGTATTATTTTTTGTTGATTATTTCTTTACGTTTCTGTTTTCCTCCACAGTGCCTATTGTGCTGTCCATAATTGCAAAACATAGAGCTGAGGAACTTTGTAACAGGTGGTGGTGACATTTTCCTCTATCGCAGCCAAATAGCTGCAGCTACTAGGCACAAACTCATGTTCTGAAAGCCAACTTCTAGGCAAACATTTCAGAAAAGTTGAAAACAAATAATTTGATGCGATTTATCAAAATCAGCACGTCTCATTGTATAGCTTTTTTTTTGTTTTTCCAACAATGAACCTTATAACCACATGTCACAGTGACCGAAAAGCTTGAGACATGGTCAGTTATGTCTGTGTTATATTTTAAATTACAGTACAGTTCTGATATTAGGTACTGTACTTTGGAAAAAGAAAAATGTAGAGTACTTCATTGGAGGTTTACCTCATGTTTAATTGTTGCTATTATTCTCTAACTCCATACGGTACTTTTTAAATAACTAGATATTTTATCTGCAGTTTTAATGGTGAAAATAACATTTCTGAGCTAAAATGCAGTAGGCTTCATAGCCTATGAGAATCCCAAGGCCAAACTGATCTGGTTTGAGGATGATGGCTGCTTTCTGGTTGACTGTAATCTGACTATAAATTAACGAGCTTAGATACTTAACAGTGTGCTATTATGCAATTACTGTATATATGAGGATTAAAGAATACAGTATTATAAATAATGAGCTAGCTGCAAGTTCACCTCTATAATATCATCTCACAGTACTTTTAGCCATATATGGAATTAAAAAGCAACATGGGTGTAAAGCTATATAGTATACTTGTCAGCACTAGCAAACTTCAGATAGAATATAAGAATATCTTATAGTGTCTAGTATTCACTAATACTGTATATGTTGAAGAAAGTGTTTTCTAGCTCTTTTCATAAAATTGGCAACCTGAGTGTAACTTCTTTATTCTGCATGCAGGTAACACTTGTGAACAAACATAGATGCATATAAGCAGGTCTAATAAACAAAACAATTCATATATACAGTATATACAAAACAAGTGAAGTGCTTAATGAAGCAGTGACGACCCGTCAGCTGACCCGTCCAGCGCGGGAACGGCAGTCGGAGGGTGTGTGTCGCCCTGTGAGGTGTGTGTCGCCCCGTGAGGTGTGTGTCGCCCTGTGAGGTGTGTGTGTCGCCCTGTGAGGTGTGTGTCGCCCTGTGAGGTGTGTGTCGCCCTGTGAGGTGTGTGTCGCCCTGTGAGGTGTGTGTGTCGCCCTGTGAGGTGTGTGTCGCCCTGTGAGGTGTGTGTGTCGCCCTGTGAGGTGTGTGTCGCCCTGTGAGGTGTGTGTCGCCCTGTGAGGTGTGTGTCGCCCTGTGAGGTGTGTGTCGCCCTGTGAGGTGTGTGTCGCCCTGTGAGGTGTGTGTCGCCCTGTGAGGTGTGTGTCGCCCTGTGAGGTGTGTGTCGCCCTGTGAGGTGTGTGTCGCCCTGTGAGGTGTGTGTCGCCTTGGGAGGTGTGTGTCGCCCTGTGAGGTGTGTGTGTCGCCCTGTGAGGTGTGTGTGTCGCCCTGTGAGGTGTGTGTGTCGCCCTGGGAGGTGTGTGTCGCCCTGTGAGGTGTGTGTCGCCCTGTGAGGTGTGTGTCGCCCTGTGAGGTGTGTGTCGCCCTGTGAGGTGTGTGTCGCCCTGTGAGGTGTGTGTCGCCCTGTGAGGTGTGTCTCGCCCTGTGAGGTGTGTGTCGCCCTGTGAGGTGTGTGTCGCCCTGTGAGGTGTGTGTCGCCCTGTGAGGTGTGTGTCGCCCTGTGAGGTGTGTGTCGCCCTGTGAGGTGTGTGTCGCCCTGTGAGGTGTGTGTCGCCCTGTGAGGTGTGTGTCGCCCTGTGAGGTGTGTGTCGCCCTGTGAGGTGTGTCTCGCCCTGTGAGGTGTGTGTCGCCCTGTGAGGTGTGTGTGTCGCCCTGTGAGGTGTGTGTCGCCCTGTGAGGTGAGTGTCGCCCTGTGAGGTGTGTGTGTCGCCCTGTGAGGTGTGTGTCGCCCTGTGAGGTGTGTGTCGCCCTGTGAGGTGTGTGTCGCCCTGTGAGGTGTGTGTCGCCCTGTGAGGTGTGTGTCGCCCTGTGAGGTGTGTGTCGCCCTGTGAGGTGTGTGTCGCCCTGTGAGGTGTGTGTCGCCCTGTAAGGTGTGTGTCGCCTTGGGAGGTGTGTGTCGCCCTGTGAGGTGTGTGTGTCGCCCTGTGAGGTGTGTGTGTCGCCCTGTGAGGTGTGTGTGTCGCCCTGTGAGGTGTGTGTGTCGCCCTGTGAGGTGTGTGTGTCGCCCTGTGAGGTGTGTGTGTCGCCCTGTGAGGTGTGTGTCGCCCTGTGAGGTGTGTGTCGCCCTGTGAGGTGTGTGTCGCCCTGTGAGGTATGTGTCGCCCTGTGAGGTGTGTGTGTCGCCCTGTGAGGTGTGTGTGTCGCCCTGTGAGGTGTGTGTCGCCCTGTAAGGTGTGTGTCGCCTTGGGAGGTGTGTGTCGCCCTGTGAGGTGTGTGTGTCGCCCTGTGAGGTGTGTGTGTCGCCCTGTGAGGTGTGTGTGTCGCCCTGTGAGGTGTGTGTGTCGCCCTGTGAGGTGTGTGTGTCGCCCTGTGAGGTGTGTGTGTCGCCCTGTGAGGTGTGTGTGTCGCCCTGTGAGGTGTGTGTGTCGCCCTGTGAGGTGTGTGTGTCGCCCTGTGAGGTGTGTGTGTCGCCCTGTGAGGTGTGTGTGTCGCCCTGGGAGGTAATTACCTAAGTGTAATTACCTAAGTGTAGTTACAGGATGAGAGCTACGCTCGTGGTGTCCCGTCTTCCCAGCACTCTTTGTCATATAACGCTTTGAAACTACTGACGGTCTTGGCCTCCACCACCTTCTCACTTAACTTGTTCCAACCGTCTACCACTCTATTTGCGAAGGTGAATTTTCTTACGTTTCTTCGGCATCTGTGTTTAGCTAGTTTAAATCTATGAGGTGTGTGAGGTGTGTGTCGCCCTGTGAGGTGTGTGTCGCCCTGGGAGGTGTGTGTCGCCCTGGGAGGTGTGTGTCGCCCTGTGAGGTGTGTGTGTCGCCCTGTGAGGTGTGTGTGTCGCCCTGTGAGGTGTGTGTGTCGCCCTGTGAGGTGTGTGTCGCCCTGGGAGGTGTGTGTCGCCCTGTGAGGTGTGTGTCGCCCTGTGAGGTGTGTGTCGCCCTGTGAGGTGTGTGTGTCGCCCTGGGAGGTGTGTGTCGCCCTGTGAGGTGTGTGTGTCGCCCTGTGAGGTGTGTGTGTCGCCCTGTGAGGTGTGTGTGTCGCCCTGTGAGGTGTGTGTGTCGCCCTGTGAGGTGTGTGTGTCGCCCTGTGAGGTGTGTGTGTCGCCCTGTGAGGTGTGTGTGTCGCCCTGTGAGGTGTGTGTCGCCCTGTGAGGTGTGTGTCGCCCTGTGAGGTGTATGTCGCCCTGTGAGGTGTGTGTCGCCCTGTGAGGTGAGTGGGGCTGTGTCCCTCACAACGTGGGCGGCTGTGTCCCCTCACAACTTGGGTCACTGTTTCCCTCACAACTTGGGTCACTGTTTCCCTCACAACTTGGGTCACTGTTTCCCTCACAACTTGGGTCACTGTTTCCCTCACAACTTGGGTCACTGTGTCCCTCAAAACTTTGGCTGTTGTTTGCAACTTGTGAGTATAAACAACACCTTTATGTAGTGTATTATAAAGCTCTTGCTTTTGCTTCACGAGTACTTTATGTTCGCCTATAATAATTACGCTTAAATTGTACCGTATACATTTATTACTATTCATATCATATTGAAATTNCCAGCGTGCTGTCCGCTCGGCCGACCGGCTCCCCGGTGGTTCATTGCCTGAACCGCGAGGATTCAATGCGGCCTTTGTTCTTTGGGGCTGGTTGCTTTGGGTAACCCGTCTGCTGAGTTTTCGGGGTTTGGTTCTCCTGGTGGTTAATGTTCAGGGGTGTCAAATGTCCTGGCGGACGTCCTGTCTCATTCCCTTTTCCACGGAATGGACGGCCGATGCCGACTCGTTCAGTTGGCTCTGCTGGACGTACTGGTGCCCAGAGGTGGACCTTTTCGCATCAGTGTGGTCGAGGCGTCTTCCAGTTTGTGGCGCCCTTCCCAGACTGGGAGGCCATCGGGGTCAATGCCTTTCCGCTGGACTGGTTGAGGTGGAGTTCCCTGTACCTCTTCCCTCCGGTCTGGTTGTTGCTCCGGATCCTGGCTCGGTTGGAGACTTACCAGGGGAGAGTAGTCCTGTTGGCTCCTTGGTTTCAGGTGCTTGTTGCTCACTATCTGAACCTGAGGGTCTTCCCGCGACTCCACCTCTTTCAGCAGATCAGTCCGGTCCGATACGTGGCTGGTTCAATCTTCTCCTCTACTCTTCACATCTGGTCCTTTTGACGCGGGTGTATCACCACTTGTATGGTGATCAGGTGGCTTCGTTGATGGTGTCCCACCTGTGAGTTTCATCTAGATGGCAGTATGAAATTTCATGGCGCTCCTTTTGGCATTTTTGTCTCTTCGTAGGTTGTCTTCGTTTTCTGATTGGGTTTTGTTCTTTCTCCCTTGGTTGTTTTAGGACCGTCATCTTATGCCAAATACTGTTGCCTCGTATCGTGTGGCGCTGGCGGAGCCGCTGCAGCTTGCATTCGGGGTGGATGTCACTTCTGCTCCGTTCCGCAAGCTTTCTCGGGCGTTGTTTCACCTCCGGCCTGCACATGCGCCACCTTAGCCGTCCTGGTCTTTGGACTGGGTGCTCCCTTCTCTTTTCTCTGTTTGTGGTGGCCCCCTCAGTTCAGGACTTTTTCTAAGGCTCTTTTCTTGTTGGCATTGGCCTCTGGCCAATGTCAGCTCGGGTCAGGGAGCTTCATGCTCTCCTTCGGCGCAGGGGGTTTCTGCTCTTTCGGTCCTGGTGGTCATTTCGTTTGTTTGCAACCTTCTCCTTTTCTGGTGAAGAATGAGTCTGCTGCTTTCCGAAGGGGTCTTTGGGTTGTTGATGCTTGGTTGGTTCAGCCAGGGGTGCATCATGTTTTGTGTCTGTGGCTCTTTGCCGTTATTTGCACACCACGGCCTCTGTGGCAGTGGACACGCTTTGGGCTGACCCTGTTTCCCTTCTCCCAGGTTGTCCACAGGATTGTTAATGTTGTTCTCGGGCGTGTATAGTCTTGGGTCGCAGGTTGCGACCAGTTGTCTCGACTTTTGAGTTGAGGAGCGAGTGACGACCACCTCCTGGGTGAGTCCATTTTTCCTTATCTTTGGTTAGGTAGCTCCGGAGAGCTGAAGGGGCTCTCCACAGAAAACCAGCATTGAATGTAATGAAACACTATTTTCTGGGTGAGAACTGGAGGCTTCCCGGCATACTTCCCCCTCCCCCCTCCGGTCGGTGGTTTTTGCATTTTAATAGTCAGCCTCTGAACTGGGGAGAGTTGCCGGCGTGGAGGTCTGGGACTTCCTGTCCCCCTCTTGGGGAGAGGGTGTTGCACAGACGGATGCATGGCGGTTGTGGTGATGCCATGTTTGTTTCCCGGTTTTTGATTGGGGAGTTCTGTTTGCTTTTTCGGTTTTCTTTTTGCAATTTTTTGGCCAGCAGTAGTTTGTTTTAAATTCCTACCTTTCTGGGTGCCTGACCTGGTAGATGGTAGACAAAGACTGCTTCCAATTACACGGGGGTGTCTTTAGGCCATTGCTCCTCGTGCCTCTCTTGAAGGGGTTAGGTTCTGGCTCTGGTCCATGGTAGGCTTAGAACTCCTTCTCCTTAGACTGTTGCCACAGTCTAATATATACACATCAGCCCAGTATAGCTCCGGGGAGCCTCCGGGTCTCACCCAGAAAATGGCGTTCCATTACATTCAGCGCTGGTTTTTTGTACATACAAGGGCTGTATCAAATCTAATAAGAGATTCACAAAGCAACTGTACTCACAAAGGTTGAAAATGCAGAGAGGTGAGGAGGCGAAAGCAAAGGTAGAAGTAGTTCAGAGACTTGAAAGAATTATGTTCTATATTATGTATGAGTAAATCAGTAGGAATCATGAGCAGGATTCGAAACCACACATTTGGTACTCCCAAGCTAGCGCCCTAGACGACCACGTCATGACATGGTCAAAAGCAATGCAAACTGGGATTCTACCGAATCCTCTATGATTCCCACGGTTTACAACTAAAGCCTGATCAGGGTTTTAAGCATTGCTCCCACACTCTGGCTTTACATAGTTCTCCTCCAATGCTTCTTGTCAAATGCACAGTGAAATCACATTAACATGATGTATAATGAGAAAATTATTTTCTCATTGATATATCATGTATTATATCTAGTTAATACTAATTTCTCATTGATATATCATGTTACTAGCTAGCGTCAAGGGTGCTAGCTAGTAGCAAGTGAGTGGGTTTGAATCCTCCTCATGGCTCCTCCTGATTTTCTCACCGATGCATCACGTTAATATGATTTCATTGTGCATATTGTGTATGTTAGTGTTGATTAAATCTTTGCCAGCAAAACTTTATCTACGAGTAAAGTTTAATCTCATCCTAAGTGGTTTTCTACATCTAAATACCATCCATGATTTAAAAGTGATTCTGAAGTTAGAAAGTGCTGCATGTGCAAGGAGGGTATGCTGCACTTTCCAGCTTTGGAATTGGTTTTAAATACATGGATGGTGAAATATTGAAGAAATTATTCACAACATTTGTGTGACCAAAATTTGAATATGCAGCAGTTGTATGGTGCCCATATCTCAAGAAGCACATCAATGAACTGGAAAAGGTGCAAAGTCATGCTGCTAAATGGCTTCTGGAACTGAAAATGAATAGCAATGAGGAGAGACTAAAGGAATTAAATATCCCAAAGGTAGAAGACAGAAGAAGAAATAAAGAGCCAATATGGTCACTGCATACTAAACAGTACCAGGAACTGACAAAAGGAATTTCTGAAATCTTCAACTTCAAGAACAAGAGATTGTAGATTCAAGCTAGGGAAACAAGGGTTCCAAAAAATATTAGAAAGTTCTCCTTTTCAAATAGTGGTAGACAGATGAAAGAAGTTGAGAAGGCAGTGGATGCCTAAAGCATCTGTAGTTTCATGGTGTTGTATGACAGAGTACTGTACTAAGCAGACAGGACACTATAAGCATAGCTCTCATCCTGTAACTATACTTAGGTAATTACTTAGTATATATACTCTGGCATAGGGGTTAACTCTTAGTAGATTAATAAAATACAACTTCAGGTCTTGAATCTATATACAGTAGTACTATACTTAAATTAGAAGTTACAGTGCGTGCTGTAGAATAAGAAATTCTTGTAGGATGTGCTGTATCTGGTTAGGTTGCGATAGCTATGTGAGCCTTTAAATTTCAAGCAGCATTAGTATGTTTTCTCAAACCATCCCTAGCAAGACCAATTCTCACACCACGAAGTGAGTAAAAATTAAAAAAAGGTCAAAGGCAAATCAGTCTCACTTTCATATGATATGTACAATGTTCGTGTCAGCATTTAAGCTTGCATTGCTCACTCATCTCTCTCCTATTTTGGTTGTTCCACAGTTCAGAAATGAACCGTGGAACACATGTCTTAAGTATTTCACAATGTACATAGTGAAGTTACAGTTAATCACATTATAGATATTGTTCATCTTGTACTTAAGTTGTAGGCTTACAGCTTTGTGCTTTCCTTATGTACCATGTAATTAGGTACATAATTTAGGTATCAGAGGAAAATATGGTGTTATGTATACTTAATTATTTATATCCTTATTTTCTTTACAACAGGAGCAGAGCCGAATGAAGTTAACTCCACTCAAGAGGCTACAAAAGCACGACTCTCGAGTGAGCTCTCCATCTGTCCAGTCTCCAGGTGGACCCTTTGCTGTTCGCACATCAGCTTTTCAGCTTGTTGGGTTCACTCACCTCAATATTTCTACTTTAACACGAAATGCATGGACTCTCGAGAAGGTAAATGCTTTTCATAGTATGCTTGTAGTAGTTTATGTTCACTTTTAGTTCTCTCCATCTAATTTAGATGGAGTTGATTTAATCTAGTATGAGTAATATATATATTATATGAGTATATATATGTTATATATTATATGAGTATAAACCACCATAAATTTTAGCTGCATGGGGAGATTTGGATATATTTCTTGCAAAAATGCTAGCATTAAAGATGGCTTTTATGGCTTAATAAATAATCTTACAAAGATTGTAAATAGCATATCTTTAATTGAAAGAGATACGCTTTGGAGGCATAGAAAGGAACCTATATTCTGTATAAACATCTGAGACTTGCATGGAAGAGAGAAGTTCTGGGCCTTAGGAATATTGTGTGTACTGTCATTTCCAAAACTTCTTTGGTCATACTCCCAATGACTGGTAAGAATGCTCCCCAATATGACTAGGCAATGGAGTTACCATTTGTAATACAGTAAAGTACTTGTGAAAAAATGTCATGAATTTCTTGGTGTTTTGATACAGTATTTTCTGTGGGGAGCCCCTACGGCTCCCTGGAGCTTATCGGGCTAATGTGTGTTATATTAGACTGGGACATTAGCTATGGAGTTCAGACCTACCAGGGACCCAAGCCAGACCCTGGCCCCTTCTGAGAGGTTTCAGGCCCTGGAAAACCCCCTTGTGGTTGGGGGTTTTCCTTATCTACCATTGACTGGGGTTAGGCACCCAGAAAGGTAGGCATAACAAAACAAACCCCACATGGTAAGAAACTAAAACAAAAAACCGAACAGAGAGGTAGAAACTTCCTACAATCCCAAGCAAACATCACAATTTACTGCCATGCCGATTGTCCGTGCAATCCTCCCCCACCTCTCTTGGGGGGTGTACTTTGTACTGCCTCTGGGGATGGTGTACTTTTGTGAGGATTTTCTTCTTTTATTTTCTTTGACTGGTGGGGGTCTGCCTGGTGTAGCTATAGTTCCACTGGTAGTGTTTGGTGGACCTCTGCTAGGCCTCTGTGATTGTACACATTGCAGGAGTTTTCAGTGTTGCATCTATCCCTTGTTAGCTTGGGTGTTAACTGGTTAGCAACACCTTCTTGAGGTGCTTCCGGGGCTTAGCGTCCCCGCGTCCCAGTCGTTGACCAGGCCTCCTGAACCTTGCCCAGGCTTCCCGTAGCAGTCAGCCTACGGGCCCTGGAAAACCCTGTTGGGGCTCGGTGGACCATTGGACGTGTCTTCCGGGTTCCATCCCGTCTTGTGTGGGTTCGTTGGTTGCTGTGCCCTTGTCTCAGGGTGATGGTCGACACTTTTACTTCCATCATGCTGCCTGTTGGGTCACTGACACCTTGACCCGGAGTCTTGTGAGAGGTGTTCTCTGCTTGTTCTCCAGTAATCTTCTGATGTCCAGATACTATTCAGAGTACAGGCAGCATCTGTGTTGCTAGCTGGGTTTAGGTTGCTGCAACGCGCTAGGTTGGTTTTCCACCCGGATGCCCCGGAGCCACCCCATTTGGGTTAGGTGTAATTCGCTCCTTTCCCTTTCTGTTCCCGGCTCCTGACCGTCTGCCGGTTTCGGGGTTGGGATGGGGTTTAGGTGGTGCCGGTCGGCCGAGCAGACAGCACGCTGGACTTGTGATCCTGTGGGCCTGGGTTCGATCCCAGGCGTTGGCGAGAAACAATGGGCAAAGTTTCTTTCACCCTATGCCCCTGTTACCTAGCAGTAAAATAGGTACCTGGGTGTTAGTCAGCTGTCACGGGCTGCTTCCTGGGGGTGGAGGCCTGGTCGAGGACCGGGCCACGGGGACACTAAAAAGCCTCGAAATCATCTCAAGATAACCTCAAGTGCCGAGACTTGGGGGGCTTCGGGGGCTGCCCCGTTCAGGTTGGGGGCAGAAGTTTTGGAGCCTGTTCCTCCTGCCAAGCCTTCTGGGTCTTACCAGTGGCCCTTTCTTTGCTGCCTTTCCCCTGGACTCTTCCTTTTCTTTAAGGGCAGAGGGTGTGGAGGACGGCTCTGCCCCGGGGCCTCTGTTGCTGGTTCCCGGGGCTGTGGGGGGATGCCCGCTTGCAGTTCTGGGGCTGTTTGCCCCTGCCTGGGTCTTGTGCTTCTGTGCGGGTTTTTTCGTCTCTCTAGTCTGCTTGCTTCCCACATTTGCTGGCGTGTTTTCAGCTCTATTGCGTTGGTCACGGCTCCTTGGTGTGGTAGCCATTTTCTTTTCTGTGGATAACTCCCTGCTTGGCCACCAGGGCGGCGCTGCGGTTTGTTTACCTTGGCCGGCATGTGGAAGCTGCTTTTTGGGTGAATTTTTTCACTTTTTTTTCAGGGGTTTTATCCTCCTGTTGCCATTTCTTTGCTTTTCTGGGGTTTTATGCCTGTCTTCTGTTCATCTGGGAATGCTCGGGTGTTGGTTTTTACACCGGTTTTTGCGTTTTCTGTCTGTGCCTTGGGTTTGGGCTCAGTGTCCCTGTCTGTTTATGCTTGCTCCTACACCTTGTCCCCCGGTTTTCGGTCTGTTTTGGTCATTTCCCTGGGGGTTCTGTTTGGGTGCTGTGCTTTGCCCTGCTGTGGTATAATTCTGCCGGCAAATGTGGTAGTTTGGGCTCCCCCGGTTCAATTCCGGGTTCCTTTGGGTTTTTCGGTTTCATTCCGGAGGTTTCTTCCTCTTGGTCCCCATTTGTGGGTTCGGGGCTTTTGTTACCGCGTTTGTGACCCGGTTCTGCCTTCTGGGGTTCTGGGGTCTTCCTGGCTTGCAGGCTGATCTTTTTGGGTCTTGGCATGTGTTGTGATCGTTCCAGGGGCCTTGGGTTTTTGTTGCCGAGGTGGGCCTTTCGGTGCTGTTTTTGTGCTCTTGGTGCCTTCTTCGTCTGGCCGGCATAGTGCTCTCTGCCCACTGGTCAGTGGCTTGTCTTTTCTTTATTTTATTTTTTCAATTTTATTTACATGTATGTATGTGTGTATTTATATATACATTTTCTTTTGGAAGGGGTTCCGTTCCCTTCGCTGTTGATGGGGCGCTGGGGGAGCAGCTTGCTCTGTTGGCCCTCACTTGTGGTTGTCTTCCAGCCTCTGGTGGCGTCGGGGGGCTTTTCCCCCTTTGGGGGGTATTGGCTGGCGGGGTGGGCTTCTTCCCCTGCGCTTCGTCATGTCATCTTGGTGTGGGTGCGTTTGGACGTGGTCGTTCCGCCCCATCCTTCCGAGGTTCGCGCCTGTTCTAGTGCAGACATGGGCCTTGCGGTTCTCC